>CM021104.1:417141669-417300799 GCA_007115665.2 Sequoiadendron giganteum | reverse complement strand
GAGACATAATTTCTCAACAGTTGTAACACATTTGCTACCTATTCCTACCTAGCTACAAGACCCCTCAGAATGTCTCTGGCTTCTCTATCCTCATCGTTACCATGGTTTTTGGGTGGCTCAACATCATCCTTGTCTCCCATGATTTCTAATGGTATGTCCTTAAAACTGGTTTCCCAATGGTATCCCCTTAAACTAGTAATGGTTTCTTTGTAATACAGGTCTCCTTCGTGAGTAATACCTATGAGGCCCAAACTGATGCGGCTGCATAAGAAATTCTAACCCTCCAGGATGGCAGGATTAGAGCTCTAATACCACTGTGAAGAACCTTATTGGTTCTAACTCTACCTATGATGCTAAACTGTATTGTTTTTGTGTTTTCTCTTGTTTTGATGGATTTTAGAGAAATAATAAAGAAGTTGCTAAGCAAGAAAATATACTAAAATTGAATAAACAAGTAACTATGGAGTAACTACAATTATATTAAGAATCTAGCAATTGCTACAAGTAAATATTATTCAACAAAACATACCTGGAGGTCCTTAACTTAATTAAATAAGAAAAACTTATGGATCAAGCGAGGTAAGGTAGAAATTTGACAAATCAAATCACCCAACTCTAGATACCGATTTCTCCCTGCTAGAAACTGGATCAAAAGGCTTGATAGTGCTAGGCGTCCATGACGGACTAGTCAAATGCCAGAAAAGAAAGGAGTTTCTACCTCCTTGTTCACACGTCCTAGCTAGAAGCAAGTACACCTCCCAATGATGAAGTATGATGAGCAATGAATAGTGTACTACCAACTTATGGGTGTGAAAGGTTGAGGAAAGAAGGCGTCCTAACTGATAAGCCCTTTCCTTTATTGAAAATTATTAAATAATTGAATAGTAAATCTATTGCAAGCACAAATGGACTCCAAAATGAAGCCCTCTCTGTAGCAATGATTCAACTGGTCTTTCATAGCTTCAAGATTGCAGGACACTGAAGAATTGCCACTCTCCAATGGATGAAAATGGTTGAAACCCTTGTCTTAGACACAACTTCAAAGAAGCCAGGAAATAATGTCAAATGATCGATTTTGAATGAGGTCGACTTGTCTCTTGCCTCTTTTATATTCTCCTCAAAAAAGACATGATTTCCCAAAAAGCACGATTTCCTCTTGAAAAGGCTTTAATACATTTAAAAATGTATTTAAGACACTTTATAGTCTTCTAAAATAAATCATTTAACTTAAGCGTACCTTTTTGTTTTGTCTTTTTATTTCACTTTACTAAATTTAAGTGGCTCACTTTTACAAAGTTAAAATATAACTTTATAATATCCCTTTTAATTATTAAATATCACTTAACCACTTAAATATTAATATCTCCCTCAAAACTCAATACTTTGCCGTGTCGTCAGAAGCTGGGGTCAATACTGTATAATCCCCATGTGTCCAGGTGCCTTGACTAAAAATAGAAAAGTCCCTCAAACTAAGCCAAACACTGATCTGTAAAGGCCTGGAATTGAACCCAATACTGAACTAAGGAAATGGAGTGACAACAACCTCCATCAACTACCACTGAGACCCTCTATCCAAACATATTAGCCTACGAGGATCCAAGTAATAGGCTAACTCGTTTGCAATTGATACTGACTAGAGTGGGGACATTACACCCTCATCTTCCATGACATGATCCACAAAATAGTTGAAGATTATGTGGATGATATTTTTGAAAAATCAAAGAAAATAAGTGAGCACATACTGGTCTTAGGACCCATCTTTGACAAAAGTGTGTCTTTGGGGTTACACCAAGGAAACTTCTTCTCTTCATTATCTCACAAAGAGGGATAGAAATTGATCCAACAAAGGTGAAAGCAATCCTCGACATGGAACCACCGCAAACAATAAAACAATTAAGAGGATTACAAGGAAGATTGCAGTCCATTAGAAGGTTCATAACACAATTATCAGATAAGATCCACCCCTTTTCACATCTCCTCCATAAAGGGATAACTTACAAATGGGATGACAAGTATGATAAATATTTCCAACAGATCAAAGATTATCTACTAACACCTCTAGTTCTCATGTCACCAATACCAAACAAGCCATTGATCTTATATATCTCTGCAACATCAGCAACACTAGGAGGTCTTTTAGCAAAACATGATGGAAATGGAAAGGAAAGAGCTATCTACTACATCAACAGAACCCTAGTGGGCTATAAAATGAACTATTCACCTATTGAGAAAGCATGCCTAGCAGTAGCTTTTACTTCACAAAAGTTTAGATATTACATGCTATCACATCAAATCAAGCTTATTGCAAAGATAGATCCATTAAAATATCTGTTATATAAGGCAACTCTCACAGGGCGAATGGCCAAATGGGTGATGATCTTAACTAAGTTTGACATAGAGTATGTGGAGTGCAAGGCAATCAAAGGACAAGTGATCGTAGACCAACTAGCAAAAGCACCCATCCATGCATAAAATCCTTTGGTATCTGAATTTCTTGATGAATCAATATTCCTTATCAACCTCATAGATCAATGGAAAATGTTCTTTAATGGATCATTCACCCAACATGGATCTGGAGCAGGCATCCTTTTCATCACCCCTCAAGGTGATTGCATTCCAAAGTCATATAGGCTATCATTTTCGTGCACTAATAACATTATTGAGTATGAAGCCCTAATCATAGGTTTAAAGATAAAAGTTCAATTGCAGATTCAAGAAATGAAAGTCTATGGAGACTCACAACTAGTTATTAACCAAGTCAATGATGACTATCAAACTAAAGATGACAAGCTCACCCCTTACAAGAAGATGGTAGATAATATCAAAGATCTCTTTATAGACATAACTTTTGAGCAGATTCCTCACATGAACAATAGAGAAATAGATGCCATGGCAACCATTAGATCACTATTAGACATGTCGAACAACATCCTCCAATGTGAATTCTTGGTAGAACAACTTCTTGTGCCAACTTTTAAAATCCATGAATCTCAATTCACGTGTGTCATTGTTGGTCTTGGATCCCCATGGTATCATGACATCTTTACCTACCTAAGCAGAGGAACCCTCCCATCTAATATCACCTCAAAGCTTAAAAAGACCTTTGTCAAAAAGGCATCTCGATTTGTGATCCTAGGTGATACATTTTACCGTCAAGGCATCGAAGGAACATAATTGCAATGTATCAACCAAGAGGAAGCCTTAACTACTTTAACATAATTACACAATGGCATATGTGGTTCTCATTCTAGTGGTATAACATTAACTAAGAAAACTGTTGAGGATGGGGTACTATTGGCCAACCATGGAGAAGGAAGCTCATCAGTATGTGTAGAAGTCTGTCCAATGTCAGTAGCATGGAGATCTGATTCATGTACCAACTCAGGAATTGTAACCCATAATCACACCTTGGCCTTTTTCACAATGGGGATTTGACCTCATAGGCAAAATCACTCCAACCTCATCCAATGGCCACAAGTTTATTATAACTGCCACTAATTACTTCACTAAGTGGGTAGAAGCCATTCCTATGACCTACATAATGAGGAAGTAGATTGCTAAGTTTATCCTAAATTATCTCATCTGCCATTATGGTGTCCCATAAACCCTCATCTCAAATAATGGGACACCTTTTAAGAATCGGAATGTGAAAGAGTTATGTCAAAAATTCAACATCCAACACTGATTCTCTACCTCGTATTATCCCCAAGGCAATGACCAAGTAGAGGCTACAAACAAAACCATCCTAAAAATCCTAAAGAAAACAGTCAACGAAAATGGCCATGACTGCATCTATAGTTAAATCCCACTCTTTGGGCCTATTGAACCAGTATTCGCACACCAACAGGTGCAACCCTTTTCTCCTTGGTCTATGGATTAGAAGTTATCTTGCTTATTGAGGTTGAGCTCCAATCACTGCAAGTGTCACTACAAATGATCACTGATGAAGAATACAAAATATCTTGGATGCATGAACTAGAGTTCCTAGACGAGCGTCATCATGATGCCCTTACCACTTGCAAGTATATCAAAACCAACTCAAACAGAGCTATAACAAGATAATCAAATTTTGGTCTTTCCAGGTAGGGGATCTTGTCCTAAAGAAGAATCAAAATAATCTACCAGATCAAGACAGTAAAGGAAAATTTGAGCCTAACTAGTTGGGTCCCTTCGTTGTCATAGTAAACTATGGATCAAGAGCATATCAGCTATCAACACCTAAAGGTGAACCCTTGCAAGAGCCAACTAACAAATTGCATCTCAAAAAGTTGTAGGCCTAGTCTTGAAGGGTATAAACCAGAAAATACAAAAAAAATAAAAAAATGATCAAAATCCAAAAAAAAAGGATTGAAAAGGTAAAGAAAAAAATCATCCTCCAGTGAAAACCACCTCAGTGGCACTTTGGGCAAGTACCTTGGTGAAAACCTGGCAAACAAGTTCCTCGCATAAATAACGAACCTCCATTTATTATTTGGCTCTTTGGTCCCATCATTCTTTGTGCTACCATTCATCCATCACCCATCTGCATCCTTATCATAGCTTGATGATTTGAAGTACCATATCTCTTTTGTACTACTTGGCATACTTCAAAGGTTAGCTTGTCGTGCCTATATCGAAGTAGTCTAAACCTGTCACACTAGTGGCAATTGGTTATGGATCATATCGGGTCCTTATATATCTTGAGGTCATCATAAATCTTATCAAAAAATACCAAAAACATTCATAAAATCTTATCAAAAATCCAAAAATATCCAAAATCCTGTACAACAAAAATCCAAAAACATTCACAAAAATGTAAAGGCTAAAATCCAAAACATTAAAAAAACATCAAAATCCCTAAAAATGTCAAACATCAAAAATATAAAAAATAGTTCCCTTGTCGAACTACATCGTCTTTGAGCTTGAATGTAGTCAAGGCCATCATTGATGTGCCCCTGAGACACCCTAGGTCAGTCCTTTAGGAGTCTGTCATAATAAATTGACTTTCCATCATTTGTTCATATCTTCATCTTGTAAATGGGTCAATTTTGTTGAACTACATGGTCTCTACGTGTATAACATAGGCAAGGCTTATCTTTGATCAACCCCGAGACCCCTAGGATAGGTCTTCTAGGCTAGGTTCTTGGTCGAAGCTCCTCAAAAATCCCTAAACATTAAAATATTCCAGATAATCTCAAAACATCCAAATATCAGAAAACACAAAAACATTTGAAAATTAAAAATATCAAAAACATTAGAAAACATTCAAAAAACTCCTAAACATTCATAAACTTTGAAAATACCAAAAATAGCCTCAAAACATTTTCAAAATACCAAAAACATTGAAAATTCCAAAAAATCAAAAACCACCCATCCCATCTCGCTTTCACCCGTAATAAACTTTCACTCATAATAAATTGATTGTTGCCTTCATCCTTTGGTAAGTCAAGTAGAAAGCAAGTGTAGCAAGTCGTAAAGTGACAACCTAAATGTCAAAGTCTAAAGTCTAGATCATAGATAAATACATCAGTGTAGTTTGTATCAACGACTCATCTTAGCATCATCATCCTAACATCAAACAACCTATGATCAAAATGTCCTAGATGTATCCTTCCTATAATGGGAATCAATATCAGTTATCACTTTAGTTAAATTAAACAAGGTAAGAGATATAGATGACTATTTGTCTTTGATATTTTCTTATGATTTATCTTAATGACCCATTCCCAGGACATCTCAATGATGTCTATCAAAATAATTTAGAGAGAAAGGAATGGGGCATCGATCGTTATATTTCTTTTGTTGTGCTTGCGGATATTCTTGTAATATAATCTTAGCACATACTTAGTTGTATGTAGGAAGGTCATTTAGGGTGTGTTGTTGACTATTGCATATAATTTGATCCAATGTATTCTAAATTTCTAACTTACATTCCAATGAGGTTTCCGTATGTCAAGGTGTCCTATCTATTTGTCAAGTCGAAGTCCATTACATTAGATACAACACCATCCTAGTTATCAATACCTTGATGCATCATGTCTATGTGTTATATCAAACAATAAGGAATGACAAAAAATCCCAGTCCTGAAGTGTTAGCACCTCATCATTCTGAATTCATCCTACATCTTTCATTATCTCATCACCATTTCTAATAAAGTCTCAATGGATCATAGAATTGTTGGATCTTTTGAAGCAATCATCAAAATCAACGATTATTCATTCTTTATTCTTCTATCTTCTCTTCACGCTAACCTGGTATCATGACAATTGATGCATCCATCCCACATCCATAAATCATTAGCATACATGCATCTCATACTCATAGCATAAAGCACCCATCTGCATAATCATTGCATCACATCATACATTCTGCATCATCATTTAAGTTGTGAAGAATAATATATATTTGTTATTCTAAGCATCTTAAATCATTGCATATCATAAGCATTTGCATCCATAACATTTTCATATCATAACATATCATGAAAAAATGAAAAAGAACATATCATAACATTACATACATCCATATCATGATCATCACATATCACATAGGCATAAATAAAATGCATCCATGCATATCATCCATAACTTTAAATAAAGTGAACACATAATAGCATGAATCACTCGTATCTATCATATATATATCAAAAAATGTGTCATGGTACAAAATATGGATCGGTGTATGAACATTGATCAAAAGTACAATATCCATAAGGCTATAAAAAAGGAGCCCATGAATGTATATCAGTGATAAAGAATGGGCAATATAAAAAAAATGCCTATACATCAAAAAGCTAGCCTTGATGGCTGCTACCCTCTCCAGCCTGTCTCTTAGGCTGATCCTCTCCTCGAGGATGTGCATCGCTACGCTGTGAAAAATCTAGTTGTCGAAGAGTTGCTAAAACATCACAATGGTAGTGCATCTTTTAATGCATGGCCTTTGTCACAACCTCTCTATATAAATGTGCTAAAACAATCCTATCATGTGTGGTCACCGTCATGGCCTCTATATGCTGGCGTTGGGCGACCTCCTAGTCCCTCTCCGCCGTCACAGCTTGTACTCTCTACAACGCCTGATCTCTCTCTGTTGTGATTGTAATCACCTGTTGGTGGGCCTAATCCCGCTCACCAGTCAATGTTTGCACCTACTACTATAGCTATTGAGTCTATGCATCTCATGCATCTGGTGGTGGTGGTGGCCCTTCTTGCGACTCTACTTGTGGCTGTACCTATAGGTGTGCCTGCAACTGTACCTATAGCTATGCCTACGACTATACTTATAGTTGTGCTTGTGGTTGTAGCTATAGTTGTACTTATGGTTGTACCTATAGTTGTACTTATGGTTGTACCTATGGCTATACTTGAGGTGGATATCCAATTGGGGGAGCCCCTCAAACCTATCCATCATGGTCATCTTGGCCTCTTTATCCCTTGCCTCTAGCTCCCCTGTCTCTTGGTCTCCCTCTGGGAGGAGCACCTGTCGGATCCGTCAATCGTTGAGGTGGAACAAACCATGCATCATATTCCAGAGTAGAATGAGCTATTGGCTGGCCCAAATCATATGCCCAAGGTTGGGCCACCAACTATTTGAAATCCTCAATGACCTCTCGAGCTGGAATGGTCGGTCCCCATATAGGAACCTCTCTGGCCGATCTCACAAAAATGGCTATATATGCATCGTTGGGCTTGTCTTGTACATCCCCAAATTGACGTGCTACCCTATTAAGAAGATATCTCTCAATAATGTGGTACTCTCGACACTGCATATATCGAGTCTATCTGGCGAAAAACAACTGCTGAGTATCATTGTACCATGTTGGCATCTGTAGCCAGGGCCGCAATCTAAATACTATCATGTCATCCAAGACCCATCTCCAATACGAGAGCCCAATTTGTCTAGTGTGCCTTAGAGTAATGACACCCCTATATCGCCAAATAACAAGATCATCTAGCTTGACGTCTGCCATTTGAACAATCGACCGAAGCACAACAATGTGCTCCCATGCCCAAATATGTAGAAGAGTGACCCCTGCACCAATAGCCCTATTGTCACACTAGACAAAATCATGTAAATCATGATATAGGGAGGCTAGCATCATAAACCCCCATGTAAAGAGTGTCCTATGCAGCATCTGATGCCATGCTAAGCCCCATCCTGGGTTGAATCCCCTACTACATCTGTCTAGGCCACCAATCCCGAAATGATGGTTGTAATGACCAATCTAAATGTGGGAACATTACCTTTGTATGACTCAAAGTCGATCTGAGATGCCACCAACATAATATCCTCCATCTCCATCACCTCGTGACAGGAATCTAGTCTGACATCAACATCGTAGATCACACGATCGCCATGAATGACTAAGTGTAGGATTCACCAAACATCCTCTAAGGTCACTGTTGCCTCGCCTATCGGGAGGTGGAATGACGAGGTCTCACTGTGCCATCTCTTGCTCAAGGTAGTCATCATGGAGAGATGTGTTTGAATGATTGGCACGTATGCAACGTACCAGAGGCTGATCTCTCCCCGATGCTCCTAACGTAACTCTGAAAAATCGCTGAGCCTCTCCAAAATGATGGGCCTATGCTCCCGCGACATCAACGATGGGATGACCTCCTTCATCCACGAAGTGCACGACATCAGGAAAACAAGGAAATTTGACTCAATTTGAAATTTACATCTTGGAAATCACAAAAGCGTCACTATATTCAAATTTCAAATTGTGACGCCCAAAGGCATTTTAAATCGCAAATCAAAATGCGTGTCGCCAAATACAATGGTTGATAGGCTTTCGTTAGGTCCTACTACTTAGAATAAATGAATGTCAATTAGTCGACCGGGCAGTGTCCAAGGCAATTTGCAGAAGGAGAGTATTTGGATAACCCATTTTATATTTTTCTATTTTTCTCCTAAACTACAGAAATCAATTCTAATCTAGGGCCATTACTTTTTAACTAGAAAATAATCTTACTCTAAGAAAATTCAGAATACTAAATTAAAAAGCATAAGACAACTAATTTAGAAAGCATTACGACTAAACTAGAAAGCATGAAAACAAGCAAACTAAACAACTGATGTACTATAGAAACAAAAAAGTAAGGAAATAGACAATGAAACATCTTTTTTAAACAGTAAAGGACTTTATCATCTACAAAAAATAACTTATACAAATTAAAATAATGGTGCTCCGGAACTACAGACTTGACTCTTCACGACTTGTTACTTCCTATTGAACAACAATTTACTTAAACAAAGAAAATAACTTAACAGTAAAGTACTTATCTATCTAAGCTAACTCCTCTCGAGTGCCCAGCTCGCGAGCTAATACGTTGTCCTTAAAATCACATAAGCTATAGGTTCTCAAATCCTTTCATTACAAACAGTCATCATCATTCGAAATTCAACAGTTACCAGTAGACAGAAATCTTATAACTCATTTTAATAGTGCTTCGAAAAACCATATGAACAACATAACAATACTTCATCTGTCTTATTCATCACTTGTGAAATTACATTTTTATAGATAACTTTTTAACTAATATCCTAAATTTAAGATGGCGTGGATAGCCATTGAAAAAGTCTTCCTCAAATTAAAACTAACTTGATGTCTTTAAAGCTCATAAACATAAGGAAGGCTCGAGAAGAGCCATAAAGTTTTTAACAACAAAAATTTAAAGAGCAGAAACTAAATCTTCGGCACATCATCTAGGCATCTAGGAATAGGCTTGCAACATTACTCTTGAGGCACGTGCTGGATAAAATTTTGTAATAGCCGCATGATGACCTGTTATTTCCTACAAAAATGCTCAATTCAACCCATTAAACCTGCTTTTGAAAATTTCTTCAATTGATCGAAAGAAAGAAAGAAAGCATAATTTTCCTTTAAAATAAGCAATTACTTCTCCTAAAGTTTAATAAATTGGCAGAGGCTTAGGATTGAGTTAACAAAGGTAAACTTTCCAGATTTAATTATAATGAGGTTATTTTTACCTCATCATTTCCTCCCCTACCTAATTTCTGGCAAGTCCTCCTGCTCCATGGTTAAATCCCTAAGTTCTATTCCATTCCTCATAAAGAGTACTGAGATCACGTGTCTCCCTGGCTGATGCATCAAAAGTCTCAAGGTTATGAATGAACCCTCTGTGGAACATCACACTCTCCCTCCATTCATTAAAAAGTCTATCATTTTGATCTGTGGAGATATTGAAGGCCAGGGGTGGATTGAGTAGCAAGAGAGGTTTGTAATTCATTCCTATCCATTTTTTCCTCAAAGTCTTTAGGATTTTAACTAGGGCATCTGCCCTTCTGAATGACCACCTGATATTGAGAGGGGAAATAACCTCTCTTTTCTTTAAGTAAGCTGGTAGAGGGATGAACCTTTCTTCACAAGCATGCCATGCTTTTCCTATCAACTTCTGTCCACTTGCCATGAAATTATCATAACACGGCTTGAGGCTGTTGTCATACTTTTCCTTCAGCTTATCATTAACTAGGAGAGACAAAAATGTAGCTTTAAACCCATCAGGCCTTGAATTTGGGGACCTTATTTGGAGACCTATTGTTCTCTCTGCCTGTGCAAATTATTTTGTACTATCCTACCAATGAATTTGATTTCTCATGGTGGAGAGAAATGCTCTTAGTTCTACCTCTCCAACAAATAAGTTAATAAAGAAATATGTATGATTTTATAATAGCATGTCATGTAAAAAGAATTCACAAATTAAATCCTGGTCTTCAGAAGTTGATTCTAGAAATATTTTCACAAACTCTTTATCATTAGGCTCATAGGGCTGATCATTATAAATCCTGAATAATTTCCATCTTAGCCACTGCTCATTCAAAAACATAGAATAGACTCTTGATGGTCTTCTACAATTCAATAAACAATCCAGTAGTTGACAAGCATCTTGCTTTGCTCTGTAGGCCTTATGAAATGACTCCTTCAGGAGCACCAGTTCTTTCTTCATCCTGAAATTTTCATTTTGGACATTTCTGAGGAAGTAACAATTTTCCATCCATTTCATTTGCAAAGGTGGAATGCGGACCTGGAACCAATTAGTTACAACTGGCTCAGTCTGAACTTCTTTGGACTCCATTCGAGGTTTCACATTGCATTATTTTAAGTCCTGCTCTAGTTCAGCTACCCTGCTAATGGAAGCGTTTAACTCCTCAGTTCTTACTTTCTTGTCCTCCTCGAAAGCTGTGAGCATGAGCACAAAATTTTGCTTTATTCTTTCCATCTTTGCATCTTTTTCAACACTATACATTTTATGTTTTTGATTTTGTTCTTGTAGCCTATGGATTATTGAGTCTTTCTCTTGCAATTGAAGCCTCAAGCCCTTTATTTCTTGATCTCTTTTACTTATTATTGCAATTTGCACAGCCGATTCTTCTTTCTGCAATTCTATACATTCATTACTTTTAGACAATTGTTTTTGTAAATCAACAATTTCTACTTTACATTTTTCCAATTCAACAATGGCACAACTGGTCTCAATCGTTTCAATAATTTTATTCACAATGGGTGACAATTTTTCTGACACACTACCATCCCCTTCAGGTTCCCTCCCCTGAATTTCATCATTGAAGATTTCTTCCACATGTGCAGAGTGGAAAGGAAACTCTTCTCCTGAATCTTGTTTATTTAGGGGTACTTCCTTTTCACTCACAAGCTCTGCAATTTCTATGGGCTCAGGTGGCCGCTTAGGATTTTTCTTTTGGGAACTTCCCTCCTTACCCTGTATTGGGGTTTCAGAGAATTTAGAGGCTGACCTCTTACTTCTTTCGAGTGGAGGCAATTCTTGGAAAATGACGGGTGTTCTCTTTTTCCCCCTTTTCTTTTTTCTGGGTTTTCTTGTGCTAGCATAAATGATATCAACTTGTTCTGGCAGGTTGGGGGTTTTGAATTCATCCTCGAAGAAGGTTGGAAAATCCTCACCAGGAGTGGTGGGATTAAGAGCTTCCAGAGCTGGAGAGCCCTTAGGGGAAATTGGTTCATATAGAGAAATAGCTTGGTGGGACGGTTCCCCTGATTCTATGGTTCTTGCAATTGCAGGTGTCTCCATTCTCTTTAAAAAATTCTCCCATTTTCCCTCTGGTTTCCTACGGAAGTGGTAGTTGTAGATTAGCTGAATTAACCCTTGATGTTTCAAGGGCCCAATCCCTGGTTTATACCTTTTATGGAAGTGTTCAAGGAATCATTAATAAATTTTGGCATGTTAACCCTAAGAGCTGGGTCCTCCCTCCTGTGACGTAAATGGGTCAACATACGAAAGGCAGGTCCTACAACTACAACTAGCTAACCCTCACAAGTAAAGTAATTTATAATCCATGCAACTGCAGTTCCCCAAGGTTCTAATATTGAGGTTCTTTGGAACCCATTATTTTGTCCCTTGGTACTTACTACTAGCATTGGGTGTGGGTCTCCCTCTCTAACTAATAATTCAGACAACTTTTGATACGTAATTTGAGTGGTTTCCTTTATTTTAATGCCTACATTCTCTAAACCAGACAAGCGGGAAATGATTTTGGAACTCACCTTGAAATGCTTCCCTTGAAGTACCACCTCGCCATTAGTGTAGTTCTCTGCAAAAGAGTTGACCAGCTTTTCATTATAGCCCTCAAATTTTCTGATGAAGTTTAACCATCCTGCTTCTTCGAACAACCTAGAGATACTACTCAATCCCAATAATTTTTCTGTTGAATCCGGCTCTGCCTCTCTTTTACCACCCCCCATTTCCTTATTTCACACTCTGCAAAAGATTTTTTTTTTTTTAAAGTCTGGCACAAAGCTTTCACACAAGTTTTTGAAAATACTACCTCTGAAATATTTTATTTGTCTTATTTGCAGCTTACTCTTCAATAATTTCCTATCTGCATGGAGGCATGCGAAAGGCTTTGTCGTACAAGTAGTTGATCGCCGAGTGGCACAAATTGCTAAATTGGGAGTGAAGTTCGTGCCAATTAATTATTCTTTATTAAAAAATAACTACCTACTTAAAGCGAAAATTAATACTTACTTGTGTTCTACAATCGTTCAAAGATCTTATACCTTACAGATTTGATAGGATGACGTGAAGGTATTGGTTGAGGTGACGACATAGTTATTATGATATGGTGCAAAATTCTATGGAGGACGGAGCTATCAATGAGGAGTACGGAATTGGGTGGCTTACTTATGACTAAAGCAAAAATAAAAAGATAGATGTATGAGATATTTTGGCGGAAGAATTGAGAAAATTTAAAATTTTGAAAAAGGTGGTGGAAAGCAAGCGAACAAGTTCCAGAGCACATAATTTAGTCAATGCGCTCAGAATGAGTGCGTAAGTTCCGAAGCATCGGGGTGTGGTGTGACCAAAACAAAGAATGAGATGGAGGTTCTGGAGCATTGCTGAAAGATGCAGCCGAAGCAAAAATGGAATGAAAGGTTCCAGAGCATCGTTGAAAGATGCAGCCGAAGCAGCAACATAATGAAAGGTTCTGGAGCATCGCTGAAAGATGCAACCGAAGTAGCAACGAAATGAAAGTTTCCAAAGCATCACTGAAAGATGTAGCTGGAGTAGCAATGAAATGAAAGGTTCCGAAGCATCACTAAAAGATGCAGTCGGAGCAGTAACGAAATGAAAGGTTTCAGAGCATCGCTGAAAGATGCAGGCAGAGCAGCAACAAAATGAAAGTGGAGTGACATGGAAAATAATTTTTGAACTTCATTTTCTTTGAACCTTAGTGAAAAACATTCCTTCAACATGATGAGCTTTATACAAGTTCCGGAGCATCGGGCTTGAGAACGTCAAGTTTTGGAGCATCGGGCTTGAAATCGTCAAGTTCCGGAGCATCGACATCGACATCATAATGTTCTAGAGCATCTTTGGAGGGTGCTCCGAAAGTTATTTTCCACTTTTTGAGAAGTCCTGCAAAAATAAAGAAAATATTTAGCTAAGTCCAAAAACGAAGAAAGATTTAACGAAAGAAAATATCTCAACATACATGTCTATTTATTGCACATTTTCGATTTATATTTTTTTATTTTAACAGCATAGCATTGTTACCAAATAGACTTTGTCATGGCAGAGTCAACACATTGGACCTCGCCTTGCATTTCCACCATCTTTGTAAAGTATTCCCTATTGACTAGTTTATGGTAGACATGTAAGTGATGATCATTTACCAATAACATTCGTGTGTCGCCATCGATTGGTTTCAACTGAACAGTTTCGTTCGAAAAGACTTCATCAAATTCATAAGGTCCTAGCTAGTGATTCCTAAGCTTCCTTTTGTGATCCTTGTATCTCAAATGAAATGACAGGGCCCAGTCCTCATTGTGAAACTCGTTTTCCTTAATATGTTTGTCGTGCCACACTTTTCGTTGATGTTGAGTTAGTTCAGTTTGATGGACGACATCTAAACGAAGCTCATCCAGTTCACTTAGTTGCAGGACTTGTTCAACTTGGGCACGTTTTAAAACTAGACCTAGCTCCATAGCCGTTCGTAAAGTTTGTAGTTCAAACTCAATGGGAAGAAGAGGCTTCTTCCCAAAAATGAGCTCATAGGGGCTGAACCCCGTTGTAGATTTCCAAGTTGTGTTGTATGCCCATACAACTTTAGGGAGTTTTCTGGCCCAGTCTTTTCTTCCAGAAGAAACTATTTTTGTTAGAATATTTTCTAGTTCTCTATTAGTTACTTTTACTTGGCCATTCACTTGAGGGTGGTAAGGGGATGACTTCCTATGGCTTACCTGAAAATGATTGGTAAATGCCAAGAGCACTCGGGACATGAATTGGGGTCCCTGATCAATTACAATGGTTTGAGGGGCTCTGAATTTAAGGAAGATTTTATTATAAAGAAATTTTGCAACCTGCTCTTCCCTAGCTATTCTTAAGGCTTGATCTTCAGCTCAATTTGTTAGGTAGTTAGTGCAAACCAGTATATACTCTTTCCCTTGAGAGGAAGGATCTATGGGTCCGATAAAATCTAAACCCCATTTTTTGAATGGTTCAAGGACTACCTGTGGTAACAACGACATTTCCGAAGAGGCAATTGGTCTTCCTACCCTCTAACATTCATCGCAATGATGAACATAGTTCTTAATGTCTTTATGCATTGAGGGCCAATAGTATCTGGCACCTAGGACTTTGTGGGAAGTTCTCTTTGCCGAGTAATGTCCTCTCGAAGGGTCATCATGACAGGCCCTTAGAATGTCGTAGGTTTCATACACTCTTACACATCTTCTCAAAATCATGTCAGGACCACATCGAAATAACATTCTGTGGATCCAATTGAACGAGCACTTTCCCTGATTAGATGTGAATCCAGGAGGTACTTCTGAATCAGCTAAATAATGAGCGATATCTGCAAACCAAGGTGATTTTACATAAATTGCAAACAGATTTTCATCTGGGAAATCATCTTGTACAGGGGTGTTGTCACCTTCTTCAAGTTTGATTCGTGACAGAAAATCGGCTACCACATTATATTTCCCTCGTTTATCAAGAATCATGGCATTAAACTCCTGAAGGAGCAGTATCCATCGCATAATTCGACCTTTAACCATGGGTTTGTTCATTAGGTACTTCACAACTGAGTGGTCTATGTAAATTGTGACCTTATACCCCATGATATAATGACAAAATTTCTTAATAGTGTGAACAACAGCCAAGAATTCATTTTCTATTGCTGTGTAATTCCTTTTTGCAGGACTAAGATTTTTACTGATGAAATATATAGCATATTTTCCCCCATTCTCATCTTCTTGTCCCAGAACTGCTCCGATAGCATCATCAGAAGCATCAGCATAGATATGAAATGGGATACTCCAATTTGGTCGTCACAAGATGGGAGCAGAGACGAGCTTTTCTTTGATTGCTTGAAAAGAATGTTGACACTCAGATGTCCAGACAAAATCCACTTCTTTCTATAAAAGAGAGAACATCGGAGCTACAGTTTTACTAAAGCCTTCTATGAACCTTCTATAATAACTAGCATGTCCAAGAAAACTTCTTACATCTGTCTAAGTTTGAGGAATTATCAACTATTGGATGAATTCAACTTTCTTAGGGTTGACCTTTATTCCCTCTGAGGAAATATGATGACCCAAGACTATTCCTTATTCCACCATTATTAAGCATTTCTCATGGATAAGGGATAGTCTATTTTCCTCACAAACTTGTAGAACTCAATCTAGGTTTTGAAGAGCTTTGTCATATGTTGATTTGTAGACTGTAAAATCGTCCATATAGACCTCGACACAGTCATTGACGAGAGCGGAAAATATGGCAAGAACAACTCTCTGAAAGGTCGTTGGAGCGTTGCACAGTCCAAAAGGAAGCACTCTATATGCGAATGTGCCCCAAGGGCAGGTAAACATGGTTTTGTCCTGGTCTTCTTGAGCAACCTATATCTGATTATAACCACTAAATCCATCGAGAAAGGAGAAATATTTCCTCCCAACCAAGTTGTCTAGGACCTGATCAATGAATGGTAAGGGAAAATAATCTCTATAAGTGGCTTTATTAAGTTCTCGATAGTCTACACAAATTCTCCACTTCCCATTTTTCTTTAGGACTACCACCATAGGTGATACCCATTTACTGTCAGAGATTGGATAAATAAATCCAACACGAAGGAGTTTCTCAATCTCTATTTTGACCAAATCCTTTAATGCAGGATTGAGTCTTCTTTGTGGCTGGTGAATAGGCCTTACATTGATGTCAGTGTAAATGTGATTAGTATAAACACTTGGGTGAATTCCCCTCATGTCCTTTTAATCCCAAGAAAAATCTTTAGACCTTTGTACCAACACATTAAACAACTTATCCTCCCGAGTTTCTGTCAACAAGCTATTGATATTCAAAGTTTTTCCTGGTAATAGCATTATCGATTTTGTTTTCGGATGAATCGAGGTTACAGTATACACAGGTCGCAACAACGTATTAAGAGGACAACTATGAGGTACCTATTGGTGAAACCTTGTGATATCCTCATAGAAATGATTTGATTTGGGAATCATGTTGCTAAGGGATAAGGCATTCCCATTGTAACATAGTTGTGCTCCATCCCATTTATATCAATTGGTTGCTCAAAGATTCTTGGGGCATCCATCAATTCTTCCTCATTCAGGGTTGTAGCAAGGCGTGCTATTTCGTTTACTAACTCTTCCTCCAGTTCTTCCTCGTGTTGTTTAATTACTACCATGGCTAGGGAGGCTAAACTATATAAACTATTTGATTCCTCAGGTTCATCAACCCAGACCTTTTTGTGCTCAATAGGTTTAGCAGGGGGATATAAGAACAAATGTTTACTATCTTGACCATGTGAAATGGTCATTCCCCCTTCCCTACAATCAATCTTAGCAGCAACCGTGGCCAGCCAAGGTCTTACAAGAATTATAGGATAGTTATCCTTAGGTGTAAGCGACTGAATTACCTAGAAGTCGACTGGGCAATCCCATCCATCAACTTTGACAAGGATGTTTTTAATGACGCCCTTCGGGATGGCTATAGACTGATTTTGACATTTGTAAGACTGTAGTTGTAGGACGCAAATCAACTAAACCTAATTTTTCCATTACATCCACAATCATCACATTAATAGCTGCTCCCAGATCCACTAGTGCATTTGGTATTGCTACCTCGTTGATTGTAACGGTTATAAGTGGACTCCCAGGATCATCGTATTTCAGACCAATAGTCTTTCTAGATAGAAAATCAGCTAAATAACCATCAATATGAACGGTATTTATCTTTTTTGGCTTCCTCCCTAGTGTTTTGATACATAGTTGCTTGATTAACTGGTTTATTTCTGGAATTTCAATAAAGGAACTTCAATTTGCAACTGCTTAATCTCCTGAATTAACGCAGTTTCTGTAGCCAAAGATACTTCCAGAGTTATGGACTTTAAACGTTTCGGGTATGGTGCCATCTTCTTCTCCCTTGGAACAGGATCCTCCTTATGTTGACTTAAGGACTGACCTTCCTCCCCCTGAGACAAGTCAGCAACTCCTACTGCTGAAAAAGGCTCTTTGTATTTAGGAGTGGTATCCTAATTAGACGACATGTCTTTTATTGGACTTTTAGGCTCAGTTTCCTCCATTATTTCTTCAATAGTCGAAGGTTGAAGAGTTCGACTAGAATGCAATTTCACATTTCCAAAATGTATCGCATTAAGCCCTGCAACATTTTCATGTTCGATAGAATAGACTTGTGTATTTTGGCGAATATTCTTAGGATTGGGTAGCGGTTGCACTGGAAGTTGAGGTTGATTTACCTGCTCATTTTGAGGAAGGTTTTGAGCTGGAGGTAACAAATTTTGTTGTTGATTCCTCCTAGGTTCAGTATAAAACTGATTTTGTGCTTGATGTCATTGGGGGGTAGCATGTTGTTGGGGTTGATTTGACCACTGCTGATTTCCCCAAGTATGGTTTGTCCACTCAGGGGATTGCCAATAAGGAGTTCCCCAGTTACATTGAGGTGGAGGCGACTGATTATGAGCCTAGTTATTTTGTGGTCTCCATGTAGGGTTAGAATTCTATCCATAAGGAAAATTACCTCCTTGACGTTGGTTTAAGGCATTTATCTCTTCTTCAACCTGAATGGTTTTTTTCTTAGTATTCTTGATATCGATCAAAAGTTCACATTGATTTGTAGGATGGTTTTTCTCACACAGTTGACAAACATTGACTTTATCTAAAGGACACTCACTCAATAGGTGTTTAGTCCGACACCTTGGACAATAAATTGACAAGGTCTCAGGATTGCGAGTTTTAGCTTGTATACCATCTAATGTGGTATTCAACTATACGAGTATGTCCGTTTTCAGATTTGCTATTTCTTCGCGGAGCTTACCTATCTCGTTAGACCCTTTAAAAGATTAGTCTTGTGTATTCCTCCCCGAGTACGAGAGAAATTTTGACATAGCTCACATATTTATTCAAGGGTTAATTGAGATACGTCAGCTTTTCCCATTAAATCAAGATTTCTTCGAGCGTCATCATCAAGACCTTTAAGAAATATTGTTTTGAGAATCTCTACGCTAATGGTTGTTTCTCCACATCTTTTGGAGAGGAAGAGGAACCTATCAAGATAATCTTCTAAACTTTCATCCTTGTTTTTCCTTAGTTTAAACGGCTCCTCCTTACGATCACTTACCCTACAGTAACTCTGGTATTTTTGCAAGAAGACAGTCTCCATTTCCCCCCAAGATGTTATAGTACCAAAACCCAATCCCATAAACCAACACATTGTTGAATCCTTCAAAGTTGGCAGAAAGAGCTTCAACTTTTGGTTGTCATTCTTATAATCATAAGTTTGACACAGGGCTTTGAATTCAAAGAGGAATTGGTCAGGGTCCTCCGAGGACAAACCACGGAAGGTTGGAAGGAAAGCTGGAGAAATGTTCTTCATGACAGTATCATCATCAACATCTAGCATAATAGGATAGGTAAAAATTCTAGGAGGCTGAGGTTCATTGTGGTTAGGTTCAGCTCTATGATCTCCCATGATGTTCAGAAGAGTATGTTCCTCATAAATAATTTCTTCTATAACTGGTTGTTCTGCCAGTTGCTCGATAGGTAAATAATGGAAAGCCTTAGGTGGAGTAGTCTCAAATAATTCTTCAGCAGTGTAGTCGTCTGAGCCTTGGGCTTCCCTATGTATGATTGGTACATATTTTGGGGGGGTCTTTGGTATAAAACATTCGTGAGGGCCTCTTTTCCAAACCATGCAGAAAAGGAAACCGATGAGAAATTTTTGGCATAAAACTTTGTATTCAAACCGTCTCCTAATAACACTTAAGCATAAAGGCTTTTGAGGGTCCCCAACAACGGTGCCAAAAAGTGATAGGCTGTTGTTAAGTCCTACTACTTTAGAATAATTGAATGTCAATTAGTTGACCGGGCAGTGTCCAAGGAAATTTGCAGAAGGAGAGTATTTGGATAACCTATTTTATATTTTTCTGTTTTTCTCCTAAACTACGAAAAATCAGTTCTAATCTAGGGCCATTACTTTTTAACTAGAAAATAATCTTACTCTAAGAAAATCCAGAATACTAAATTAAAAATCATAAGACAGCTAATTTAGAAAGCATTACGACTAAACTAGAAAGCATGAAAACAAGCAAACTAAACAACTGATGTACTATAGAAACAAAAAAGTAAGGATATAGACAATGAAACATCTTTTTTAAACAGTAAAGGACTTTATCATCTACATAAAATAACTTATACAAATTAAAATAATGGTGCTTTGGAACTACAGACTTGACTCTTCACGACTTGTTACTTCCTACTGAACAACAATTTACTTAAACAAAGAAAATAACTTAATAGTAAAGTACTTATCTATCTAGGCTAACTCCCCTTGAGTGGCCAACTCGCGGGCTAATACGTTGTCCTTAAAAACACATAAGCTAAAGGTTCTCAAATCCTTTCATTACAAATAGTCATCATCATTCGAAATTCAACAGTTACCAGTAGACAAAAATCTTATAACTCATTTTAATAGTGCTTCAAAAAAACAGATGAACAGCATAACGATACTTCATTTGTCTTATTCATCACTTGTGAAATTACATTTTTATAGATAACTTTTTAACTAATATCCTAAATTTAAGATGGCGTGGATAACCATTGAAAAAGTCTTCCTCAACTTAAAACTAACTTGATGTCTTTAAAGCTCATAAACATAAGGAAGGTTTAAGAAGAGCCATAAAGTTTTTAACTACAAAAATTTAAAGAGCAAAAACTAAATCTTTGGCGCATCACCCAGGCATCTAGAAATAGGCTTGCAACATTACTCTTGAGGCACGTGTTGGATAAACTTTTGTAATAGCCGCATGATGACCTGTTATTTCCTATAAAAACTCTCAAGTCAACCCATTAAACCTGCTTTGGTAAATTTCTTCAATTGATCAAAATAAAGAAAGAAAGTATAATTTTCCTTCAAAATAAGCAATTACTTCTCCTAAAGTTTAATAAATTGGCACAGACTTAGGATTGAGTTAACAAAGGTAAACTTTCCAGATTTAATTATAATGAGGTTATTTTTACCTCATCAATGGTGTCACTATTTATACTTTGGCAACCCTAACCCAAATTTCTAAATCGGCATCAAGCATTGCTAAACAAGCATGTGTCACCATTTAAAATTAGAAACCCTAATTTTAAATCACCGAAAGCGTCGCCAAAAACAAATGCATCACTAAAATTCATTTTGGTGTCACCAATTGCAATTTGGGCGTCGCTATATAGTGACACCGCCAAAGTCTAAATTCTAAAGCATATTAAATGCATCAAAAAGTCAAATTTCAAATCCAATTTTGAGTTACATACCGGTGGTCTTGCACTTGAAAGCTGTTGGAACTCTCAGACTCGATTGATAATGTGCCTGGGAAGCTTGTGGCGTGCCATTTCATCAGAGGGTCAGAGCTCAAATCAACAAGAATCTCTTAAGTTTGAATGCACAAATGAATTGAAAATGACCCTTCTTGACTTATTTATGCTAGCAAATTAGGGTTTTTTGCCCTAATTTCACCTTCAAGCTAGGGCTCATTGCTTTCACCAATTTTTCCAATCGGAGCCTAATTTTGCATTATTTTTTGCATTATTCTTGCATCCCAGAGCCTTTCCAGACCCCTTAGGGGAAATTTTCGTCTTTATCAAGAAATCAACCCAAAATTCACAATTTTCGCTCGATTTCTCGAGGGGACAGGGAATCAACTTTATCCTTCCGTTGGGGCATCTAAAAAATTAGAATTTTTTAATTTTTTGATTTGAGCAATAGTTTTCATCTAAGGAGCGTTATTCTTTGAACTAAAGCAACGAGTACCTCGCTTCAAAGAGGGGAAAAATGTAAACACTAAAAAAATTTATAATCAATATCATACATTTAAATCAAATTTACTAACATCATTTCCTCTTTAACCCATCCTCCTTTCGCTTAATTGATTTAATTGTCCTAGCTAATTAATTAATTGCATCATTTGCATCTATTAACCTAATTCATTAAATCAGGTTAATTCACCCCCTTTTATGCTAACATTTCATCTAATTAAATTAAATAAATCAACATATTTAATTTAATCTCCTAAGTCATCTTATTTAATTAAATATCATTTCACCTTTCCCACATTTATTAAATCATCTAATTTAATAAATGTCACTTTAATTCTTCTAATCCCTTAATTGCATAAATTAAATCTTGTTTAATTAGCAATTAAACTAATTTTCCTCTAAGCAAAGGGATATTCCCATGGAATATTCCTTATACCTTTTTTGCACAATTAAATTTTTGTTTTAATTTGCAAAATGAATTTTTCCTCACCCATAGGAATATTCCAAGAGAATATTCTTACTCCTCCATCATTTGAAAAAGGGATATTTTCACTTGGCTTAAAATGCAAATTACTTTGTAACTTGAATTACAAGTTATCTTTTAACCTTTTGAACAAGTCACCTTTGACCTATGTGTGCAGTTCAAAAGTGTGTTTGTTTGAAGCAAATATGAACCCTTGATCAAATCCGATCATGCATTCTCCATGATCCATGTCTATCCTTCCTTTCATCTTGAACCGTTGATTAAGCTTTTTGATCTCAACCCTCCATTTTTCATTTGCTCTCCTATAAATAAAGCACTATTTGGAGACAAATGGATCCATCTTTTTTCAGAGAAACCTCATGCTATTGAAATAACTTGCATCCATACTCTCATATTTACCCACTTTTTAGTTTATTTTAGCTCATTTTCATTGCATAATAGCTTAGCGCATCCATTAATGGCTCCCTTGCATCCATCCTAACTTAATCATAAATGAGGGTTTTCATCTTTTAGCATAATTTTAGCTTAGCTTAGCTTAATAATATCTTAATTAGATCATTTGTAGCATAAAAACATTGTAACTTAGCTTGCATCGTGTTCATTTTGGCATAGGTTTTCATACATCAATCACAATGGTTTCATCGATTCTCTTCCATAGAATCGGTTGAAACAAGCTCACTAATCACGGAATTGGGAAAGGGTCATCATTTCACATCAAAATAACACTAATTCAAAAAGAGGATAAGTTTTAGATGGGCTAGGTTATGAATTTAACTATTTTGTGTAGCTTGTAGCTTTCATTTTCAATTAAATGCTTAGTTTAGATTTCTATTTTGAATGATCTTGTTTGTAGATGTAGGTATGTTTGGAAAAGTTATGCTTTGATTCATCATGATTCAAGTGTAATCGGTCCACCTTGACAATCCTCATCTCACAATAATCGATCTTGGAATCGTCATCGTTTCCAAAATAACTCATGGAGCAACGAGCATAAAGGAAGAATGACAAATAGAGAGAAAACAAAGAGAAGCCTTTTGGGTCAACATGGAAGAGACCTAAATGTCTCAATGCCTTGCATCATCCCCAAAAGGAAAACACAAGACAAATGAAAAAGAAAATGGTTATGACATATAGAAGAATAGAGATACAAATAGAAGAATGTCACAATAGATTCACTTCCTTTGTATCCCTGCACCAATGGAGTGATAAGGGTCATCCAAAGTAGGCTCACAAACATAAAGACACACCAAGCAACACATTACAGGGGATCACATTACACACATGCAATCACACAAAGAAAAGAAGACATAAAGCTAGTATGACACATGTGAACCACCTATAGCAAGTAATCTACATCCCAATCTCATTCATCATATGAAAAAGGTAGATGACTAACTAAAGGGGGAAACAATGAGTGTTGTACTAGGACAATCACTAGGTTAAACACATGGTGATGTACTCTTGTTAGGAGGATCATCATGGTTTTTATTATCTAAGCTCATAGAAGAGAAAAATAATAAGTTTAGCTCCTTATGCACTTCCTCATCAATCTTAGCATTCTCGTCATCATCATCCAAGTTCACAATAGGAGGCCTAATGATAATGTCCATAGAAGTTTCATGTTTTGGCTATTGTGGCGAAGGTGGAGAATCATGATTTGTTTAAGTTAAATTTTAATCTTGGTTTGTCTGTTTCTTCTCTTCTTTTAACTTACAAGCAATATATAGCACAACATCTATGCCTACGCTCTTTAGCGTTTCAGTTTCTTTTTTCATGTTTTTCAAGTTGTGATTGTGTAGGAGTGGGTTTATCAACCATATATTTTTTTTCTTCCCACAAGGGAGGAACGGAAGGAACCATGGAAGGTTAGTTAACCACTTTCTCTTTAGGTTATAAACTTGTTTGATCTTAGGAGGCATAATGGAAATTATATAGTTATCTCTTGGTCTCTTATAAGAAATAGGTGGAGGATTTGGCATGGTTACTCAGAAGAGCTATTGGTTCAATCAATGTTTCATCAATGATAGGAGGCTCAAGCATGGGTTGAGGGATATTGCTAAGAGATAATTCTTCTATGCACTTTTCCTTGAACTTTTGGTAAGATTTGAAAAAGAAGTCCTCATGAGGTTTAATAGGTTCCATAGGTTTGGGCAAAAATAATTCCAATGTGAAATTTCCACAGCAAGGCACAAGATTAAAACCAATATGATGCACATTAAAAAATTCATTGCCAAATGGAAATTTTAAGCATTTATGCACTACCAACGAGATGACATCCATGGAGCATAGTCATGGATAGCCTAGCTTCACACAAAATTGGTCTGATGACGAGATGATGGAGAATGAGACATTTAATTGCTTCAATTCAACTTTTAAGGGGAGAGTGATCAAACCTATTGTAGGGAAAGAAAAACCATTATGTGTTTTGATCCATGCTTTCAATTGTTCATAAGAATCTTGATAAAGTTCATGCACAAATAATAATTCCTCAATTATCACATTCTCTACATACACAAGATCAATTAATATCCCATTAGTAGGCTTGTCATTGATTCTCCAGCCTATGTAAAGAGGACCATCAGGTGCATGTTTAATTATGTCATTTTGTGAGAAAGAAATGTCAAGAGATATTTTGGTTTGGCCCTTATGAGGTTGAACGTCAATCAAGTTGGCCATACTATCGTATTCATTATCACTTGTATTATCATCAATTGTATTTTTTATGTTATCAACATTCATCACATCATTCTTGGTGTCACTAGATTTAACAAATGAGATGTTATGATTTGGCATTGGATTGCTAAAAATTCACAAATTTAGTTGGGTGGGGCAATGGACTTATTTCATTAATCATTAACACCATTGGAATTTGGATGTGATTAGAATCAATGAGGTCTTGCGCAATATTTTTGAGACACATACATCATTCTATATCGTGTCCATTTTGCCAGTGCCAATGAAAAAAGCATTTGGAGTATAGTTCAAGGGTAAAGGCTTATTATGATCAGGGGTTCTAATAAGAGGTAAGTTAATCAAGTTTATAACCATGATGGAATGAAGGGTATCAGATAACAAAGTAAACTATCTATTCCTTTCCTTGAATTGATATGAATTTGTTGTTTTTATATCTCAACCACTTGAGATTAAACTTATTGATTTGTTTGAGGTGGATTTATTTGTATAAAGCCCTTTTTTTTCCTTGAATGGTTGGAAATTGTTATGTGGCATAGATTCATATTTTTTAGGACGGTTGGAGGAAGTTTTCACTTCATGATGACTAATCAAATTTTGATATTCACAGAGAGTTGTGCACAAGTGAGTGAAGGAAGGGAATATCATCATCTTTGTTTTGTTTACATTGTATTAAATCAAGTAGGGCAATCTTGGGACCAATATGCACTTCGAAATGGTTGAGGAAGGCGTCAACAAGCTCATTGAATGAGTTAATTAAATTTTTCGGTAAACAAAAAAACCATTCCAAGGTTGTGTCTTTCAAGGATCAAGGAAAAAGCTTAGCCAAGAGCTTGTATTCGAAAATGAAGTCACTACATAAGGTTGTGTATGTCGAGACATGGTTGCTAGGATCTCTTTTGATGCAGGGGCATCTTGTGATGCATTTTGTGTCATGTTGAAATTTTTTCTTTTTTGGGTTGATTGGGTTTTTTTGGGTGAATAAGGTCAACTTGGACCATTATAGGCCATTTGGGATCCTTTTGAGTCATTTTGGTGATTAGGAGCAAAAAGTTGTAATGTCAAAGTTGTAAAAATTTGCAATTTTTGTTTTTGGTAGTTGGAAGTCAGTTTGGAAGTTGTGAATGGATTTAATTACATAAATATGGCATGCAAACTTGAGGACCAAGGTTAGAGAAGAGATGGAATGAAATATGAACATTTTGGAAGCATTTTCTTGTGTTTTCCATGGTGAAATAGACTGTAAATTAGATTGTACAAATTTATAATATATAATAAAACTTGAAAGTTATTGTAAAAGTTGGATAATGTTGTTATCTTCCTAATTATTTTGGTTTGAGTGAATTTCGTCGCGTTTTGCAAAAGTTATGATCAAATTAGTGATTTCCATGTACAAATTTTCACTATTTTCTGCCTGAAAAACCTCTTTTGTATGGATTTCACGACCTGATACAGTCAAGGTTTGGCATGTGGATGATGAAGCTATGAAATATATAAATTTTGGTTTTTTTTTCATTAAATTTTGTGAAATTTATTGTAGTTTTGGTGATGACAACCTTGCACCCTAACTAGGGTTTCCAACAACACTAAAAAATTCATATCTCCCATTTGGCTAGGTGAAAAAAGCTCAAATTTTAAGTACATCTCTATTTTGATACCTTCTAATGTTTTACAAGTTATTAGGCTGATATATTTTGGCCACAGGGTGTTATGGATGACTCTCATTTTGAAAACCCTCTCAAAAAGGGAATAAAACATGTTTGTTTGAGGGTTTGATATAACCAACACATTGTTTGGTCATGGAAGGTTGGGAATCAATAAAAGGAGTTGTAAGAGGCCTGATCAAACAAATTTCTCATGCATTATGTTGTTCAAGTTTATTTTGAACCTATTAGGTTGTTGTGACAGGATGCCAAAGTTGAACTAAGATTGCAGTAGACTTTGTTTGTGATGAAGCATTGTATCAAAAGTGTCAAGTTGATCTAGTTTTAGTTCTTTCTCTGCATCATATTTTACCATCGTATTTCTCAAATCTAGGAATATCTATTCCTTGTGGCATTTTTTCTTTCAATATCTCCAAGGATAATGTGTTTTGTTTGACATATTGTGAAAGTTGGCCATTTTGATTTGGGTTTAATGTGAAAATTTGTTGTTGGAGGGATGACACATTTTACAAAATTTGGTTAAGTATGGAATCATTGGTTGTGTTTTGAGATGTAGGTGAATAAGGTGGAGGTGTATATGTGTTACGAGGACAATTGAATTGCAATTTTGTGAGAGGTTATGGGTTAAAAGATGTGAGATTTGAATTCACAAAGCTAAAAGGATTCTCAATGGACATAGCTAAAGTTGGATTGATGTTGCTAGTTGGTTATCTTGTTGTAGTAACATATGAATGAGTGTACGTAGGAATAGAGGCCACAATTTTAGGAGTCTAAGAATTTGATTTCCACCTTGACTTTGAGTGTATCCCAAAGTTTGAGCACAACTAGCCATTGTAGGAGTCATCAATAATACGAGCTAAGCTTTGCACAATTTCCATTCCCAGCTCATTATCAAGCATTATCCTCATGTTTTCTATGTAGGAACCACAATACCAACAATATATTCAACACTCACAAGGTTTTGAAGCTTTTCTAAGGCTTTATCCATTTTTCCAAGTTTTCTTGAGAAACATGAGCAACAATGGTTTCAACATCAACGAGATTAGAGGTCATAAGACATGTTATTTCAAGTATGGATTCCAACATGGGTTGACTAGTATCAACACTATGAGTGAAAGAGTTAGAAAACCCAAGATCCATAGTGGAAGTATCGACATGGGATTCCATGAGTCTCGAACTATGTATCATTGAAGTATTAGCAATATGACACCAAGTTGTAATACTCATACAAGTTTCACCAAACGAAAAGTGCACCCAAAAAGCACTAAACAAATATAGCAAACACCTACAAATAGGAAGTACAATGCAAGTATGTAAAAGAATATACCAATTTTCAAATATGACATGCAAGATTTTTCTTATTTTAAATGCAAGAAACTGAAAATGATGACTTTTGAATGCAAAATTTATGTTTAAACTAAGCACTTGTTTTGACCAATTAACTTGAATGCAAATAATTTAAAAAAATTGTAACTCCAGAAACTGAAACTGAGATCTAACAACAACAAGATGTAAAGTAGACAAAGACAAATTAATGCTCAAAAATTCACAATATGCCCTATATAAGGACAAATTTTCCCTAGGGTGAATGGGTCCGTGCATAGGGGTTAAAAAAATTAATAAATTTTTGAGTTGATATTTAAGGTCTCAAAATTAGGTTGTAGACAACTACTTTCAATTACAAATTTCTAGAAAATTATGATGAAATGCAAGTGCAATTTGATGACAAACAACAAGAAAAATGATAACTTTCTAGATGAATTTTGTTTGATTTTTTTGATGCAAATGAATTCAAAACACTAATATGCAGACCATGATGTAAAATAAATGCAATATGTATGCAAATTTTTGAAGTTTAAACAATGCAAAATGTAATTTTAAAGCCCTAAATGGAATGCAAACTAATACAATTTTGAAAACCCTAAATGAAATGCAATGCAAACTAATGCAAAATCCTAGATCTAGGTTTTGAAAGATATCCAAATCAGAAATTTTATAATGTAATTCACGTCAAGTTCACCATAATGAAACAAAGAAAAATATAGGGTGTGATGCTGTGGGAAACAGGGTTCACCAAAATGGGATGATGACCTAACACACCTACTTTTCTTTTAATTTCATTAGGAAAAGAGGTCTCCCAAATGTAGGATTGAATTTCAACCAAAAGGTCAGTCAACGCTATTAGGGGATCTATTATTTCCCTTATGACAAAAAATGATAAATATGACTAAAATGCACTTTTGGGAGATGAAAAAAAAAATCTTAACAAACTCAATTGTGTGACATGAAACTTGAAATGTAGATTTAAAGGATAGCACAAATAGAAACTACAACTTTTAGGCAGATCTAAGAAGGTTAAGATGATGTGTACCAGGCTCTAAAAGTGATTACAGAGCGTCCTACTGGGACAGATTCGCCTTAGGGTGAATGGGTCTTTGAGCAAGGTCCCAAAATCTGATTTCACAGTCCTCTGATCTCAAATTTGCACTCTCGATTCCTCCAGATTCCACTATTAGAAGGTCAAAAATAAGATTTGCAAATGAGTTTTTGTGGCTTTACAACTTTGATGACAACTTTACAAAATTTCCCTTTTGCTCAATCTTCAATCCTTCTTCACCTACAAATCTGCAAACACAAAGAGGTAAAAACTATTTGTTTTTGGTCAATAGGGGTTTACCTTGGTCAAACCCCATTTTGGTAATTAAACCTTGATAATGAAAGATAATGATAAATGAAAAGGAACGATGAATGAATAAGTCTATGTCACAATTCACCAAACCATTAATGGTTGCCCTTAGAGGACTAAAGTCTAACATATCTCTTTGAGGATTGAATCATGCTTGAATTGACTTGAATGATAGTTTGATTTGACACTTGAATGCTTGAAACCTACATCACAATGTTAGCTCCAAAATATAATATGAACACACATAACTTTGACATGATGATATGATCTTGATTGTTGTAGATGCTTGATAAATTTTCTCTTCAATGCTCTTGACAATAATTTTTGCTTTTATGAAAGTTACCTTAATGCTATATAATGTTTCTTAGGTTTGAATTGATAAAAGATCTTGTATTTATAGGTGTTTATTTAATTTCCCAAAAAATAGATTCTACAAGCTGACATATGAATCTTGAATTTGAATAATTAAAATGCCACCAAAAACATATTAAAAATTGGGTCTTGGTACTTGTTAGTGAATGAAAAGTCTCTTAACAAAAAGATTTAAACTATGACTCTAGGCCTAGATTTGGTACTAAATAAATTTCGCTAACAGCTTTGAAAAAATCACAATTGTATTTGTGACTTCTCTTTGAATTTTGTTGAGGTACAACTCCCTCACTAGATCATAAATGAATTGTCCTATTCTAACACAATGGGTATGCTTTTAACCAGAAAGAAGAAAAGGTGACAAACACTAGTCCATAAATATAGGGATAATGCAGGTGGCATAAATCAAACCATAAAATACCAATGCAAATATTGAAAATTTATGATCATTCAATTCAAGAGATAGCTCAGACTATAATAAATGAAGACATACAATCAATCTTTCAAAGAAGATACAACTACATCATGCACATAATTCCTAGATCAACATACCAAAATCATTAAATTCATAACACACAGATTATAAATCATTACAATCTGTAATAAATGCTTATTCCTTCTCGATAACTCCCCCAAGTGTATCCAAACAAAAGGAGAAAATCCTTTTGATCCATCCCAATATAATATTTATAGCATAGCTAATGCCACTGAACGGGTGTCAAAGTCGTTACTAAATCAACAGCTTCCTATCTTCCTAATGTTTCTTTGGAGAAATGGTTGGAATCATCTGAATTTGGTAGAGGAATAAATATCAACAAAGAAAACTAATTATGATCCACCAACAGTTGCCAAAGGACCAATCATACATCCAACCATCAATGCAGCGCATAGGAATATTAAGTGGTGGCACGTGTGAGCTGCCTGATGGGAAATTGTAATTAAGAGCAACGCAAGCCAACCACAAATGGGAACCAAATAAAAATATTATCAAGCTTAGGAGAATGTACCCATGTCCAACCAAACTCTATAAATTCAACCAGTGTCACCTTTCCTTTGCAGTCGATTGCATCAAACATGGGGAGCTCTCAGAGTGATGGTAATTCCGCCAATGACTACATTATTCTTGAGGAGATCGAATGCAATCCATTATTTAGGCACATCTTGAACCAACTGAAAGAAGTCTTCATAGTGCAGAGAGAAGTGGAGGAAGAGGTGCTCCACAACATCGTTGGCGAGGTGTTTCTAATCTAGGCTCATGTGCATAACACGACTATGCTAGAGTGCTTCATCTATACTATCGTCAGGACTTCTGGTCATTGTGACTGGGGCATGAGAGCACTGGAGTGCCTGGTAAAGCCCGAGTTTCATCATCGTGTCAAAGTGGCAATCAATGGGCTCAACCACTATCCCCAAATTGGAGTGATTGGTGACACCATTTGCATTACATCAGCTCTTCAGGATGAAACTTTTGAGGAGGTCATGGCTCTTCTGTGCACATGAGTGGCAAGAAACATCATGGGACTTTTTCATAATTCCTCTAGTCACATGAGAATCTTTTGTTGCCAGCGCAAGTCAAATGCCTGCAGGTTGTTATTGAAGGCATTCATGTTCTGATATTCACTTTGTGTGTCTAAAAGAAACACCATTTTTGTCTTTTGTTTACAAACAAAATTTTGTAGTCAAACCAGACATTTTTGTAATATTGGATCAATGTAAAAATGTTTTTTATATATTAATAAAATATCACTTTTAGTATCACTGAGTATTTGCATGCATGACTTATTTATGTTTTTGTTCATATTACACTTAGAAATGTTGGTTTCTTTTCTGTATAATGCACAAGTTAAGTAGATAAGCTTACTATTACGACATTAATCACTACACAACCTTTTGAGTGGCAAAAATAATGGTTCACATAACTTGATAAAACCTTCTGAGGTTTAAGGCAACCCAAAGAATATTTCCCAAGGTATAACTTGTGGATGAAATTTCCATGCTTCTGACACATGATGACTTCTTTAATTTGGCTATGAATGTTCGTACAACTACCTCAAAAGGACAAGTTTGAAAGGGGAAGAAAACGTCGTCGGGGTCCAAGATACAAACAACATGGGCAATAGAATGAGAGGTTTGACGAACATGCTAAAACCTCGCCCGAGTTTAGGAAAAATAATAAAGGCCATCCAACTTAGCTTAGGTATCAGACTTAGGTGAAAAGAGAACATAGTTACCCGAAATAAAAAGTAAGGGCCCCTTTATAGGTAACGGTGGCTCTGATTGGGGACAAGGACTATAAAGGACGTAGAGAACCCAACATGTGGGACCGGTTTCAATCCATTGGACACAAAGTCAGCAAGAAGGACACTAAGCAAAAAACCAAAAATTAACACACCAAAATTGCATTATTTACAAGGTAGGACTAACCTACTAGAGAAAGGAAAGGAAATGCATTGATCACGCAAATCCTTCAACTGGCTGGGAGAAGAATAATCCCTTCCTGAAAAGGCTCACCTTCTTGTACAATCTCCAGAACGCACTTAGGAACCATGATATCCAAATTTTAACGCAGACGGGAATATGTTTGTGGACTAACGGTCTACCAAAAAGCCACTTTTCATCAAAGATTACCTCTTGGTGCCATTTTGTTGGGGCTAAATCATTCTTTGCTAACCAACCCTCACCATAAAAAACTGTCAATCCAAGCATCTCCAATTTGGATATATCATTTTGAGCCCTGACTTTTTCCTCAACCTTACCTTCCTCAAAATTTTCCTGAGTTACAAAATTTTTTCCACAAGAAACAATATTTTGTTTGGATTCATCAGCTTGCCTTTTAGTCTGACTATTTTTATGGAGGGAAATTACTTTTGTAGGCTGGTGCAAAGCAAGAACTGGCACTTCTAGCTGGGGGTAGATTTAATCTTCTTCTCGCAAGAGGCTAGTATTTTCTCCATATTTCCTTCGCCTGAGATCAGTCTCATCCCTTAACAAACAACATTCATTCTCATACATGGATTGATCATCAATCAAATTTGTGAAAAGAAAGTTATCACATACACCAAACCCATCAAAACTAAAAAGAGGGTTAGAAAGAGTCGACCATTCCTCTCCCTTTCTAACATCATCATTCCTTTTCGAATTGAGGCATAGGTCCTTATTCTTAACTTCTTTGAAGAGGAAAATTCCATATTCTGGAATAAAAAGAGAAGTCAATGCCAAATTACTCAAATCGGTCTTAGAAAGGGAAAGTTTTTCAGAAGGAAAAGGAGAGGCAAGTAGTGACTTTTCCTCTAGTTCATCATCTTCATCATCACTGGATGAGTTGGAATCGGATTCGACTTCAAAAGAGGAATATAAATTAAGGGCCTGATCACTACAATGTTGATCTTGTCCCTTACTAGACTGTTGCATGTTATCCAAAATTGTTAAATTAATATTTTCAGCAGTCAAGAAAGATAACTATGCCTCTTTGTGACCTCTAACCAGGAACTTAGGAGATGTATTACAATTGGCTTTGAGCCTCACCTTTGAGTCCAATTTCCATTTGCTCACGAGGATAAAATCGTCTTTAGCCTTCACTGCTTCCAATTGAGCTCGCTCAATCCCATGCACTTTGTCTCTTTTGAGGATTAATTGTATGTCTGGCTCTAGAGCAAAGATGAATATGTGATACTGAATCTCTAGACTAGGTCTTTCTGGATAAGGAATCTTTTGAAGAAATCGATTGAAACAGTAAACAAAATCTCTTCAAGATCTGAAAGAAAAGATCTAGGGTAGCTGCAATATTGATTGGAATTCCATAGCATTGCAGAAATTTTGTTTTGAGAACATGCCATCCAGTGATGCTTCCCTTTTCCAGTCCCTTGTAGCATTCTGCCACTTTCTCGATTATATTGTCAATAAAAATTCTTACAAAAACATCCTCTTCCTAGATTCCTAGAATTGCACTTACAATAGTTATATCTGAAATATGTTCCTCAAGATCTTGTTCATTTAGACCAGAAAATTTGGGAAACCTTTTCTAGGAACCTTGGGGTAGGTCATGATAATGCGACAAGGTGAGAGGACCAACTTGGTTGCACTAGAAATTTGAAGCCATAAACAGAGTCACCAACTCACACATTCCAGTAAAGGTTAGGAAGAGGAAATTACTATGGTAGAAGAGTTGGAGGTGGATTTTGAGGTTGAGGTATGGGTGGATCCCTTGGTTGATGTAATGGTCGATTAGACTGACGATCACGATGATGGGGAGGATCGTCGTAGTATTCAAATATCAACCTTGGAGGATGTTCAATCATAGGTGTGGGTGGGCATTGGGCCAATTCTTCTTCTTCTTCCAAGGCAAGATTTGCTCAGATATAGTCGGTTGCATTCCTCCTATATCTCTAGGCAAGTGTATTTAATTAGGATATGATATCTTCTTGTTCAACTCCAATCCAATCTAAATCTGGCTACAAAATAGGGAATACATCATGGTGAGGAAGTACTATCTTGTCACATGATGTGACAAGAATATTAGGTATTAATCAATTCGAGATATCTTTACAATTTCCCCAACGAGTCACCAAAAATCTGTTAGCCAATGAAAAGGCTCTTAACAAAAATATTTAAACTATGACCCCGGGCCTAGATTTGGCACCAAATAAATTCTGCTAACAACTTTGAAAAGATCATAATTGTATTTGTGACATCTCTCTGAATTTTGTCGAGGTACAAATCCCTCACTAGATCTTCAATGAATTGTCCTATTCTAACACAACGGGTATACTTTTAACCAGAAAGCATAAAAGGTGACGAACACTAGTCCATAAATATGGGGCTAGCACGGGTGGCATAAATCAAACCATAAAATACCAATGCAAAGATTGAAAATTTATGATCGTTCAGTTCAAGAGATAGCTTAGACTATAATAAATGAGGACATGCAACCAATCTTTCAAAGAAGATACAACTACATCATACACATAATTCCTAGATCAACATACCAAAATCATTAAATTTATAACACATATTATAAATCATTATGGTCTGTAATAAATGCTTATTCCTTCTCGATAACACTCCCAGGTGTATCCAAAAAAAAGGAGAAGAGAATTTTCATCCCTCCCAATCTAATATTTATAGCATATCTAATGCCATTGAACGGGTGTCAAAGTCGTTACTAAATCAACAACTTCTTATCTTCCTAAAGTTTCTTTAGAGAAATGGTTGGAATCATCTAAATTTCGCAGAGGAATAAATATCGTGAAAGAAAACTGATTATGATCCACCAACAGTCTCCAAAGGACCAATCATACATCCAACTATCAATGCAATGCATAGGAATATTAAGCGGTGGCATGTGTGAGCTGCCTGATGGGAAATTGTAATTTAGAGTAGTGCAAGCTAGCCATAAATGGGAACTAAATCAACATCTTATCAAGATTAGGAGAATGTACCCATGTCTAACCAAAACTCTATAAATTCAACCAGCGTCACCTTTCCTTTGCAGTCAATTGCATCAAACATGGCAAGCTCTTAGAGTGATGGTAATTCCGCCAATAACTACATTATTCTTGAGGAGATCGAATGCAATCCACTATTTAGGCACATCTCAGACCAACTAAAAGAAGTCTTCATAGTGCAAAGTGAAGTGGAGGAAGAGGTGCTACGCAACATCCTTGGCGAGGCATTTCTGATCCAGGCTCATGTGCATAACATGACTATGCTAGAGCACTTCATCTATACTGTCGTCAAGACTTCTGGTTGTCATGATTGGGGCATGAGAGCATTGGAGTGCCTGGTAAAGCCCAAGTTTCATCATCGCTTCAAAGTGGAAATCAATGGGATCATTGTGTACAGGAGTGGCAAGAAACGACATGGGAATTTTTCACAATTCCTCTAGTCGCATGATAATATTTTGTTGCCAGCGCAAGTCGAATGCCTACAGGTTGTTACTGAAGGCATTCGTGTTCTGATATTCACTCTGTGTGCCTAAAAGAAACACCCTTTTCATCTTTTGTTCACGAACAAAATTTTGTAGTCAAACCAAACGTTTTTTGTAATACCGGAGTAATATAAAAATGTTTTTTCTATATTAATATAATATCACTTTTGGTATCACTGAGTCTTTGCATGCATGGATTCTTTATGTTGTTGTTAATATTATGCTTAGAAATGTTGGTTTCTTTTTTGTATAATGCACAAGTTAAGTAGATAAGCTTACTGTAATGACATTAATCACTGCACAATCTTTTGAACGACAAAAAGAATGGTTCACATAACTTGATAAAACCCTGCCTAGGTTTAAGGTAACCCGAAGAATACCGCCCAAGGTGTAACTTGTAAATGAAGTTTCCATGCTTCTGACACATGATGGCTTCTTTAATTTGGATATTAATGTTTGTATGACTATCTCAAAAGGACAAGTTTGAAAGGTGGAAGAAAACACCGTCGGGGTCCAAGATACAAACAACACGGGTGGTAAAATGAGATATTTTGTGAACATGATAAAACCTCGCCCGAGTTCAGGAAAAATAATAAAAGGCCGCCCAACTTAGCTTAGGTATCAAACTTAGGTGGAAAGAGAACATAGTTACCCGAAAGAAAAATTAAGGGCCCCTTTATAGGTAACAATATTTAAGGAGGACCCATTCACCCGTGGGTGAATGGGTCTTGAGACCTAAATCCAAGACACACAATTTCCAAGGTGTTTAAAATAATGTTAGCATTTGTATAATGTTGGTTTCCCTTTCAGAAAATAGAATAATAAGGCTTAGGAATACATAATTTAGATCATTAGAAGTTTAATTAAGTCCAATTAATTAAGGGGACCCAAACATAGTGTGAAAATGTAAAGGAGTGCATTTTTCTACACTATAAATCCTTATACCCAGAATCATAGAGTAAGGCCCAATCACCTGCATTAAACTATTTTGTCTTGATAAACTGATCATGCCAACATATCCTCTATTTTTGGATGATTTCAGTATGGTGTATTGCTTCCATACATATCTCATCCAAAGCATTAAGGTTATGCAACCTATCCTTTCATGTTGTAGATAAATCCATGCCAAATTATATTGTTGTTCGTAGAGTTTTATATTCAAATTCTATTGGATGGACTGCCTTTTTTTCCATACACCAATTCATATGGTGTGAAGCCTATTGTTATTTTCCAAGTTGTCTTGTAAGCCCAAACTATTTCAAGTAACTTGGCTGCCCAATCCTTCAAATCAGTTCTCTTTATTGCATCCTAACACTAAACTATTACAAAAAATTAACAAGAATCTATTAAATATCTTTATTCAAATAACACACATTTTATTCTTAATATTATTGTAACTACTTGGTAAAAATAAATAGATAACTAGTTCTCCTCCTCGACAAAAGATCCTAGACTATACAGGGTCTGCGAGGAGTTTTATTATTTATGGACTGAAAACAAACTTATAAAATAAATGCCAACTCTTCCTCGAAGATAGGAACATGACCGAGTTTTGAAACAAAAATAATAACTATTTGAAACAGGAGTATAAAAACCAAATATGGACTCTATGTCCAATAGCTTAACCACTTATAACATAAATGTGTTCACAAAATAGTTTTTTCATAATTCAATCTCGTTTCAATTAGACCCCTTCTTCTCCTTATTGTCTTATTTATAGGTAAGATCAATATTAGGTGACTCACGAACTAATTAGTGAATGATCACCTTTGTTTCCTTCTGAAAGTGTTGTGCCCCAGTCGATTGACTTCTTCTTTGCAACAATCTGTGGTCCTTATGTTGTAGGTTGAGAAGCCTATTGTTGCGGATTGGCAGTCCTTCTTGCCTAAAATGTTAGTCTTATTCCTAAGGCATCCTCATTATTAACAATCATAATTTAAACTTAAAATCCTACTAAATTTCATAGATATTTATGCATTCATACATGCACATATCAACATAACATGTTTCTATTTCCATATGCTTAAAATTGTTCATGAGTATATTTAGGTATAAAAGGTTTTGGGAATGTCTTGAAACTTAGCAAAAAGTATGAAACAGTAAAAGGAAAACTAGCCAATTATCAAGCCCATCAATCCCCAAAAAATATCTCACTCAGATATCTAGCCAATGGTGCACCATTTTTAAATTGTCAAAATTATTTAAATCTGGATGTTGCTAAATAGTAACATGTGCTTTTGATATTGTTAACAATGCTTCCCATATGACACATTTTCTCCACAAAATTGATGATTTGATCTTTGTGGAAATAAATCGCATTGACCAACTTATACTTGGTTCTTTATAAAATAAAAATGTACAAAAAATCTCTATAGTTCTTGATGATTGTGAAGGGTATCTTTATTTGTAAAGAAATACCCAAAATCAAAATTTTGAAGCAATTTTTTTAAAAAATTGAAATTTGTTTGAGTAAATAAGATATGTGATAACCTCTATAAGGAATCTTCTAGGGTTGATCATTTATCCTCTGATGGCTGCTCCTCCCTCCTCGATGTATCAAAAGATTTGTCTAGCTCAACGATCTCTTTGAGAGATATTATATAATTTTTATACAACAACCTTTATTTAATACTCAAGTTTAGTTAAAGACTAGAGGACTGCTTTAATCTCGATGATAGTTGGAATTGGGATCCAATTTTGAAACAAGATCCAAGCATCCCACTTATTCACCAACATTACCATCATTTCTTAATCTATTAGTATAATATTATTATCCACAAATAGAGAAGAAAATCCAATAATACCATTTTTTCAATCTATCCCCTTATTCCTCTTAGAATTTGGTCCAGAATAATTAGTTGAGCTTTACATTTAAGAGTGGTTTTATTTTGGCTCAACAACCAATTAACCTTAACAATCACCATTCTTCTATTATCAATTTTGGTAGAGAGAAGAATCTCTTTTGAAACATTATACAGTTTTTATATTAGAATATGATCTTGAGAGACTTTTAGAGATATCATTGACAAAGTTTGATTTATCTAAATTTTCACTTGAGTACTCATCATTTGAGCATATGAGATAAACCTAAGATATGATAAGAGATTTATTGTATTTAGTATTATCATGTACCTATAGGAAACATAAAGTTCCTTCACCATTTGGAGTATCCCTATGAGTTGATTACTTTAGGCCACCTCTCCTTGCAGGCTTGTTGTTTTTTCATCTTTTTCTTCTAATTGCTCCTCCATATTATTTTCTAAATCCATGAGCTTTGTGAAATTTTGGTGTAGTTGAGTTATTTTGTCAACTCTATTCATCTCTTTCTCTTTGGCCTTTTTCTTTTGCTACCTATAGGAGTCTAATTTTGTAATGGCCTTATCTAGTTTTATTTTCAAGGAAAAATGCTTTGATTGTTCTACCTGCAAAGTCTCAATTGAAATTTACCTTCTAGTTTTATAGTCAAACTCTTAACTTCTTAAGCTTTTACATGTTCCCAAAGTTGATTTATGATATCTTTGACGCGAGACAATTTAGATTCTCTCTTTTCCAATTTTCTACTAACCTTGATGAAGTTCAAAGTAACAAATTTTCAAGTCTCCTCCATTAACTCCACTTTGTTTTTTGGTCGATCTTAGGCAAGATTCAATCCAAATACATGGATAAATTAGTCTTTAGGCCTCAATTTCTCTTATGAATTATCCATTATCATAGTCATATGTGCAATCATCAATGATTATTGAAAGGGGGATCTCATCATGGGCTTTACTCAGTATTTTTTCTTTTTTTGCTTCTTGCTTCCATTCTAGACTCTCATGCTCAATGTGCATCTACTATTTATTGTTGAAAACTATCGAGTGACTCAATAACACTACCAAAAAATAAATATCCTTGCAAAAACCTAGAAGAAATGGTAATTTGTTGATGCACAAGGGTCTATTGCGTTCTAGAAGGTTATAGGGATGACATTGTGAGGGATGATAGTGTGAATGGAGGAAGTCTGAAAATATGTAGATTGGATGCTATAGAAGTAAAAGGTGGGAGAAAAATAATTTATGGGGTGCCAAACAAGTTTATGAATGGTAATTAAGTTGGTGGAGTTATGAGGAAGTTAGTAGAAATTAGTTGAAGGGTAGTGGTTTGTGATGGGATAGAAAGTCACAAAGTAGGTTGAGCTAAAGGAAGAGGTAGAGAAATACTTATATTTGCAATCATGGAGGTCATTTCCAACATACATTGTATGACTCCTATCTTGTAGCTTAGTATTTGAACATCCTCTTCATCAAAGTCTTTCTCGAGCCTTAGTCTCCTCTTCTTTCTTAGAGGCTTTTCTACTAATGACATAATTCCTTCTCCATCTCCTCACACTCTAGTACAATTTCTACACATTTTGGGGGTTGAATTGCTTCTCCTTTAAGGTTCCCAAGTGCCAAAGTCGATTGGAATGTGTGAATAGGAAACTTGGAATCAGTGATCAAATGAACTCAAAAGATTAGGAAATCAAACAAACCCAATTCAAATGACCAAAAAGCCCTAATCTCAATAGAGTGTGTGCACAATCAAAATGAAACAAATAATAAGAATCTAAATTAAGTCAATTAACCTCCTTTACCTCCACCAAAAAAACCTAGCCTTACTCTATTGTAAAGTGTAAGATTATATTATTATGATGATATGTGGATTGCTCATAAAACCTTAGCATAACCTTGTTAAGAAAAAAGTGTGATAGAAATTGAGTATATTTTGGTTGCTAATTCGAGGAGGGATTGAATGATGAAAGGATGGATGATTTATAGGTTTCAAGATATTGGATCAACGGTGTGAGATGTGAAATGAGATCGACAAATGAGGATTGATGAGATATCAGGAGGATCATGTATGAGGTTGCATGGAAAGATGAAGTAGAGTGAAGTTCACTTCACTCACTAATTTTAGCAATGATCACTAAATTTAGCTTTGGTCTCTAAATTTAGCTTTTGGAAGAATAAAGAGATATAATTAGCAAATAAATAAAATAATGATTTTATTTATTTTTAGAGGAATGTGCAAACTAAATAGATTAAATAATTTATTTAATTTTGGAAGAATATTAAATAATTAAAAATTATTTAATTATGAAGATGGAAGAATAACTAAAAATTAATTAATTAGAGTGGATGAGGGAAAATGATTAATTAATTAAATAATTAAATTATTTAATTAATGGGGTAAATGGGTTAGTTTAATCAAATAATTAAATTATTTAATTAATAGTGATGAAAGGGGTGATGAGTGATGATGAGGGGAAATGGTGAACTTAGAGGAATGTGTTAAGAAATTTTTTAGTTGTCTACATTTTGCCCCTCTTTGAGATAATGTACCCTATTGTGTTGCTTCAAAGGCATGATTTGGACAAAGGGATGATGGTTGGATGGTATGTTTCACCCTCAAGAGATTGGCCAAAAGATAATAATTTTTGTGTCAAGCTCACAACAGGTAAACATGATAGGTTTAGTGAAGATGAGGATGAAAATTGGGTTTAGGTCAAGAAATAAATAGATTGAGAAAGGTAGGGCATGATGAAAATGGGATGAGGGTGGGTGGTATGGGGGGAATCTAGGGTTCACTTGTCCATTTATAGGCACGTGGATGTCATTTTCAACTCATTTGTACACTCAAAATTTAGACGTTTTAGAGCCCCTAGAGAGATTTTAACTCAAAGTTGCTATAAAGATGGCTAGAGTTCCACATGCTATTCATCATGGAGATTGACTTCAATAGTTAAAGAGGCTATTTGAAATACCTTAGGTGGTATCCTTCTAGCCCTTAATTGCTAGGTGAAAATAGGATATCAAAACCATTGAATTATGAATTAGTGCATTTGAAACCTGATGTGACGCATTTGATATGTGATGCGACACTTTTAATGGTGGTTCACATTTGATAAAGTGCAATGCCTTTAAAATTTTAGTTCACATCTAATTTGGATAAATTGACACCTTTGAAAAAGACTCTCATTTGATTTGGGTAAAGTGATTCCTTTGAAAAAAGACTCACATTTGATTTGGCAGTTTGACGCTTTTGATTTTTTGGGTTGCATATGATTGTGCAATTTCATATTTGACTATAAAAGTCACATTTAAAACTAGAGGCTAGTGAACTTAGGATTTTTTTGGTTTTTTGGTAAATTAATGTTACATGCACTATGTTTATAGGTTGCTCTAGATCCTATTATGTTGAGGGAGCAACATCCCACTATTTTTGTAGCAGATTGACTATTTGAGTGACTTGGATCAAGATTTTTTGAGTGTAATTGGTTTGTTTCACATCACATACATGCTCAAGATTAGAGAACATAGGGCTATGATGACTTCCCTCATGAAGAGGTGGCACAATGATAGATCAACATTTATATTTCTGACTAGAGACGCCATGATTACACTCGAGAATGTATGGAGGATCTTGAGGATCCCCATTCATGGTGCCCATGTTGTATATGATACTAAAACTGGCAAGAAAGTGTTGGATCAAGTTTTCCATGATGACAATCTCAACATTAAGGATGGTGAGATGGATCTTAGACGAGGGATAAGGAGATATGATGATCTCCCATCGGTGCTAGGAGGTTTGATTTTTGGGGTTATTGTTCCAAATTGTAGATCACAAGGATTTTCAAATGGATGGAGATGTTTCTTAGAGAGGATGCTCACATATGGTGTTGTGTATGCTTGGGGGCCATGTGTTTTATATTATTTATATCATAATATGCACTAGGTTGTGTATCATCATGCTACCAACTTATCCAGTGATGTGACTTTACCACACGTTCAAGGGCATGGAAGCATATTTCCATCACTCTTCTAGTGAGATATGTTCCTCGTCGAATTGAATTTCCTTATCTATATGCCTAGGATGTTGCTTTGATGCAACATAGCTTAGGCGATCTGGATTATTGGAGGTGATGCATAGATGGTAGGGATCAATTTGTTTGGATGTTGTGGATCCTTTGTGAGGTATGGGATGATGATGTTAGACATCTTCCTTTGTGTAGACAAACATGATGGTTGATTGGGAACACACCCTATATCATTGAGATATATTTTACATATAGAGTGAGATGATAGTTCGAGGAGGTTCAGTCCATACTCTTGTGGATTTAGCAATTTTTTCTTGTACACAACGAGAGATTGGAGATTGAGGGTGATGATCATCTCTCAGGTAGTAGTAAGATATTTTCATGGACTTGTTCCTGTTCAGTGGGCATAGGCTATAGGATTTGAGAATGAAATGACTACCCTCAAGTGTGATTTATGGTGGGAAGTGAATCGACCAGTGAGATTCACACATCTTGATGGCAGGTCCATGAGGAGAGCGAGACATGTTCTTGAGCCAGATAGGGCTCAAAGGGAGAGGAAGCAAATGGATGAAGTTGGTGGAGGGGGTGGAGGTGGACCTAAGCAAGGACTTGAGGTGGAGGAGAGAGGAGATAATGACTAGAGAGGCGAGGAGGAGCGGGGAGATGAGGGTTTGTGAGGAGAGGAGTGTGGGGAGGAGAGAGGTGATGATGGCGAGAGAGGAAGGGATAATGATGATATGAATTTGTGGCTTGGATTTGCACTATTAGAGAGGGACCAGGCCCATAGGGAGCAAGATGGTTCTAAGGTGGAGAGGGAAAAACTATCATTTCAGTTGGCATAGAGGACATTAATGAGAGTTGTCTAGGTAGCTTGGTGACAACAAACATAGTCTCAAGAGTCACATTCAATAGTTGAGAGAGACACGAAGAAAGCACAACACCAATAGTTGGAGGTGGCGGGTGGGGGTGGAGGAGGAGTCCCTATGGAGAGATATGTTGAGTATATGAGGAGGCTAACATAGGAGGCTACCTACTACAAGACATTGTATGAGCTAGCAGTTCCACCAGGGAGGAAGGCACATAGCTTTTTAGCTAGGAGTAGGGCGAGAGCCTCATGATTTATGAGATTAGAGGGGAGATCACATGATTTTTTCAGTGGGATGGCCACCATTAGTTCCATCGTAGCCAACTCGTAACCAACAACATAAGATCTAGGGGCTTAGTAGGTAGCATAAAAAGTTGTTCCTCCTCATCCACCTTCTCCTACTCAAATAGAGAGTGGAGGGGGCTATATATAGATATGCCTTTGTATATATGATGTACATACAATTTTTATGTAGACACACATTTTTTATATGCCCCAAGTGAATGTATATTTATATTCATATCTCTTAGTAGCCCTTGTACAAATATTTATATATATGGACGATGTATCATGACACATTTTTTGATATATATGAGATGACATTTTGATGTGGATATGATGTGATGTGTGATGATATGTTGCTATTTACATGTGATGCACGTCTATATGATTTGATGTATGCATATCATGATTTCTATTTGGTTGTATGGTATATGATGGATAGATTATCATGATGCTTAGAGTAGACAATGACATGATGTGATGCTACGATTTTTTGTATTTTTTACTATGCTTATGATGATATGATTAATGATGCTATGATTATTGATGTTATGATTGATGATATTAAATCCTAATGATGTTATGGTTATGGATACAGGATATTTGATGTTATGATGGTATAATAATTTTAGTATACAGGGATATGATGGTTTTTTTTTCAAGATATTTGATTTTTTTAGATTTATGGAATATGTGATTTTTTATTTTTTTGGAATGTGATTTTTTTGGATTTTTTGGATATGTGATTTTTTTGGATTTTGAACTATTTGGATGTTTTTGGGATATCTAAATGTTTTTGGATTTTGAACTTTTTGGATGTTTTTTGATTTTTCAGAATCTTTGGATGTCTTTAGATTTTGTAATATTAAAATATTTTTTTGGATTTTTTAGTTTAAGGTAATGAACAAAGATCCAATTCGATCACTAGGTTTAAGAAAATGCCTCCAATTAGGTGTAGGATCATTTTATTATGGACTAGGTGAAGTGATCCTAAGATGATACTAGGTGAGATGGGTAACACTAGATATTGGTAAATTACCAAGCCATGGTGGGTGTATAAGAAAAAATATGATAGGTGAGTGGATGAATATGCATGGAATGTTGGTTTTATTATGGATGGAATCAAAAATAGTTTTGATAGATTGTAGATGGTGCTCATTACACATGGTGCATGTTCACCATGTTTTCACCAAGGTACTTGTCCAAAGTGCCACCAAAGTGGTTTTCACTAGATGATGATTTTGATCTTTAGTTTTTTTTCTTTTTTTTTGGATTTTGAATAACATAGCGTTTATTTGCCAAATTTTACTATGGTACTTTCCCAAGGCACCACCAAATTTGCTTTTACCATTAGATGAATTATTTCTCTTTACTTTTTTTAATTTATTGGGATAAGCCAATGGGTTAAGCATGGAACTTCTTGAGGTAACTATTATTGATGGGCTCTTGTAAGGGCTCACCTTCAGGTGTTGCTAGTTGATAGAATCTTGAGCCTTTGTTCATTGTGACTACAAATGGTCCCAACCAGTTTGGTTCAAATTTTCCCTTGTTGTCTTGATCTAACTAAATCTTTTGATCCTCCTTAAGGACTAGATCACCTGCTTAGAGGTTTTGGTTCTTGATTCTTTGTTATTGTAAGAGAAGGGGACCAACCACGTCAAGGCCCCAAGTCATGGAGGGCCAAGAGTAGCGGGCTGCCCTAAATTACCTCATCTTAAGGGAGTGTTAGGAAATGCATGATGAGAATGATGAGGACTATAAGGTCCTTCGATCACTCTACAAACCTGAGATTTGAAAGGAGACTAGGCGAGTCAATTTTCAAGATCAACTCTGTGTCTTAGATAGCTCTCTGTCAGAAGACAAAAGCACGGTTCTGGGATGACAATGTGGCGCACTGGCGTCCGTACGACCAGAGGACCAAAAAGATAAGGTTTAATCACTGGAAAATAAACTATCGACCAGAGGACGAAATAACACTACAAAATATGAAACATATAAACGAATATGATAAAACAAGTAGATTAAGGCAAGGGTGACAAGAACGATCTCACACAAAAGTTTGTTTGCCAAATCGCTCCAAGATATCTCCACCTACACACAGAAGAGAGAAATTTATGGGGGGATGTTTAGGGGTTTGCCTCAGTCAGACCCACGTTTTGGTGTTTGCACCTCCACAGAAAGCCAAGTTTGTAACAATATAGAAATAGTATGATAAAGAAGAAGATGCAAGCAAAGGACACTAAAACACTACAAAACAGTAATGTGCTAACTCAACCAAGTAATAGAGAAGGAAAGTAGAGATTTTACCACCTCCACAAAGAGTGCTCAAGGATAATGGGGGAGAAATTGAGAGGAACTCAAGCCTCTATTGCAATGTTGTTCTACACTTTCTCTATTGAAGTGATGGAGTGATGGAATTGCTACTATGGAGTGCCAAAATGCTGCTAGAATGCTTGGAGAGATTGTCGAAGAGATGAAATAGAATGGAAATGAATGAATTTGAAGGAGAGATGAAGAAAATAGCCATATTCGGGTCGGTAGGCTGAAGAGGGGCATTACAATTTGACTTCCAATGAGAAGTGTACCACCTCTACAGATTCCAGGTGCAAGAATTTGCCAGGGACCTAAGTGCATCGCAGGGACGTTTGTGCGCCGCATGGGCATCCTCGACAGTTATTCCTCCACCGACGCTCAAAACAGGCACCAAGTAATGAGGACAACGAGCTTATGTTGAATTAAGCCTCTGAGTTTGGTTTTCTAAAGTGAAGAGGGGTAAAAAGGGGAATTTATGTTAGGGGTGCAAATTCACTCCTATACATTTTGCCACCACTTTAGCGAGCACAAATACTGATGAGTGCTTCGGTAGAGTAGATCAAAGAAGTGGTAGGGTTAGAAATGCATACCTAAATTGTCGAGGAAGCAGATTGTGATCCAGAGAACCTGAGAGTGCAGAACAGGCAAAGGACTTCACAACTCCACATAACTATGAAGTTGAAGAAATAAAGCACCTTATAGGACCGTGAACTTGCAAGGAAGGTATCCCCCAAGAACTCTCACATGAGGGAAACCAAAAAAATGCCTTACAGATCCGTGGACATGCAAGGAAGGTATCCCCTAAGAACTCTCACATGAGGGAAATTGAGAAAAGCAGACTTCGTAGAGTCAAAAGGTAGCAACCTATTTATTCGCAGATAGAACATGTTAGGAAGCAGCCACGCAGGCCCGTAAGTGGACAATCACGTAGAACATCAATAGGTTGGAAGACTTTCAAAGGGGTCCCTCAGGAACCATTCAAAAGGAAGAGGGGCCCACTCAAGGGAAGCACTATTTTAAAAGCGAGGTCTAGTTGGGCTGCCCCTAAGCTAGATGCGAAGATGTGAAGCGGGTCTAGTCAAGCTACCCCCAAGCTAGATGTGAAGATGTGAAGTGGGTCTAGTTGGGCTGCCCCCGAGCTAGATGCAAGGATGTAAAGTAGGTCTAGTCGGACTGGCCTGGGCTAAACACAAAGATAGGAAATAGGTCTAGTCAGACTACCCCTGAGCTAGACGCAAAGATGCGAAGCAGGTCTAGTCGGGCTTCCCCCGAGCTAGATGCCATAAAGAAGACTTTTGAAGGGGTCCCTTGGGAACCCAGTGTGAAAAGAAAGGGTCCACTCAAGGGACGCACTGTTCGAAAGCTGGTGTCTTCTTTCTTGAATTGATTCGTCATCAATGAATCATTTTGAAAGATGCTCACTTCATCAAGGAATTCGAAAGGAAGAATATACCCCCAAGTGAGGGGAAGGTCAAAGTTGTTCCCGCTTCGAAGGAAGGTTTCCAAGTCCTTTCTTTACAAACTCGTGATAAGGAAACATGTTTTGTTGGGGTTTCAAGTTGAGAATTCATTTTTGACAAAGAAGTGTGCGAAGGTTTTTAAGAAAAGATTCATCGACAACGAATGCATTTTTTAAAGACCAAGGCAAAGCAAATTCAACATTGTCACACATGAGAGGGACAACTCGAGTAAAGAAGAGAGAAGGATAAAGAGAAAGCAAAAGGAAAGAGAATACGAACAAAGGGCACAGGGGTAGCTTGATATTTCAGGGTCAAAATTGCTCATAAATATATATATATATATATATAAGTATAATAATAGTATATAAATGAACTATCATCAACCCCCTACTATACCAGGCCATGTGAGGAATGCACGAGAAGACAAAGTGAAAATAAAAAAATTGGGTCAACATGGAAGGGAAGCCTAAATACCCCCTACGCTTTGCATCGTCCCCAATTTGCTGAAAGTCAACCACAAACATTGAAGAATGATGATAAAATTGGTAGAAGGTTTACAACACAAACACCACACCTGTATCCAAGCACCAATAGGGGTGATGAGGGTCATCCAAGCACATATAGCATGATCACGAGGGAACACATTACAATACACACTAATCTAAAGATAAAGAAGAGGTCTGCCCCTAACACTGATCAACCAAGAGGTTGTTAGCTTCCCACTTTAGATCATCATAGGGGGAGGGAGGATGAGCCTGCAGAGGTGGAATGTTAAGGGAAGGAGCTTTTGACCCTCCCCCAACAAGGGATAAGGAAGATGGACCTCCAAGGTCTTCGTTACTCAACTCTTGTGGGTCTAAGGTCAATGAATTCATGAAGATCGCTGACAAGGTCATAACTTCATCCACCGAATTAAACATACACTTAACAAGAGTGCCATGCTTCACCTCAGTGGATGGAAGATTTTACGCTTGAGGTTCACCACTAAGATCTTCAAATGATTCAAGAGCGGTGACGAACTCAGGAGAAGCCGAGACTAGTTCTATTACTAGGACAAAACAAGTCAGCATGGGGCCACCTTTCAGAGAAAGTGGGCTCCTCTTACGCCCTCTATTGTTGGAGGGACCACTCTCTACCTTTTTCTTTGTCGAAGGAGGTGAGCTCCCCACGAACGAAGCAAGAAATGAAGAGGAAGAGGAGGAGGAAAGAACCACAACAAATACGACTGAGGTGTTAATCATATCTACGAGCTTGAAGAAAGGCAAGACATCCGGGATGGGTGTCAACAAGGGTAGCTCCACTAAAGGAGCGATGAACACCTAGAACTTTCTAAGTTCAGGCGCATTCATGCTTGCAACGAAAGATAGAAGTGATGCAAAGCTGGTTTTAATGGGAACAGAGGGGAGGAGAGAGGAGGATGCAACAGAGGGACCTGATATAGGGGCAATCATCTCCTCTTCCTTTCTCTGTGAGGTGACCTAATTAACTAGGAGAGCCTTTCATTAGTGCTTACGCTCGTGCATAAGGCAGTTTCTGCGACTCTTTGAACTAGAGGCCAGAGGTTGCGAAGGAGCGGAAGGCTCCTGCTTAGTCGTGCGAGTGTCCTCCAAAGTTGTTTCCAGCGGAGGGGTAGGCTCTTGCATAGGAAAAAGAGGGATAGGTTTATAGACAGTGGGGGGAGTTGGTTCCAATGCCTTGTCAACGAGCCTCTTCTCGTTCACTACTTTAGAAGTAGAGGCAGTAGGAGGCTGCGAAGGTTAGGACATAAAAGATTCCCCATAGGGGGCTTTTTGCTTGCTGTATAAGTAGTACCAAGGTCTAGGAGGCTTGGTAGGGAGATCTGATATCTTGATCTTAGGTTTGCGCCAAGCAGGCACCATCAGACTCAATGAATAAAGATCAAGATTACTCAACCAATACTCCTCCCAAGAAAGGGGAGCGAACGAGGTAGCTCGAGAAGGAGAAAGCTTTTCCTTTCCCTTTCAGGAAGAGGAGGCGGTTGGTTGTTCTGCTATGAGAAGGGTCAATTTCGGTTGTCCCTTGCCTCTAGTTTTATACTTTACATAGTTCTTGTAAAGTAGGTTCATTCTCAGAGGAAGCAAACCAGTTGGAGTGGGCCAAAAGTGATCCAGCAAATATCCCCCACGAGATACCATAGGATGGTATCCAATGTCATGCACTACGTGCATGACTCCTTCATGGGAAAACTTTAAACACATGAATTACAAAGGTGATCCCATTCATGGAAGCTAGCCAGGGTATACCTAGCTTCACCATGAATAGGTCTGACTCGGGAATGACATTGAAAACTGTGTCTACGTTCCTAGGTCCAACTAGGACGAACATCGTTATCAATCCATAGGGTTTAAGAGCAAGGTCATCATGTGTACGGATGAAGGACTTCATTTTTTCGTATTCTTCCCTTTGCAAGGAATTCAAGAATAGAGTCTCCTCTGTAATGACATTCACCCTACTAGCGGGGTCAACTAAGACCCCTGTCACAATGTTTCCATTGAGGCGAGCATGAATGTATAACAAAGAAGGTTTGTCATTTGTTGGTGCATCTTGCAAGGTGAATGTTATATCCAGCGAACCGATTGCAAGATGAGGAGAAGGAGTAACAATAACCATGTTAACGTATGCTTCAGGTTGAGTAACAAAATTAGAGGGATCAATAATCATGTTATCAGAATGTGACGAAAATGGGTTCATGTATATCTGCAATTCACTATTAGCTTTCACCACTAATTTGTTTGTATTTTTTTTGCTTCCATCAAGATGAATAGTACCATCCTCGATGTGATCCTGTACCTCATGATGCAGGTGCATGCAGTGTTCGGTATCATGTCCATTAACTCGATGGTATTGATAATAGGCATTTGCTTCATATTAGCTAGGGTAAGGCTCCCTAATGGGCTTAGGGCTTGGAAAGCTAATGATCTTATCCTTCAACAACTTTTGTAAGATGGAGGAATAAGATTCTGATAACCTTGTGAATTTTCGATCATGTTTGAGGCCGTTGTTATCCACATTGGCTACTACATTCATAATGAATTTTCCTTTTCCAAAGATTGATATGATGGATTTCCCTTTAGGACGGGAGTGCGAGGAAGGTCCCCCGAGTTGAACCACCATCTGCTAGTACTCCTGTAGGGTTGCACACAAATGCGTGAAAGAAGGATATTTCATAAGGGCAAACTTCTCTTGCCAAGGCCTTTTTACGTTCCCTATGAACACCTTTTGCACATCGAAGTCCAGTAACGGGTACGAGATTTGTGAAAAGAGTGCCTGATATTACACTATAAAATTGATAATCTTCTCATTATCCCCTTGTTTACATCGGACAAGGTCAAAGAAGGTCATCTTAGGTCCGATGTTGGCTTGGAATTGTCGTAGCAACTAGTTCACAAGCTGATTGAATGTAAAGATGGAATTGTCAGGCAAGGAACAGTACCACTCGAGTTTTGTGTCCTTGAGAGATCAAGGGAATAGTTTTTCCATCAATGCATCATGATGGAAGAAGTTGATACACAAGGCATTAAAGGTAGACACATGTGTTTTTGGGTCCCCTTTGCTGCCGTATTTCTTGAATTTGGGAATCTCCATCCCTTGCAGGAAAGGGGTGTTTAGGATCGCTACCGATAATGGGCTATGTCAGAAGAAGGGCTGGAAGATAGGCTAGGCAAAAGCTTGGGAAAGGTTCACCAGCTGGTTCTGCATCTTCCCCATATTTTGAAGAAGGGTATTCAGAATCGGGTCATTAGACGATATAGGACCAGTGAAACGACCACCAGAGCCACCGCTAGAACCGTCGTTGTGACTACCACCGGAGCCACAACCACTTCCAAAGCCACTACGATGACCTACACCAGTGCCACCTTTACCACCAAAGCAACCACCTCCAAAGCCTCCACCAATCACCTACCAAATCCTCCACCACCAGGGATGACAGGAGGGGGGAGGTGGAAAGCCAGAGGGTTTCTATTTACTTTGACAGTTTCATAACTTTTGAAAACAACAGGGGTATTGATCAAAGGGACCGTGTCAGCCATGTACATGGATGTGGGAGGCATTGACACTCCTAACTGTCTCTCACATTATTTGAAGGGGCCACCTCGTATCATGCTACTATGGTTGCTTTGGCCAGACCAGTGAGACTAGCCAAGATTTCTATGCCTATTCGGTCTTTTTGTACCATATACTTTATTTCTTTGATAACTTTAGTAGCCCTAGCCAGCTTCAGGTTTTTCTCTAGGTGATTTTCCAAGGCACCCAACCCTTTGCTCAAACTAGTGACATATTCAAAAGGAATGTGGACAACCTCATGCTCGTTTATGGAAGATGATGTAGGTGATGCAGGAGGAGTAGGGACGCAATCCGTTTCATCAAAGAATCTTGACTCACCACGTGATACTTGCTCCTGAGTGGTCAGGCCAACCGTAGGACCGGAAAAGAGACCTATAGAGAAATTAGAAGTGACCTTCGTCTTCTCCATCAGAAGGTGTCGTAGACTTCTCCTAAAAATATACCCAAAGGTCATGGACTGGGTTGTGATGCTCATAAACCTTCACAACACACAAGGGTACAATGATCAGAGGGTACAAGGGGAAAAGATCAAACACCGGCAAATTCGTAGATATTGGTTCACGTCGGGTTCACCAAAAATGTAAGAGAGGAGGACCAACCACATCAAGGCCTTGGGTCACGGAGGGCCAAGAGCAACGGGCTGTCCTAACTTACCTTAGCTTAAGGGAGTGTTAGGAAATTCAGGATGAGAATGATGAGGACTATAAGGTTCTTTGATCACTCTGCAAACCCAAGATATGAAAAGAGACAAGGCGAGTCGATTTTTAGGATAAAATCTGTGTCTCAGATAGCTCTTTGTCAGAGGATAAAAGCATGGTTATGGGTTGACAACGCGATGCGTTGGTGTCCATACGACCAAAGGACCAGAAAGACAAGGTCTAATCACTAGAAAACAAACTATCAACCTATGTAATGGTTTCTAAGAGGAAAAAATAACACTATGAAATACGAAACATATACACAAATATGATAAAACAAGTAGATTAAGGCAAGGGTGACAAGAATGATCTCACACAAAAGCTTGTTCGCTTGCTCGCTTCAAGATATCTCCACCTACACACAAAAGAGAGAGAAGTTTTTTGGGGGTTTTTTAGGGTTCTACCTCAATAAAACCCCCATTTTGGTGTTTCCACCTCCATGGACAACCAAGTTTGCAACAATATAGAAATAGTATGATAAAGAATAATATACAAGCAAATGACACTAAAACACTACAAAATAGTAACGTGCTGACTCAACCAAGTAATAGAGAAGGAAAGTAGAGAGATTACCACCTCCACCAAGAGTTCTCAAGGCTAATGGGGGAGAAAATGAGAGGAACTCAAGCCTCTATTGCAATGATGTTCTACACTTGCTCTATTGAAGTGATGGAGTGATGGAATTGTTGCTATGGAGTGCCAAAATGCTGCTTGAATGCTTGAAGTGAATGCTAGAATGCTTGGAGATATTGTCTAAGAGATGAAATGGAATGGAAGTGAATGAATTTGAAGGAGAGATGAAGAAAATGGCCATATTCGAGTCGGTAGGCCAAAGAGTGGTGTTACAATTCGACTTCCAATGGGAAGTGTAACACCTCTGTAGACTCCAGCTGTAAGAATTTGCCAAGGATGTAAGCACGCTGCACAAAGATCTGCACCCCACATGGGCATCCTCGAAATTTATTCCTCCACCGACGCTCAAAATAGGCACCAAGTAGAACACAAACATCGATCTTATGTGGAATTAAGCTTCGAGTTTGGTTTTCTAAAGTGAAGAGGGGTAAAAAGGGGAATTTGCATTAGGGGTGCAGATTCGCTCCTATATAGTTATAACTACAACAAAGATGATTTTGGTAAACCTGTAGCTAATTTAGTGCATTGAGACGTCTTTCATCTAGCATGTCTAGCTCATGTAATTTGAATACTCTATACTCTGCATGGTCAACAATTTATTGCAACGACACCCTTGAAGAAGGAAATTTGAGCTCAATAGGAAATATTGCCCCAGTGCCATAAAATAGGGAATATCATGTAGCACCAATAGGCATTTGAATACTAGTATGGTAAGACCATAAGGTTGGATTAACTTGGATGTGCCAGTCATGACCAATATCATTAACTGTATTCTTTAGGATTTTTAGGATGGCTCTATTAGACGTTTCAACTTGATCATTTACCTAGGGGTAGTATGGTGTAGAAAAGAGGTGTTGGATATGAAATTGGGAACAAAGACTTCAAACATTTAATTTTTCAAAGGGTATACCATTATCTATGATGATGAGGTGGCGAACACCATATCAACAAATTAGATAGTTCAAGATGAATTTTGTTATTTGTTTACTAGTGGTGTAGGTGAGTTGAATGACTTCTATCCACTTCATAAAGTACTTAGTGGCAGGAAATCTTGCCTATGAGGTTGAGTCCCTGTTATGAAAAGGGCCATGGAATAGTAATAGGTTGCAACTCTTGGGTTGATGCATGAATAAGATCACCATGTCATTGACATTGTAAATAATTATTAACAAACCGGTGTGCCTCTTGATGTATGGTAGGCCATTAGTATCATGTCCTTAGTAGCATTTTAGAAAGGGTAGGGCCACTAGAATGTGACCCACAAATACCTTTGTGTACCTCATGTAAGGTAGTTGTTTCCTCTTTTAAGTTAAGAAATCTAAGTAATATACCATCAAGACTCTTTTGGTATAAGCTATCACTAAGAATGGTGAAACGAGATGATCAACGTATAAATGTTTTCTTTAGGTTTGTGGCAAGGTTAGGTGGTATGGTACCATTTTCTAGATAAGTTTAAATGATATGATACCAAGGATAATTAGGACAAATAATTTCACACAAAAATTCAAATTCGAGTACATCGAAGGTAGGAACCTACGATTTCTCAATGAGAAAATCACACTTTTGACTATTATGAGGTATGTCTAGGAGAGACCCAATAGTCGCCATAGTAATTCCAGCCTTATTGTTCACTCTAGGTATTTTTTTAAAGGAGATAGTAGTAAAATATTGTTCGAAGCTATCAACCATTCTCTGTATACAAACAATTTGTCATCCTTTGTTTGATATTCATCATTAACCTGTCTAACCACTATTTGTGAATCACTATAGACTTGTAACTCTTTGATTTTCCATTGTATAACGATTCTTAGTCTTGTGATAAGTGATTCATACTCGACAATTTTATTTATGCATGGAAATGCTAACTGATATGACTTTGGGATACAATCACCTTGAGGTGTGATAAATAGGACTCTTTCCATTAAACCATGATGTGTATGTGAACTATAAAAGTATAATCTATATTGATTGGAAGGAGTGATAGTTAAGACTACTTTATTTGGAAAATCTAATATAGAGGATTACCATCATATAATGGTGCTTCAACTAACTAATTCGCTATGACTTGTCCCTTTATTTCTTTCATTTCTACATACTCTATGTCAAAATTTCTTATTATCATGACCCACTTATCCATGCAACCCGTGAGGGTCACTTTAGAATAGATAATTCAATGGATCTACTTTAGAGATAAACTTAATTTGGTGATTAAGTATGTAGTGTTGAAGCTTTTGTGAAGCAAATACAACCTCTAGACGTGCTCACTGAATAGGAGTGTAATTAAGCTCGTAGCCTACTAATGTTCAACTCTCTTTCCTAGAGTCACCATGTTATGCAAGAGAGCACCTAATGTTGTTGGTGTAGCTAAGATGTACAATATCAATGGTCTATCTCTAGAATTGAAGGCATCAATACAAGAGGTGATGCTAGGTAATCCTTAAGTTATTGGAAGGCTTTCTGACATTTCTCGTCCTATTTGAATATGACATATTTATGTAGGTGATGAGAGAATGGATGACACTTATCTGCTAATTGTGCTATGAATTATTCAATGTATTGTAGCTTCCCTTGAAGACTATGAAGTTGTTTGAGAGTCTTTGGTGGAGGCATCTCAATTATGAATTTAACCTTTGTGGGGTCTACTTCAATACATCTACAAGATATAATGTATCCCAATAGCTTTCCTGCAGTGATACAAAATATGTATTTCTTTGAGTTTAGCCTCACTTGATACTTTTATAACCTATCAAATATTTGTGCAAGATCATCTAAATGTCCTTTCCTTGTGACTGATTTTGTTAGTAAATCATCTACATAGTCTTCCATTATATTATGGAATATTTCATGAAAGATCACTATCATAGCTCGTTGATATGTTGCACCTGTGTTCTTAAGACCAAATGGCATGACATTCAACCAATATGTACCCCAAGGGAATTTGAAATTTGTCTTATGTTGGTCCTCTTATGCTATACATGTTTGGTTATATCCTGAAAAATGATCCACGAGTGAAAGCATCTCATGAATTATTGTCAAAGCCACTATGATGTCTATGTTCAGTAATAGAAAATCATCCTTAGGACAAGCCTTGTTGATATCTCTAAAATCTATGCATATTTGTATGCCTCCAGTGGGATAAGAAACATGTACTAGATTAGATACCCATTATAGATAAATAATTAGTCTTATGAAGCCAACACCTAAATATTTTTGTAGCTCAAATTTGATTAGTAGTTTAATTTGCAGATGCATCTTACGTAGCTTTTGTTTAATAAGTTTTTCCTTTGGATATGCTATCAAATGGTGAACCACTAATGTTTTGTCTAATCTAGGCAAGTCGCTGTGGGAGCAAGAAAATTTAATTATTCGTGTCCCTAGAATGATGTAAAATCTTATTTCTCTTTAGGTGTCAAAGATGTTTCAAAGAGTGTTCGTTGTTCCAACATTGATTTGCTTTGAGTCTTCTACTAGTACTATTGATTTCCCTTGATGCTTATTGATACTAGGGAGGTTGAATCCTTCATCCTCGGGCACCTCAAATAGGTTTTCACCCTTGGATACGTCCTTTATTTTGAATTTTTCACAATTCAAAAGCACCACATTGTGGTTTTCACTAAAGGATCTATTCTTTATTTTTATGTTTTCTCTTTTGTGACTAAAGGATTTGAATTTCTCCCAAAATTATGCTTTTAAATCAAGGTTTATGTCAAATCCTGCTTTGTGATCTCCATGAGGTGTTCCATCTCTAAGTCCTATAAACTCAACAATAGCGTCATCATTTTTGAACATGTCAAAAATTGGTGCTTGTTGTTGGTCTCGATCAATTTTTTGGAGGTAAATGAGTTGAAGGCCAATAGCTTGTGATGGTGATATAAAGGCTAAGGTTGTTATAGTATTTATGGATGCATTCTCAAATAAGTTTATGATTCACATATAAGAGTCCTCAATGGTATCATCATTAGAAGTATCAATTGTAGGAAAAACTCTAACTACCTCACTAGGGGCACTCTCGATGTTAGGAGTAACATTATATAAGGAACCATACCCCAACCCCTGATATTTATGTCCTTTCTCTAGAACAATGGGTTCTCTCATTCCTTGTTTATGGTTCTCTTATTCCTTGTTTATGGGTTCTAGATATAAGGCTTGGTTATGGTATGTTGTAGAAGAAAGACCATTTTCAACGAATACAAGGTGATGTGTAGATGTGATATATCCTACCATGGCATGGTATTGCTTAGTATATATGCTAGTAGGAATAAATAATTCTAGGAGTGCCTTGTCTAAGACTTGTTTGTGTGTTGGAGAGATCCGAAGGAGTTATAATATGGATATTTGAGTTGAATTTTTCTTAACATGATCTATAAGTTGTACTTAGCTAGTAATAATATAGTTATGATATTGGGTTGTGGTGGAAATCCTTGAAGGGTGAATTTTTGTGTAGTGACTCCACAATCAAGATTTCTACCAACTGTAGTGACAAAGACAATACAATTCTTAGATTCTTCGATATGTCCCACTACATTATGATATGAGTGGTTGACTTTGTTATAGTCACTTCCTTTACCATGGTTTGGGATTGGATCCTTGTAAATTCCTAGATCATTATTTCCAGAAGTTTTAAGACATTCAATGTTGACTTTGTCCTTGATTAATGAGGTCTTGTATGAGATTCTTGAGTTTCATGTAATTTGATGTTTTATGGCCCTTTATCCTATGGTATTCATAATAATAATTATCACTATACCATGAGGGTTTAAATCGGGGTTCATCATATTGTCTAAGCTCTATGAGCTTGATAAGGTTGGTTCAAATTAACTTGTTCAAGACTGTCTCAATTAGCTCCCCTAAGGGAGTGTACTTACATCTAATGGTGTTGTTTGGTCTTAGTGATCAATTTGTAGAATTCCCATTCTAATTATTTTATTGATTTTTTGGTGGGGGTTGTATGTTTTTTATAAATTTTGCATCCATGACACCATTGTTCGTGATATTCTTGTTCTTATCCCATGGGTGAGGTTTATCATTGGAGTTTAACATATAATCTTTGTTGTCCTTAATATTTTGACAAGTCCTTTAGCAATAATAGACTTCTAAATGGTAATCCCTTTTTCTATGATTTTTTCAAAGGTGTCGACACATCATGCGATTAAGTGAAAGCCAATTTTAGTGTTAAGATTCTCGACAAAGACATTCACGAATTATTTTTTCAGGAATAGACCATTTTCATTTTCCATCCATGATTCTCCAATGTTTTACGAATGAAGTGAATGCTTGTCCCATTTTTTGTTGTGTGTTACATAAATCAATCATGGTAACTTCGTGTTCTATGTTATAAGAGAAATGATTGATAAAATTTTCAACAAGTTTGTGGAATGTTTTAATACCATGTGGTAAGTGGGAGAACCATTCTATTTCTATCCTCCTAAAATTCTAAGAAAGAGGCGCTTTAAGCATGTATCATTGTATGCAACCTCTAGATATGTTATAGAAAATTCTCGTACATGTTCTCATGGATCCCCTCTTCCCTTGTATTTGTCAAATATAGGCATTTCAAAGTTATGAGAGGAAGGTATCATAATGATGTAGATCAACAACCAAGAATCCTATTGGGTTGTTAGTTGTTGTAGCTCCCTCACTCAACAACAGGTTTTCAAGACTTTTGTAAATAAATTAAATGAATTCGAGCTCAAATCAAATTTTACAACACAAGAATTGACAAGAAATTCTAGAAAAACATATTGATCTTATTAATTAAATCCTCTAAGAGCTTGCTACAATAGTTTCTTGAGCTAAACAATGAACATGAAAACATCTATAGGCATGTGTGTTGCCTCCAACATCAATTTTTTTCTACAATAGACCTTCATTCAACTCTAATAGCAAAATAAACACTTTAAATCTTTCCTACTTCACTCCCAAGTGTCCCTCCTTGGCTTCATAGGCAAGTTCCCCCTTCAAAAACTTGTGATTTTTCCTCTTTTTACCTGCTGAGTCTTTCTCCTTAACCGAGCATAGCTTTTATTGGTAGCATGGTTGCATTACTAGCTTCCTTTCCTTCTTGGGCATGGGTAATCTCTCATTCAATTTCGCCTGGTAAAATTAGTTGATTTTTCAAAATTTTCCCCTCACTATCTCACTCCACTAACTCCATCAAACACCCAGATTCTTCCACTACCAATTCAAAGACAAATTTTAAATTCATAGAGGAGTTACAATATGCCAAGAACGTCCTCCTCTTTCTTAGGCACGAGACTTCATGTAACTCCCAAAATTCAAATAAATGATAATTTTCCAACACCATCAAATCCAATTTGAATTAAATTAAAATGCAAATTAATTGACTCCAATTTCAAGGATTTGAGAGGAGAATGAAATTAAAATAAAATCATGCCTGCAACACAAAATCAAAGCCAAAAATCAAAGGAAAACATTTTTTTTGGTGTGCAAGATTGCCTGTGCATCTGGATGCTCCTACATCAAACAACCCAAGTAAGAAAGAATGTTTCATGAGTGATGACTCATGAAAATTAATCTAGATTTGGGATTCAAACCCTCCAAATCTCTAAATATTCAACCCATGTTACCTCTTCCATCTTATTTCCCTTCCATTTGATGAAGTACTCCTTATATTATTTGCCTCATGTCTTCTTGACTATCCTAGAGTTGATTACTTCACCAATTTATTATTATTTCTTCTTTGGTATCTGTTGTTCCCATTTCTTGATGTCTTGAAAATATAAAAAAACACCCTCCTTCCCACTAGTATCCTCTTCATAGAAACGGTATAAATTCGCTAATTTGAGGATTAGTGAAATATCCAATCCTAGTGGTAACTCTACCTCATAAGCATTAACTAAAAACTTCTTAATCACCTTGCATGGTCATCTTTTTCCATTTCAACTTGTTAAAAGTACCTTGTTGAAATATTTCTCTCTGTAGATGTGCCAAAACTAAGTCTCCCTCAAATTATTGTCTCTTCCTTCTTAAATCAGTATGTTCTTTGTACCTCTAGGTGCTTGTTTCCAACCTATCCTTCACCTCTTTTCATGTATCTTGCAAACTCTACATGATCCTTTGCTACAACAATTTTCCTTCCCAAATCAACACTCTCTTAATTCATGAATCCCTCTTGGGATAAATCCATAAACAATATAGAAATGACTCTTACCCATACTTCTATTGATGGAGTTATTATACACAAATTTAGCTTGGGATAAAATCACATCCCATTATTTTGGCTTCCCATTTATTAAACACCTCAACAAATTTCCAAGACTTCGATTTACCACTTCCATTTGCACATTCGTTTGAGGATGTGAGGTTGAATTAAAATTTAGTTTTGTACCCAATTTGTTCCATATGGTCTTCCAAAAATGGCTAACAAACTTTGTTTCTCTATCTGAAATAATTTTTTTTGGCAAGCCATGTAATCTCACAAACTCTTTGAAAAACAAGTTGGAAACATGTGAAGCATCATTTGACTTCTTACAAGGTATGAAATGTGCCATTTTTCATAACCTATCTACAACAATAAAGATGGATTCATTACCTTTTTGAGTCTTTGGAAGCCCAAGAATGAAATCCATACTCACTTCTTCCCATGATCTCTCTAGAATTGGTAAAGGCTGATATAAGCCCGTGTTTTGACTTGTTCCCTTTGTATATTGAAAAATTAAATACTCTTCACATACTTACTCATTTGTGGCCAATATTACGCTTCACTAAGCTACCCCAAAGTCTTGGCCACTCCAAGGTGTCCTCCAAGTCCACCACTATGTTTTTCTCTAATCAAATTCTCTTTCATGGGTCCTTTTAGAATGCACAACTATTTTCCCTTAAATAACAACCCTTCTTGAATGAAATACTCCAGCCATTTGGCTCTATCCCTTTCTATTAGGCATGTACAAGTTGACCATGCTTCGCCAACATCAGTGTCACCCTCATACATTTCCTTCATTGATTCAAAATCCACAACATTTACTTTCGTTTCTTTCAACAACAAGCACCTCCTACTTAATGCATCAACTACCCGATTTGATTTCCCACTCCTATGCTTCAAAACAAAAGAATAACTTTGAAGAAACTCAACCCATTTCATATACCTTTGATTTAAATTAATTTGACTATTGATATTAAATTGTAAAGCATGATGATCAATATAAAGAACAAACTCCTTGGGTAGCAAGTAGTGCCTGCACTTCTTGATGCTTCAATAATGGCATAGAACTCTTGGTCATACACTGAATACTTTCCCTTGGAATAATTTAGCTTCTCACTGAAGTAGGCTATAGGTCTTTCTTCTCGACTTATAAATCCTCCTATGGTTGTCCCACTTGCATCACAATCAACTTGAAACACTTTGTTAAAATCCGATAATGCTAGAATGGGTTGTTCAGTCACATTTTCTTTCAATATATTGAAACTTCTTTCAATTGTAGCTGTCCACTTGAATTCTCTTATTCCTCCCTAGAGAAGCTCCACAATTTCTAGATTTTCTTCTCCTTGTGGGGCTCTTCCTCTACCCCATCTTCTATATGCCATGCTCTCTTCAATCTACCTACTCTGATACCAATTGATGTAGATCAACAACCAAGAATCATACTGGATTGTTAGTTGTTGCAGCTCCATCACTCAACAACATGAAAATAAGGCTTTTTGTAAATAAATTAAATGATTGTGAACTAAAATCAAAATTTCCAACACAGGAATTGATAATAAATTTTGGAACAACATGTTGATTTTATTAATTAAATCCTCCAAGAGCTTGCTACAGTAGTTTCATGAGCTAAACAATGAACATGAAAACATCTACGGGAATTCTTGTTGCCTCCAACATCAAAATTTCTGCTACTAGAGAGCTTCATTCAACTCCAATAATAACAAAATCACTTCAAATATTTCATACTTCACTCCCAAGCATCCCTCCTTGGATTCATAGGCAAATTGCCCCTTCAAAAACTGGTGATTTTTCCTCTTTTTACTTGGAGAGTCTTTATCCTTAGCTAGGCATAGATTTTCCTGGCATCATGGTTGCATTACTAACTCCCTTTCCTCCCTATGTGTGGGTAGTCTCTCCTCATTCAATTTTGCCTAGCAAAATCAATTGATTTTTTCAAATTTTCCCCTCACTATCTCACTCCACTAACTCCTTCATCAAGCACCCAAATTCTTCCACTACCAATTCAAAGCCAAATTTGAATTGCACAGAGGAGTTACAACATGTCAAGAATAACCTCCTCTTACTTGGGCATGGGACTTAATGTAACTCCCAAAATTCAAATAAATTATAATTTTCCAACACCTTCAAATATAATTTGAATTAAATTCAAATGCAAATGATTGAATCCAATTTTGAGGAGTTGAGAGGAGAATGAAATTAAAATGAAATCATGCTTGCAAAACACAACCAAAGCCAAAAAATCAAAGGAAAACAAAAATAATTCTTTTTGGTGTGCAGGATTGCCTGTGTACCTGGATGCTCCCACATCACATAATTATTGATCTATCAAATGGGTAAGGACAAATATATTGAAGGGTGTAGCTCTTCTTTATTTGTCCTAATTACATGTTAGTAATATTTTGGAGTAAGGTTTGAATTTGTAATGCTAAGTCATCATTTGGGTTGTTTTGTGGTTCATCAGATGGAGAGTATGTTTGATGTTGAGGAATGGATCAATAATTATATGAAGGATTTTGGTTTTGGAGGATGTTTTGAGGGATGTTATATGAATTGTATAGGATGTTTTGGTGTTTGGGAATGATTTTTTGTTGAGGTATGTTTTATGTTTGAAGAATGATATATGAATTGTATGAGGGGTTTTGATTTTGTGGTAGGGATTGTTGTTGTGTAATGAATTGTTGTTAGGGGATGTTTTGAGGGATGTTATATGAATAGTTTTGAGTTTGAGGGTCATGTGTCTGTATAGAGATAGTGAATGGAATGGATTGAAATTGTTGTTTTGTAATGAATTATTGTTGGGGGGTGCTTGTGTTTGTGGATATGTTAGATGCAAAAGTTTGTGAAGAATGTGGGATGTTGTAAGCTTTAGGTATGTTGGATGTGGAAGCTTGTTTTGTAATGGTAACTGATGACATTTGTGAATTAATGGGTTGGCATGAATGATTAGGATTGTATATTCTCATTGTCATATTTGGTACTTGTTTAGCATATGGAGTATTGGGAGGTGCATGAGATGTGGTGGCTTGGGTCGTGAAAGGATTATTTGTGTAGTTTTTCATGTTTTGTGGAGATTCACGAGGAATGTTTATGTTTTGTGGATTTGGGATATATGTGTTTGTTTGGTTGGTTACGTGTGGTAGTGTACAAGGATTTTTTATGTTAGGTGGTTTGGTATATGTGTGATTGTTTGATTGGTTATGTTTAGGTTTTGGTACAACGGATTTATGTATTGTCTAGAAAATGGTATCGAATTTGTGTCATAATATGGTATAGATGGTTGAATAGGTATGTTTGGTATTGAACCTAGATTCGTTAATAGCTTGAAGAATAGGTACATTAGCACCATGTGTGGGGGCTTATTCTTGTGACATGTGTGAGGGCTGGTTCTATAAGTGTAGCAATATTTTAATCTAAAGGTAGATTATCACCATTTTGTGCAAGTATAAGAAAGTATGTGTTGGGATCCAAAACAATGAGGGCATCAAGTTCTCTAGCTAAGGAGGGATCTTGTTGCATTTCTAAAAGTTTCTCTTTAGTCAATTCCTTAGATTCCATAGATCCATTTGTGATGTCTTCTATGATAACGTGTGGATATTGAGGTTCTTGTTACGGAGTTTAATATTCATTAGGATTAAATAAATGATGAGGTATTCCAAAATTTGGTTCGGTAACCCCCATTGGTGCAGTGATATTGACCTAATAGTCCATTAGATTCCATGAGTTTCTTGTGTTGTGATTTTGTAGTAGGCATACAAGTTTGATGAACTTGTGAAATATGGATGTAAGTGAAGGTTGGTGATGTGATATAAATGAGTGTTATTTTCAAGATGAACTATGATAGGTATGTTGGGTAGATTTGGACAAAAAGTGATGTTGATGTTGATTGATGGAAGATAAAAACCTCTAAAAGTAAAATTTAACCTAGATATTTGTTAAGATAAATGCTAATATGGTTTTCACTTGTACTAGATTAATGAGATCAACAAAAAGGATGATGGTGAGTTTAAAAACTTAAAAATAGTCAAGATTCCTAAGCTAGTTTGCTCACAGATGTTGATGCCAATCCAACTATCTACTTGAAAAGGTTGACTTCCAAGAAAAAAGCTAAACTAGAGATAAGATAGGAAATCTAGATGAGATTATGGTTGATATTGGTTGTTGGTGGGTTGATGTTTGCTATTGATGATGATGTTGTTTGTCCAAAGCTAAGGTAGGTAATCCTAAAAGTTCAAGAAAAAATGATATCAAATAGATATGAAATTTGGTTTGTTGTTGAATGATGAATGTTGGTTGCAAGTTTGTTGCACTAGAAGTCTAATATGCTAGGTTTGTGTGCTCAATATTTCTATAAACTATAAATTGGATTATTTTGGAAAATGTTTGCATAGTCATATGTGTCACTGTAGGTTTCAAAAGCATAACTATGGATTAAATGCGTCAATATATACCATATGTGCCAAATTAGGTTCAAATGTGTCACTATAGATTTCAAAGGCATCACTATGTGTTTCAAAAGCGTTAATGAAGATATCAAATATGTCAAACTAGGTTCAAATGAGTCATTGTACTATCAAATGCATCACTATAGGAAAAATATGTTTTAGGCTAACATAAAAATTTTAGGATGTCTCAAATTAGATGCATCAAAGTACTATGAAATGCATCAATCTACAAATTAGATGCACCACTATACATATCAAATGTGGTTCAATACATTGCTATGCGTCAAAGGATAGTCAAATATGATAAATAATAATCAAATACATCACTATAACAATAGATGCATCACACTAGTAGTCAGACATGCAATTTTGTGGTTATAACTAAAATTTTGAAAGGGTTTGATCGATTTTAACTAATTTTGACAAGTTGTAAGACTAATTTTGACTTGTTTTAATTGGAAAGGGATAAAAAAATAGAGAATAGTAGAAAACTAACTCCAAGGTATGATATAATTGGTATCCACAAATCTTAACAAATAAAAACATGCCAAGAAGTACAATTTAGCTAGTATTAAAAGTGTGTTGCACTAGTGTCACGACCTAAGCAATAAAATATCATAGGATTGTGAATGCACACTCCACTCTTAAGAGGGAATAGCTAGGTCTCTAGTGGCACAAGGGCTCACCTTCCTCCTTCCCTTGTAGGTTTTTAACACCTCCAAAGAAATTCTATCATTCCTTAGGACAATACATGTTGAGTAACTGCAAGCATGATACTATACCTTGCATCGCACTAGATTAATGGTCGTCGATCTTAGGTCTATAATAAAAAGGTTTGTAGTGGTTTTGAGAATAATGAGTCTATTTGATAGTGCCAAAGATGAGAGGGTATCCCCTCTTCTCCTCATCAAACAAGTCTTAGTGGACCGAGGGTCTTGCAGCTTGGCTTGGACAACGTTTGTCACACCTAAAGGTACAAATTTCATTCCCCCCCTTTATATAACCTATCAATAAATATGGTTGAGGTCACCCTTGGGGTGATTAAATCCCCAAGAAGGCCTCCTACTATAAAATAAAAAAGAAGATACTAGTGTTTTTTATTCTTAGGCTCACACAAAGCGTAAGGGAAGAGCATACTTTGCTAGTACTCCTTGGGTGTACTTGACATGTATAAACTAAGAGTGATTTTGATCTCTAGGTTCACATAAAGCACAAGGAGAGAGATAAAAGTGTACCCATGATATAGAAATCATTAATTATCACAAGTGAAGTGTGAACTATACTAGAAATCAAAGCAATTGATCTTTTTTTTCCTACATCATATACATCAGTAGTCTATTTTTACCAATCTTCTCCCAATATTTTATAATGCTACAAAAATATGTTAGTTCCAAAAATTTGAGCAAACATTAGGGTTAGAAAATCAAAATAACTAAATCAAATGTGATTGTAAATATCAAATGTGTCACTATGAATTTCAAAAGCATCGATTTACCTTTAAGAGCTTCTATATACCTACCAAATGCATCACTGTGGGTTTTAAATGCATTGATGTAATATTATATGTGTCAATCCACAGTCAATTGCGTCAATGTAACTTCAAATGCATCATTGTATGAAAATTAAAATTTGCAAATAGTAAACACATAGAATCCAATGCATCATTGCAACTTCAAATGAGACACTGTAACCTCAATTACATATATTTGTGTGTCAAATTCATCAATCTGGGTTCAATTGCATCACTATAACCTATAACCTAAAAAACTCCAAGAAACTCAATTGAAACGTTAAATTAGGGATGTGGGTCCCATCGAGCATGCCAAAATGTGAATAGGAAACTTGGAATCAATGATCAAATGAACTCAAAATATTAGGAAATCGAACAAACCCAATTCAAATGACCAACAAGTCCTAATATTAAGAGTGTGTGCACAATCAAAATGAAAACAATAATAAGAATGTAAATCAAATAATTAACCTACTTTACCTCCACCGAAAACGCCTAGCCTTACTCCATTGTAAAGTGTAAGATTATGTTATTATGATGATATGTGGATTGCTCATAACCTTGTGAAGAAAAAAGTGTGATGAAAATTGAGTATAGTTTGGCTATCGATTCAAGGAGAAATTGAATGATCAAAGGATGGATGATTATAGGTTTCAGGATATTGGATCAACAATGTGAGATGTGAAATGAGATCAACAAATGATGATTGATGAGAGATCAGGAGGATAATGCATGAGGTTGCATGGAGAGATGAAATGGAGAGAAGTTCATTTCACTCACTAAATTGAGCAATTATCACTAAATTTAGCCTTGGTCTCTATTTTTAGCTTTTGGAAGAATAAAGATAGATTAGTGAACAAGATTTTTGGATCAATTGTGTGCAAATTTTTAATTGGTGTAAAAATTTGCACACAGCTGATCCAAAAATCTTGTTCACTATCTATCATGAACTGTAGAAACAAAATGTTTTTAATTAAGAATAAAGATAGAAAATGATATAATTAGCAAATAAATAAAACAATGATTTTATTCATCTATAGAGGAGTGTGCAAACTAAATAAATTAAAAAAATATATTTAATTTTGGAAGAATAATTAGCTAATTGAATAATTAAAAATTATTTAATTATGGGAGATGAGAGGAATGCTTGATTTAATTAAAAGATTAAAAAATATTAATTATGTGGATAGAGGATAACACAAGATTTAATTAAATAATTAAAAAATATTTAATTATGGAGATAAAAGAATAATTAAAAATTAAAATATATTTAATTAAAGTGGATGAGGGAAAATGATTAATTAATTAAAAATTATTTAACTAAAGGTGATGAAGGAAAATAATGAAATAAAAAATTATTTAATTAATGGGAGAAATGGGTTAGTTTAATCAAATATTTTAATAATTATTTAATTAATAGTGATGAAAGGGGTGATGAGTGATGATGAGAAAAAATGATGAATTTAGAGGAATGCGTTAGACATTTTTTAGGTGTTTACAGAATGAATGAGACAAAACCTTTGAACTTTATTCTTCTACTTGTTGCAATGACAAGGACAATTGTGCAATATTGAGACTAGGGTTAGAGATATTTATTACTACATCACCCTCTTCCCCCTCTTCCCTTATTTCTATGTTCTCCTTTTCTTTTTCTAGGTTGGGACTCTCCTCACAATGCATATTTCTCATATCATATGGTAAGAATAGTGGGTCATTCTCTTCATCCCAAAACCTTCCCAAGTTTCATCTATGCCCACCTAATCAAATTCTTTCTTTGTTCACCTATTTGCCTATATTCCCAATAGGTTATAATATTTTCTTCATTCCAATCAATGTTTTTTAGAGCTTTCCTAAGACCGTGTGACATCATCATAGAAGGATCATATGCATGCATAGGCTTGTAGAAGGTCTCTTAGGTAGGGCTCAAATTTATAGGTAGCTCATTGAGCTTGACATTCGTATCAGGTGAATCCACAATTAAGTATCTTCTCGCTTCAATCGAGGGGTGACTAAGTACACAAATCTTCTTTAATCATCAACTTGGCTACACAAGATGCCATAAAACCACTTGGATCATATTCCCAACAATATTTGATTAGGTCAAGGCCCAATTCAACCAACTTTATTGTTAGCAAATATTCACCCTTATTTTATTTACTATTACTCAGCCTTTGGAGAATGATATATCAAAAAGGGTCTTCTTTTTATGTCTGAGCCAATATACATAGTCAATTACATCGATTTTGTGAGCTAATTGTATGACCAAAATTTTACTTGTTAAGAAATTTGGGAGTCTAAAAGGATCCTCTTTAAAACCACGAACCCTAATCATAGTATAGTGGGTTCCAAAGAACCAATCACAAGAAATACAATTTTTGATGATGAAGCCTTGTTGTGTATCACTTATTTTGAAAGTAAGATATTCCATACTCAAGTTAACAAGTGTTGGAGCAAGGAAATTCTTCGAGAACTCATCATAGTTCAAGGTGCATGAAAGTAGATGACTCTAGGCTGATACTAGTTTGTGTTTTGGGGATCTAAAGAGTCATCGACCATAGACAGATGCATAGTTGACTAGAAAAAAATGAATATTTTGATGTAAAATCAGATGTAATGAAAAAATCAATATTTATTGATGATTGAAATTATTTAACCATTGACACAATCTATTTACAATGACTTTTGAGAAATCCATCTTGAAAAATTGCTTCCAAGAAATTATCTTGAGTCGAAAAATAGATCCTAGCTGAAACTCATAAATGCTTCTATTATCATCAAGACCAAAGATAAAAGACAAATTGAATGGAAACCTTGTACATCCCGATTTAATAATGGCAAGCTATGGGTAGTTTAGGCAACAAAACATTATGTCAATCTAAGCGAAGCTCTTTATTGAGGAAACCCATTTTCTTATCCCTCGTTTCCCATACATTTACTAGTTTAGTATGGCTGCAAAAAGAGGTTGACAGATCATAGTCTATTCTCATAATCTCGACTGACATTAATGATTACTTGAAGGATTCTTCTTGTGCCTAAGTCACATGCATCTACCATATATTGAGCCAACGTAGACGTCCAAATTCTAATCCTAAAATTTTATCATCATCTGTGTATGCGCTCCTTCTCTCACTGTCTTGGTGGTTTTCGAAAGATTAAAAAATGGAGTTGCGTCTCTCCCTCGATATACCTTTCTTTAGGGAACTTGGTCTTTGGCTGAGTTGGAGTAGCAACGTAAGCTTTGTTGCACAATGAACTCCTCATCCTCCTAACCATGAAGCTTCTCCTTGGCATTCAAAGCCAACAATTATGCACAATGCAAAGACAATTGATAATCTTAAATAAGTTTTCTTTCCATCCTCGCCTTTCATTTTTATTAACAAACTTCGTTCATGAAAAACTTATGCTTTGTATAGGCCTTATCAATGCTCACTCATCGTTAGAAAGCACGCTCAATTTTTCTTTTCTGTCATCATTGCTAATTTTTTTGTATCATGCCTATATCTTTGGCAGTACCTTATTTAATGCCCATGCAATTATTGTGTAATAATTTTTTTCTTGTGGTCAAAGGACGATACTTCACAAGTTTAGAAAGAATCACAAATAACTTAGTTCAAATCTATAATTCATATTTATTGAAAAAAGTTGGAAAATAATGTCTATGGTCCAAAGAAAACTGAAACACACACCTAATCTAACTACATACAAGAATGGACTCACCTTTTTGGTTATAAAAAGAAAACAATAATAAAGCTATTGCTATTCTAGATAACAAAATAGTAACAAATCTTACAACTATGTGACATGATTTACAACACAACATTTGAGATTTTAGAAACTAATTCTTTGTTCAATATTTAATGATAACCCACATGACGTTAGTAAAGTTACAACAATATGAACTTGATTTCCTTTTTCGAGAATTTTAGGTAATTAAAGATAAAAAAAGGAATCCCTCAACCATTTACTAGATGACTTGACTATGGTGTTTATGAGAAATACAAGGGTGACACTTGTTTAGATGTAATGTCCACACACACAGTAATTGAACAATCTTTATCAATCACACAATGTTTCACTTTTCAAATCTAGAGAAGAGCTCTTTATTGTGCTAATAGTTGGATGCAATCTTGTCATTGACAACCAATGACACAATAGCCTCTAACTTTTAATGCTCTTATTTTAATGAAGATGTGCTAAGAACACACTTGTCCCATAAATGATCCTTACTTTTTATTTGCTTGAAATGTGGAGACTCCTAAAATAGTCACAACCCTAGATTAAAAATGATGGGATCGAAAAACATTTGACTTAGATATCTAGGCAATGATACAACATTTTAAAATTGTGAATTCCTTAGGTTTGAAGGTTGTGACATAGTGACATGTGCCCTTGTTGTTACAAATAGTTCACATATACCACAAATTGATAATAGTTTCATTACCCAACAACATAAAATAATTAAATATCATGCATTCGTTTTTAGTAAACTAGATACAAAGTATTAGTACTGAATATAATTTCGTAAATTGGCTTGAATAATAAAACTTTTATGTGGAAATACACAATATTGTTTTAAAAGTGTTCAAATATTTTTTTTATAATTTAAAATATCAATTAAATTTTTATTTTCAATTTATTTTAAAATATAAAATTAATATACATATCAAAATTTTAATATATTTTTATTTACATTTTTTTATTATTCATAAGTGAGTTTTGATATATGAAAAATAAGTACATATAGCAAGCCCTTGAAACAAGGGGAGAAAAAAGACAAGCAATCGACACAAAGGAGCAATGAAACAATAACTACCCCAAGAAAATGACAAAAGGTAAGTCCCCAAAGAGAAGGTCCAACCATGAGCACAAACTTTTAAACCGACAGCCAAAAGGCTAGTGCCAAACAAGGCTTTGCCACTTTTCTAGGAGAGGAGAGCCTCCATTGTCCACTGAGAGCCCTCCTCAACCTTAAATGTGAAGTTTTTCAGCCGCTGTTGTGGCCTTGTGGACATAATTAAAATCTTTCATTTCATTTCATTTCATTTCAACCGCTTCCTTTCCTTAAATGCGAAGTTTTTCAGCCTTAGACCTCCTTCCTTTTTCTGCTTTATTTCACCACAGTCTAGTTTCAATTTCTTAGACTCAGTCTGAAAGATTCCAAATTTCAAAGGCAGAGCCACCACAAAGTCATCAAAGAATTCAGTGTTTGGATCCTCCATAAATGGGAAGGTGCCCTCTGACTCAGAGTCATCCTCATTGATCCCAACAGGGACTAAGTTTAGAATACGGGCGAGAGGATCAGAAGGCCCCGATGGACGCCCCGGGGGAGGCACAAAAGGAGCCAATTTATCAGTCCCAGAAACAGAGTGGGAATCATAAGACTTTCCATGGTTGCGCCAAGTGAAATCAGCATCAGGAGAGCCAGGTTTCCTAACCCACTTCTTGAGGCTGAAACATCTAGTTCCCAGAGAACTTGGAGCAGTGCAGGATCCAATCTTCTGCCCCATCTAATTGCAGTGGAAGCATCTAAATGGGAGGCCTTCAAAATCTAGGAATTGCAGCCAGGTACTAAATGAAGAATGAATCTGAATCGAGCCAGGAAGGGGTTTGGAAAGGTCCACAAGGGCACAGACCCTTATGTATCTGCGTGAAGCCCCCTCCTCCAAATCAATCTTAACAAAGGACCCAAACTGATTAATCATCTGACTAATGAGAACAGGAGTCCTCATCACCAAAAGAAGATTATATAATCTGAACCAGATTGGGACCTCCATGATAACATGAGTGGCAGGGTCGAAAAAATGAGTCTAAGGAGTGAGGAATAGACCGGATTTCTCAAAGAACCAAGAACTTTTTTGCAACATGAAGTTACATTCTTCAATCGAAGAGAAGGTGATTAGAAAGAAGCCGAAATCCAATATGTGAATCGCGGGAGGGACCTGGTTATTCCAGACGGTGAGAGCCCAAGCCTGAATATCGTCAAGGGATTGCCTCTTCCTCAACAGTCTGATGATAAGAGAGCGGTTACCAACATCTGCAAAAATTAAATTAATGCAATCATCTGAAATATGGAAATCCGTAGGATCTTCCACTATGGATATTTCCACATCCCCAACATTGAGACCAAACTTACCACAGTCATGAGATTCTCCAGAAACAGGCGGATCGGGTGGTTTGGGTGAAGAAGACTTGGGGCACGATTTTTGAATTTGCTCCAAACAAAAATCGGTGCATTCATGAAACGGGTTCAAGCTGTTTTTGCATGCCTCCTAAGATTTGGGATTGGTAGATCCAGCCACATGCGTAGGTTGGGAGGCGTTGCCCGCATTAGCAAGAGGAGGAGAAGGCGCAAGAAGGGGAGAAGAGTCTGAGACCCCAACTCGACCAGAACTAGATCACAGCTGGTAACGCAACCGTCCCTCTCTGCCAAAATTTGCCTGGGCACGACCTCCTCTGCTCACGTGTTTCCCGGTCTTCCTACCTGCTCCCACCATGCCATCCGCTCCCTCCCGAACAGTCGCTCCACTATGAATTTTTGCGCCCGTGCCTTCGCCCTCATACATTATCGCTCCTTTTATAAAATTTCACTAAATTATTATTATTTCATGTTTAATTATTATTTTTCCCTTAAATTTAAGTTTATTTACATCTTAACTACTAATAAATATTTAATATTACACAAAGAAATATTAAATTAAAATTTTAAATTCAAAACATGTTAGTATACATTAAGTCACGACTTAAACCAAAGAAACTCAAATAGAAAATGCCAACATAAGAAGGTGACTACAACAACCTCTTAGTACTCAAACTATACAAATAATTATTCAATTTATAGAAATAATAACATTATTTTTATATTAACCAATTATCTAAAAAATATATTTTATTCACTAGTGAAATAACCTAAAACATAAATCAATACAAAATATCAAACACTCAAAATAGTTATATGCAACACAAAAATAATAACTCACGTATAAATAGTCTTTTGAATGCAACCAATTCCTTAATCAATTGTTACACAAGATTAAAAGTTTCTTTAAAATTTGCATACTTCAACATCTCATAACTTAAAGTCTTTAAAATGCAAATCATAGAAAAATGATTTAAACATTGTGTCGAGGTGGCACAATATCCCTTTCTGCTGTATCTCTAACTTTTACTAGGGGTGAATTGGTGACTGTGCACTATGATGCTTGTGCGATAACTCCAGCCTTATAAGTGTGAAACACTTTAACAACAGTAGCAAGTTCATGGTGTTTGGGGATGATGATGTTTCTAGTCCTTAGCTTCCAAACTACTTTGTCATTATGAATATTTTCAATCCTATACTAAAATGTTGGGAGATGAGCAACACAATTCATTAATGTTACTAAATCTTTTGATTTCTTCTACATTGAATGTTTGTTTAATCAAGATTTAACAATCATTGTCTCAAAATTATCTTTGATAGATTGTTCATCAATAATTTGAGAATCATCTCCAAATCGTATATCTAAGTTAATGGATAGGAAGTGCTTCCCACATTCCTTTGATAACTTGGTCTATTCCTTGATTCTTTGTTTGATCATCACTATTTTCCATTCAATGCTTTTTCTCCATAAGAAGCACTCATTTTCATTGTTATCTTGTGATATTTTTTCCCCAATGAGCTTATCATTCCCAATTTCAATCATCTCTTTAAGATTCTTATCCACTCTTAACCAAACTATTTCTTCCTAATTTGATGCATTGATTTCATCATCAATTTCCTTCTTATTGTTGATTTCACCATATAATTTTCTTGCTCCTTTAATGAATTTTGACCCTTCAAATACAATCTCATTCGCCCAATATTTAGTTACCTTGCCATAACATTGTTGGTTGTATATATTCTCAATCACTTCCTTCCCAATTCTTGAACTAGGGTTGAAACATAAATCAATCTTGTCCAATGATTGACTTGAGCTATCCATTATCGACTTAAGATAAGTGGTCAATGTTCTTACTTGTTGCTTAAGCTTGTATTTGAATTGCTTGTCATTCTTTGCCCTCTCGATAAGCTTGGCATTCGACACTTGGAAGTTATGAATATCTCCATCGTGAGAAGGAGGCCCTAAATCAATCTTTATTATGTTGAAATCCTTTTTAGTCACCTCATCCACACCTTCCTACGTAGATGGATAAGAAACCTCCATAAACATATTTCTTGAAATTGAGTCTTTCATCAACTTGGAAGTTATCTTGGACTTTTTGACTTGAGGTGACTTTTGAAGCAAATCGACAACAACATCAATTTGGGAAATTTTTAGTTGAGTTAATTTCCTCTTCCTTGACAATGTATTTTTTAGTCAAGAGTAAGATGTGTTAGGGAAGAAGAAGAAGCTCCAAAATTATTGGGGGAAAATTTTAGTGACCTTATTGGGGGAGGTGTAGTGAATGAGGGTCATACCTAATTGAAATAAGAGATATCGAGTGAAGATGGGGATGAAGGATTGGATGGAACAAACAAATTATGAGATGAATGTGATAGAAAGGAATGAGGTGATGATTGAGATGAAGAGGATGAAGATGTAATTACATGAGAAGGGGAGGATAAAACGTGATTCATATCCTCTTCACCTGGCATCTCTTGGATAGTTGCTAATTTCTCCTTCTTGTATTTCTTCTCCTTCCCCTTTCATCAATCTTTTCATGTTCTACCAGGATTCCTCCTTCCTGCAAGATCTTCATCAAGTCAGCTCCTTTGTCCCCTCCTATAGATTAACAAGTGGTGGATGACATAAGATTGGAGGAGGAATATTTGCTTGGTATCCTTACCTTTATTTTTTACTTTGCTTTCTTTTAGGAGCCTTCATATTCGACTTCTTAACAACATTTATCAATACCCTCTCTTGTGTCCTTCTCTATACCACTGCTATTCTTTCCTTTATCATTCTCACCTATCTATCATCCCAACTAATGGACAATATCGACTTTGTCTCAATATGAACAAAATACATAGGATCTACTAGATCAAATTCATCATGATCCGTGTTTTCAGTATCCCAATTGAATTATAGTTTTAATTTATTGTAATGATAGTCTCATCTAGTCCCTTTTCTTGACCTCAAATTTGCTATCATAATCAGCCCAATAATCTTCTCATTCTAGAAGGTGATAAAAACCAGGTTCAATTGTAAATTGTTTCTTATATAATTTCTCTATTAAAATGAAATCTCCTCTCAAAGAATTGCATGGTATATTTCACCGTCTCTTTCAATATGTAGTGCATCAAACAATAAATTATTTGAATAATGACCTAGATCAATAGGGAAAGGAACTCCTGCCTTCTTCCTTTCTCCGCAACTTTTACATAACCCACTTATTTATCTGAAAACCTTAATTTTAAAACAAATTTGTCACTTACATACTTGGGTAATTTGCACGAGAACCTATCAAAGCATGCAACTCTAATATAGGTGAATCTTTAAAATTAAATGAAAGCTCTTGTATCTATTCTTAATTGGGTAGCTTCTCCAAACATTCTCATACACATATCACCTTGTAGTTCATGAACCAAATGCATTGTGAACAATGTGCATCATTCACCCTCTTGAAACTTCTATAGCTCATCTCCAATTGAAGTTGTGGATAATAATTATATATTGGAGTCACCTCATCATAATTACTAATTGTAACTAACCCCAACGAAGCTCTCATACTAGAAATAATATAAAATAAGTAGGCTAACATGTAAAATGACCCATTTAACTAAAATTGGGTCCTTTCTTAGCTACTTTTTTCGCCAATTATAGCTCCTCAACCTATGAATGGCTCTCTATGAGTGATGAACATAATGAAAAAATACACGGACAATCTTCAAAATGATGAGCATCTTCATTACCAAGTAGTTTGTGGAGAAACACAATGATATCTATAATCTCCTCCACAACATGTGATCTATGTAGCTTGCTTTTTAGGGAGTGCTAGCAACTGCTTTGCAATTATATTGTGACACACACCTTTCTTCTTGGTTAAATGTTGATAAGAAATTATGGTGTCAAGGTCATAAAATACCTCTCATTGGGGAAATCTAAGGAGTCTATTGAAATACTCACTGTCCAACCTTGCAATCACTATATTATTGCAACTCTCACCTCTCGAGTCTTAGGCTCATAGTGATTAATGCATTCTAGAACTAGGTCTATGTATTTTAGACCATAAAAAAATCCAACTACCTGTAACAACCCACTATCTACCAATTGTTGTATAATTAGGGATATATTCTTGGCATTCATTCTTCTCCAAAATTCACCAAGGTTGATGCGCCCTAGATTTGTATCCCTAATTTTAGGCATGGTCCTCTCTAAACCACATAGATGCTCATACTTGAGGTATTTGTATTTCATTTTAATTGAGATAAAATTACAAACAACACAACCAATTTTTTCAAAAAACACCTAAACAAATTTGGAAGAATTATAATTCTTAGCAAATGGTTTTCTGGTTGACAAATTTTCATGAAATTATTCTAAATACCAAGATTTTCCCTTCTACAAATTATTAGAGTAAAAATAATCACGTACCTTTATCTCTAATAACATTCTTTGCACTATAAGACATTTGAAATTGTTCTACATTGCTCATCAGATGCACCTTATAAATTCGGCTTCATACTTTTGTGACCTCTTGACAATTTTCTATTAGAATGTTTTCTCTGCATTCCACTTTTGCTTTATATTGGCCAACATTTAGTGTTCTCGAGCTTTATGAGTACGTTAATGTTGTCTTTAATGTTGGATCGTGCATAATCTCGCCATATTGATGATACTTGGCTTCATTCCAAATATGAACTTTTTAAATGTATTTGTTGGAAGTTTAACACACTTGTAAAACCATATTGGCCTCTGTTAATGGTTTCAAAACCATTTGTTGGAGCCAAAAGAGATGGTTCTAAACATTGCTTCGGGTTCTAATGGGGTTATAATAACCTTGCCAAGCTTCAACTTGGTTATTAAAACCTTGGCATGCTCTAACACAAGTTCTGAAACCATGCATAATCACCATCACTTTAAATATCTTTGTTTTTCAAACAAGGATCATTTTCTGAAACAATCTTAAGGACTCAAACATGACATAAACTTTAATTTTTAAATAAAAGAGATTGCCAAAAGATTGTTGTGCACTCAAGTAGGCTCTAGAAACCTTGTTAAATGCCCATCAAGTTGTGAAAACTACTCGATAAGATAACTCAAACTTATGAATAAACGATATGGAAAAATAAAAACTAATAAATTCAAGACAACAAATTTATTTTAAAATTTAAATGTTAATATATAACAATTTTAAATATATTCCTATTTACATTTTAATAACTGATAAATATTCAATATTAAGTAAATAAATATTAATTAGTCGATAGGCTATATATATTATGAATACACTTTGAAGGAAAACCTATCTCACACTTGGAACAACTTTTAATTGCCATTCAAATCGGATTTCTCCTAAAACGAATTCAACATTCTCATGCCTAAATAAAATGAGTATGAGAATGTATGTTTGAAAAATCTGTGGGAATTCAGCATTGTCATGCCTATGTTGGAAAAATATGCAGTAATAGATATTTTCTCCACTACCATACTCCATGCATTTATTTACTCGATGACTCATTGAAAACATCTTCTTAGATGTCCTTTCAATTCACATATGTCATTCCTTTGTGATTAATGCACTTTTTCCAATTGGGTAATTGCATTTATCACCATTTTTTACACCATCGCTTCACCTCCTTAGAACTACAACTACAGAGGAAAATACTTGCGCAAAAAGGTATTACTGCTAATTTTGTAAATATTAAAACGAGCAGAAAAAGAATAACACATAAAATAATGAACAAAACATAGACACAAATTTATAGTGGTTCGGTAATAGCCTACATCCACTCTCAAGTAGGGAATCACTGTATTAATCAATCACCAATAATCCAATTAACCAATACATGATCTGCCATATATTTATACAAAGTTGGGAGAATATGAATGGTCATGTGACCGTTGGGATTCACATCCCAACAATCTCCCCCATGAAGTCCAACCGGCACAACCATGCATGGTCATCCCCTGTATTTCCACTTCAAACTCACATTACAACCAGGCTGGAAGTTTTTAACTTTGCCAAATATCATTCACATACACTACGAATTAACCTTCTCCATCTCAAATCAGAGTTAACAACATCTCTTCTCACTAATTTCTCAAGCACAAACTCTGAAGTAACAATGAATGTTGGAGGTCCTCTAAAAGCTTCACTTGGCTTAGGTTCTACATTAGCATATTTGCTATTATAATCATCCTCAATGTCTCCATTTAAATCAGCTTCAAATGCAGCAACATTTGTCTTGGTTTTCCCTTCTGCTAGTTTTCTCATGGCCTCATAGACTCTTGCATCTGTTCAACATAATCCTGAATGTTCTGTGCAAGTACCATAAACAGAGGCTCATCTGATAGGCGCTCAACAACAAGAATATTACTGGCCTTTGAGACCAAAATAACATATGCTCCAAGGGATTCACTGCCAAATTCTACAGCCACACGAAATGTATCTAAAACCTCCCTCGCATCGGAGGAGACCTCAATGGTTAGAGAAACAAGAGGCTGCTTGCCTTGGAGTTCAGTTACAAGAAATTCTAGCTTCTTTTCTTCATCCCATTCACTGTATGTGCCCATGTCTAAATACTTTATAATGACATCCAAAGTCTCAGAATGTTTACTAGATTCTTGGCGCAAGTCAAGTCTCATTAATATCATTCCAAAACTTGCCACTCTTCGAATAAGGTCTACAAGGCGTTTCAACCCTTTGGGCAACTTGACTAGCTCATCTCCAAAGCTCATCCACATGGCCCGCGTCTCTTCCACAAAATCCACATACAAACTGCTCCCCTTCTCAACACATATCGCCATTCTCTCATACTCTTAGCTCTATGCCTCAAAACACTCCTTAGCTTCTGAGGAAAACAAATGGGGTTCTTCAAATGCAGATGGGGTTCTTCAAATGCAACGGGTTCCTGCTCGCAGTCAGCTAGAGACGAGTCAACCATTGAAGTATTTTCCATGGGGATTTGGTCAGGTGAAGCCTTCCCTATAACCTGATCCTTGCTAAGCACGAGATTCTCATCAAATGGTTCAGCTGCCACAAAAATGGGATCCTCGTCATCAATTGATCTCGATAATTTTCCAAAAGGCGGATAAAGGATGGCGGTGTCATCTCCAACAAGGCATTCAGAGAGACACATTTGATGGCCCTACATATTTTCACCAATGCTCTATCCGTGCACTCGATTTAATAAGCCATCTCCACAAGCATTATAAGAGCCCTGATCGTCGACATATCCATATCCATAATCTACGTATACATCCTCCTTTGTTGTCGTTACCCACTTTGTGTTTGAGGAAGTCTGCTGCAAGGAGGACACGGGCAAAGTAAATTCCTCACGCAAGGAGGAGTGAGGAGGGGGCTGCGTGGAGTCTACCTCCCTGGCAGTGCATAAAACATAAGCATCCTCATCTGGAGCCTCTTCCTTCACGAGACTCCAGGTGCCTTCAACACCCTTCCCTCTATCATCTATGATCTCAGACAAAACAGAATTAAGTGCCTCCTCGTCTTCATTTATCGATTCTACTTCTTGACAATCGATGCCCAAATCTGTAAAAATAGAATGAAGCTCAGCCAATTCCTCTTTCAGCTCTTCATTTTTTTCCTTCCTAGAAAACTCCAATTTTTTTGTAAATTTTTCTTTTTCCTTCTCCATACAGTGTATTCGCTCTCTCAGCATCAAAATCTCCTCCTTTAGAACTACAATTTTTTTGTTTAGATGTTCCTCCTAGTTCTCGACTTCTTCCTTGGGTTCATCTTCACTCGCCTGGTACCAGACTGCATCCTCCTCTCCCAGGGAGGCATCCTCCTCATCTTGGAAGACTAACTCCACAATCTCTCCTTCAACCAACGATTGCTTCAAACCCTTTTCTTCAGCCGAATCCAAACTGCCAAGAAATTCCTCAATGATTGAATCAACCTCCTCATCATCAACTACAAAATTAGTTATACCCATTAAAATATATGGGAAGTACCGAGAGGCGTGAAACGAGAAACCATTATCCATTTCCCAAATTTCACCTTCTTCTTCTTCTGCTTCCATCTTTGTTCCTTGGTTCTAACCAAAAACTCAATACTACTCCATAGCTTTGATACCGATTGTAAATATTAAAACGAGCAAAAAAAGAATAACACATAAAATAATGAACAAAATAGAGACACAAATTTATAGTGGTTCGGCAATAGCCTACGTCCACTCTCAAGCAGGGAATCACTGTATTAATCAATCACCAATAATCCAATTAACCAATACATGATCTGCCATATATTTATACAAAGTTGGGAGAATATAAATGGTCATATGACTGTTGGGCTTCACATCCCAACAATTTTTTGGCATTTGCTTTTCAATTTACAGCTCTGGTGCATTTTGCTTCTAGTTTCATGGTTTTCTCATTTATTTGATATTTGCAATTGAATGAAGCATCTATTATGGAATTTGTGGGAGATATAGTGTAGTTGACATTGTTATCATGCATACATGCCAAATCTTATTGATTGTGGGCCTTTGCATAGGCATCTTGTTTGTCACAAAGTAGTTTTGTTTGTTTTGTGTGGATCTCTTTTAGTTTTTCCCATTTTCCTACAGTCTGTTAGAGTTCACTGATGTCAAAGAGTTCTTTGTGCTAGATCTCATTTGGCTTGAATTTGAGCTGCCATGGGTCGGTGCATAATGCCAGCTGAGTTCAAAGTTTGGCTAGGCAGATAATTTCTGCCAAGTGATTGGGGCTTTGTATTTATTGGCAAGAGGAATTAATCAAAACCCTACAAACATTGAGGCCTCAGAGACTCATGTGTTGGATGCTTCACAATAGGGTTTTCTCTATCGTATAAACCATCTAGTTGGGTTATTGAGGATGGGGGAGTTATGTAGCAAGATTAAAATAGTTGTCTTTGAACTTACATTTTTTATGTTTCCTGGTCTAGTAATGGTTATCAACTTGACACAGTTAATTCATTTTGAACGTTATTTTCGTACATGTAATTGATGGTTATGTATTTGTTTACAAATATTTTTCCCAGATGTTTAGTCTGTGTTACTGCTTGTGCTCTATAAGGGCCTTCAATTCTATGGTTTGTATGTTAGTTTTCTCTCGGGTATTGAGTGATATCGTGGGAGCTTTTCTTTTATGCGAGCATGTTTGTAGTAATGTGGAGGATATGATTACCTGTGCTCGATTGGCAGTAACAACGCACGTGAACTTACTTTTAGGGAGGCTTGAATGTTTAGTGATGTTAGCTATCTGGTTTACATGTTCCGTGTTTAGTTTCTCGCTAACTGCTTAACTAAATAACTAAGACAAAATATATTTAAAAATAAAAAGATGTAGATAAAATTGTGCAGTCAAAAAATATTCAGCTGTAAAATTAAAGTTCGAATAAAATGTACTCATATGCTCACTTGGTACATGTGTATTGCCTTTCTATAGCTTCACATGCGTTTTATTGCTCAATCATCCATTAAAGCTCCATTTGAAGGCAACAATATTGTTATTGGTAACATCAAAATTCTACTTTTGCCTTATCATTATTCTATCGTATACGCTGTACTCCTCCCAAATTTTACTCTGCTCAATAATTGATATGGGGGCTAGATGGTCATCCGTTGCCACTTTTCAATTTCAATTTCCAAAAATGTTATTTCCAGTACGAGCTCATATAAAAAAAATCAGATAAGAATTCTATTGTCTATAATAGTACTATTAAAATAACCCACTCTTCTAAACTAAAACATATGCAAAATTATTGATAACATTTTTGACAAAGAAACTAAGTGTTCACCTTCACCACTATGGAATTGGTTAATATTGATGGGTGATTTTTTTTTTTTAAGTGGCTGGTCTCATAGGTTAATAATTGTTTGTGGGTATGTTTGTTTACTTGCTTGCAGATTGCAAGGTTGCTTGTATAGGTAGATGTAGAGCAACATCTTTGAATGACTGGTGTTTGAGAGTCTGTGGTACATGTTGTACCATATGCAAATGTGTTCCCCAGTGACATATGGGAACAAAGAGCTATACCCTTGCTATGCCAACATGAAGACCCATGGCAACAAGTCCAAATGCCCTTAAGACCATCGACAACCATATTTTATAGTAAAATATTTAGCCTGCTCTCCTCTGGAAAAAATATGTTGCTAGATGTTGTAATCATGTTAATACTTCTCTTGTATGGAATAAATCCTTTCTTTGATGTGGAACATGTAAATCTATTGTTGTACTCATCTAATAAAACTGCAAAAGACGAGAAGTAGCTCTCCTCGTTTAAGCCAAGCTTCCTACTTTTTCAATAATGTTGAGTGATTGCCAAGCTTGAGGTATAAACCATACATCTTTCATGGCCTTTTAGGGAAGATTTTTCTAATAACCATCTTGTTATGTTTATGCAATCCTCTTTTTCTCTAAATATATGAATTTCTTAAATAATAAAATTCCTTCAATAATATTATGTTTCACCTGTTTGAGCTTTTATAACGGGTTGGTTTGAGTGCATTTATCTTCACATTGAAGCCATGGTGGTTGTAGGAATTTTAACTTGCAATTTGATTCTAAGTTATTGAGTGTTGGGTTACTAATTTTATTTAGCCTCAGACCTGGTTAATAAAGGTGCCTTGATCAATAAAATTAAAAATCTAGAAATTTATACTAGACAACAAATAAATTGTTTGTTTTATCTTATTATAATGTATTAAAGTATTGTAATAATAAATACCAAATAGCTTACCATATCGCTTGCTGTTATGCCTTGCTAATTTGTGTATGATTGAGTTCAATTTTTACAATATTGATGGTTTCATTTTGTAAATAAAAAAATAAAAATTAAAGTTAGTAGTTATGATTGGAGCTCAATAAGTTTGCTAACGAGTTTAAGATCTTTGGTTTTCTATTCTTTTATATTGTAATCTCATCTTCATTTTGAAGATTTATATAGGTAATCTCTAAATATTAAGAGACTTCATTTGAATTATTTTTAAATTTCAATATTTTTAAAATTTTCATTGAGCAGTCATAAGCCTTTGTTTCAAAACCACTACAATTTTGATCCAAGTATATTTTATCTTTTGTAGTTTTTTACTCTTTTACTAGTTCCAAATTTGCTTCATAGTAATAAATTTAGAGATCAATTTTATTTTATACAACTTTCTTTCATATGATGCATACTCAAATAGATATATGACAATTTGTTCTTACTTGAGCATGCGTTGAATTGACCATGTGGCATTTCAACCAAGTGCACTACATGCAAATTCACATTCCTACAATAACATGCTACCAATCTTATATTCTCACCTACAATTCCTCTCCAACACCTACTTTCATTTTTTTTATAAAACCTATACCATTTTTTATGTACGTCCATTAACTTCTTTAACTATGTAGGAACAAAATAAATGAAAAGACAACAAAATATGTGCTGTCTCATTTCATACTACCACATGGAATCACCAACTACACAATTGCCACAAATGAAATAGGTACAAATCTTTCATTCAATTTTCTTGCAACAAATATGTATTACAAATATTTTGTAAATTTTGCAAACAAACTTCTACATATTTCAAACTACACTTTCTTACCATATTTACTTTTATATAATATTTTATCAACGTAACCCTTGCACCCCTCCCTACAAATGCTAGTCAATTTGAATATCAAATACTCCCCACAAAGTGACGCTTATTACACACCACACCGTAGAACGCAAATTAATAGAAACCAAAAACATAACATTAAAAAGATTCAATTTTTACCATTAAAACCTTAATTTTTCTTTGAACTTTCGAAATTGCACATACCTAGCGATCCATCGTGAAATTGGAGATAGAATTGTGACAACGGACTAGGAAAACGTGGCTTAAACGCTTATTAATGCACTTGAAAACGATGTCAAGTTTGACGATTGACCTTTACTAACAAGAAAAATTTTGTGCGCTGATTATCTAGTAAGCATTACCCTCTTATGCAGCTATCATACTTCGACAATTGTCTGAATTACAAGTGTTTGTGAAAATGGCAGCAGCAGAGATTGAGAGAGAAAGAGAGAAAGAGAACGAAAAGCAACAAGTAAAGAGCAGCGCGTGGGAAACCTGCGGGCAGTGGGTGGCTCTTGTTCTTCAGGCGGTGGCGGCCTTTATTGAAAATGCGGCGAGCATCTCCATCCTCATCGCCCGCTTACTTGCATTCGTTGGCCTCAAACCATTGCTCTGCCACGCTTCATCAATCCCTCGCCACTATGCCCACTTTCTTCCGCCGCGTAGCGCCCATGACGTTGACAAACTCACTGTAAGTCTCAACTTTGAATGAAGCTTTCTGATTTTTGAGATTTTCCTTCATTCATTTTAATCATTTTCGAATTGTGGAAGATTCAACCTTAGACGTTTGTTGGGGTCGTAAACCTTTAGTTTTCTTTGTTCTGTTTAAAATTTATTTGGGGAAATTAAAGGAGAATTTACGTGTTAAAAAATCTGCGTTTTTGGTACCAATCATTATTCTTGTCGCACTTAGGTGGTCAATAATCCCAATACTTCACTGGCCGAAGACCTCCACCAGGGAGTTTTTTTCCCAGTCAAACCCTTCTAACTTCTGGCTATAAAGTAAGGATGTTCAACAGGACCCTCTATGCAGGCATAAAATAAACAAGTGCCATAAGTCAATCTTAGTTTTGCTTTCCTTGATCAACTAGTTTAATAATAGAGCCTTTTATTAGTAGAAACGTAGTAAAGGATTCTAAGTAGCATTTATATAAACCCTGGCCGTGGCAAGGCTCAGTGTTGTGGATACAGGCTTTTTTTAATTGCAATGATCGCACAATCCATTGTGACTATATATTTTGTCTTGTACTGTCTTAGCCCCTCCAAATTTATATCCTACATGTTACCTTTGACCTGTTATCAACCCCATTTTCCAAAAGGAGACGGCACACCAAAATTGCAATTTCTTAGGACAATTTAGGTTCCGTGTTTAGTTTTTCTACATCCGACACGTGATGATGCCTCTTTCGAATCTAGGAATCAACCGACTAGATTGTGAACCCTATTGTCCAATGGAGAAGGCTTGCTGGATGGTCGTGTTAAAGTTCATATTCCATGTTGAAGTCTATGTCTTGCCTCATCAACGGAGTCTCATGGTTTCAGTGTCATTCAATGTGGTTAACGGTACATGAAATTGTTCAAGTCAATGGGTTGTTTCTCTTATGTTTTTGTGTTTTGTGAGTCCCATATATTAGAGTCTATTTAGTTCTTTTAGAAGTAATATTTATTTATTTATTGCTACAATGGTTTTTTGATTTGATTGTGTAAGAAAGTTTTGCATCAATATTTTAAATCATACTCCGTGATCCATCATTAGGATGATAGCAGAGAGCTCAAGGATGATATCATTTTTTTTCTCCTTGAGCTCTCTGCTATCATCCTGATGATGGATCATAGAGTGTGATCCGAAATGTTGATGCAAAAATTTCTTATGCAATCGAATCCAGAAACTGTTGCAGCAATAAACAATATGGATTGTCTTGATATCATTAAATAATTATTTAATTGCGTAAAGTGTTTTATGTCATGAAAAGGTGCTAATTTCAAATTGTAACTCAAAAGAGTTAAGGTGTGTTTGGCACTCAAAAAGAACGAGTTGAGTTAATGTGAAGTTAGAACAAAGGGTTTAGAGGTTAGGTTGAGTAAGTGTTAGACATAATTAATAACCACTTAGACAATGAATCAAATAAATGGTGAAAATTTTAATGTACATGCCTCTTCTCACTACCTTGGAAGAGAGCTACTATGTGAAATAATATTGTACACAGGATTTGTGTAATTGAAGGAAAAGGGTGAAAACACACAGATGAATAAAAATTGATACAGTAAGTATCCTTTATGCCATTCATTTATAGTGTTTTCAGTTACATTTGTTGTACATTCAACCTTGTTAAATATTGTCACTAAATTAGTGATCTATGAAGTACAACTCGTGTGTGATAAACTCACACTTAAATGTTGACACATTGCACTATTACACTGTTATTTAATAAATGTGTGTTAAATCCACACAATGCAATATTAGCATTCCAACATCACCCCTTGATGTCAAATTGGATATTTTACTACACATTTATTGCAACATAGTTAGTACATTGACAAGCAAGAGAATGTCATGATGACAAACCTCCTTCATGACAAGAGACACAAACTGCTTTTGAAACCTAACAAACTTACTCTCCATCAATGGTTTGATGTAGATATCTACCACTTGGTTCTTTGTCCCAACATAGCCAATCAAAAGAACACTTTGATTGCCACAATGAATTATTGGCACATCTTTCAACACAACAAGATTCTTGGTGGTATGAAGAACATTTTGATTGTCACAAAAAATCATTGGTATGTCTTGGAAGTTGGAACATTCAAGCGATCTAGCATCCCTCGCTACCATACTATTTCATTTGATGCTTGAACTAGTCCAACATACTCTGCCAATGATATTGGTTCTGAATCACTATTTTGCTTCTTGGAAAATTGTGTGATTAACAAATTTCCACTGTTAACCCGAGTTTCTAGGTCGAGGATGACAGGGGATGACGGGATGCATCCCCAAGTCCCCGATTTTTTAAGCCAATTTTGGGGATGGCTATATAAAATATAGGAAAAATTTAAAATATATAGGGAAATTTTAAATATTCACATGAAAACATGGATAAAGCATGCATTATTGTAATAATCCACCCTTAACTTTTTCAAATTTGCAACTTGGACAACGTTAGCAAATATAACAATGATAAGCAACCGAAGTAAACTTCCTTCCACTTTTTGATCACCAACATCCCGATGTGTGCAAGGTGAGCGCATACGATGGAAGGTTACAATGCGTTAGTCAACAATCAAAGATAACCAACTAAAGTTGTAAGAACCCTAGTTCTCCCCAAACTGAAACTCTGCACTTTCTGGTGATGGTTTTCTGATTTTTGTATTTTTGGTTTGTTTTGAATGTTTGCAAACACTGAAATGACTTGAAAGGAATAATCTAAAAGACTGAAATATAAGGCAGCAACTAAATGTAATCTTATAATGCAAGTATATATCTGAAATGATATGAGAAATGCACCTACAGCTAAGGCATTTTAACAAACACTTGTAATGCAACCTTATTGCTCCTTTATTGAATGCAAAAGCCCCGTACAATATGCTCATATGCTGATTACAAACTAAATGCAATTGCCAAGACTCTTGGCTTACATCAAGCATGAACAAATTGCTATTACAATATCCTTACCAAATATGCAACTACAACTACCTTATGGCAGCGACCAGTACAATACAAGGTAATCAACTAAATGATGCAAATGAGGAACCTGTTCACAGCTGGCAGCAAATGGTAAATCTGATAATGTCTGATAATGGGAACGGCCTGCTGCAAATACAATGATCTCCACCTTAAAAACTATGCAAAATGCCTTCCCTACTATTGACGCTAGCAATGATGAAGTTTAGTGCACAAAACACTAGGCGCTTTGTTCAAGAATCAACACGCCAGCAATAAAGGATGGTACGGCTGGTATATGGGAGGCTGTACAGCCTTGGGATGTGTGCCCAACAAGTGTTAAATGCAGCTCCAACAATTAAATACCCTTCACAAGAAAAAGCTGGTTCAAACCCTTGAATGTATCTTCTCTATTTTGCACTATTTTGACCTCTGTATGAAGCCAACTTGATTAGCAATCTTCAGCTGGTCTTTCACAACCGCAGAATGCACAAACTTCGAAGCGGCTATGCTCTCCAAAGCTGATAATGGCAGAAAAGGCTGAAACCCTAGGTTTCTTCTTCTCCACAGTAAAACTCTTCAAACCCAAATATCAAAATCCTGAATGAATGAATAATAGCTTTGGTTGATCCCTTTTATAATTTCTCCCAAATAAGGTCGATCTTTTGCCTCTTTTTGATCATTTAAAATAAATTGTGCACTTTATAACTTTATAAAATATTTCCTCAAAGTAGGCGCCCATTTAATTAAATCATTTAATGTTCTTTAAGTCATTAAATGGTCCCCTTTAAACATAAAGTTATAATATAACTTTATAATATACTTTTAATGATTAATTATTATTAAAGTCAACTTTAATAATAATTAAATGGTATAACTTGCACATTAATCCTTATTTCGCCAAGCCAACTGAAAACTGGGATCAACTTTGCTTCCCAAACGCGTCTAGGTGCCTTACTATAAATAGTAACGTTGGACTCCACTGACCTGATAACTTACTATAAATAGTAAGTGTGTGAAACTGAGTCCTGAATCACCAAACGAAGGCTAATCTTGAACCAAATTGAGCTTTGGAGAAGAAAACACACTGATATCTGCCAAACAGGACCCCCTAACCAACTACATTAGCCTACGAGGGCCAAATAATAGGCTAATCTGCCAAAACTGATGCTCTCGAAAAAGGGGACATTACAGTAGTGCATAGCTTATGATCTCCAGGGGGTATGAATGAGGGACCGATAGTGGCTACATCTTTGATCATTTGTTTGAAGTAATAGGAACGAGCCACATGGCCACATGAAATGGGATGGCATGAGTAAAAAAGAATTTGGCAATGGAAGACTTTGTAGCTTCTCATGCTTGCACATTAAATATAGCTTCAACTAAACCTCCCTTGTCACTACCACTCATCTTTCTCCTTCCTCTTGTGGCAACTTCACAACTACCAGCTGTGGATGGCTTAGGCATAGATGATTGTGCACTTGCAAAAGAAGGTGCCGGCATTGTCACACCTTGAGCCCCCATTTCCGCCTCCATATGCAATCTAAGGTACGCTATCTTCTCATTTTCTTTTAGTTTTGGACACATTTTAACTCCATGGCTCGCAACACCCAAAAAATGAGACCGTACCCTTGTGTATTTGCCTCTAAAATCTGTCTTGCAGACATGAAAATTCCACACCCTACTCCCCACTGATTTTTTTTGCTGTGTAACATATTGGAGAAGAGGTTTGAAAGGGTCTTTTGCATATTTTTCCATGATATTTGAAGGACACTTAAATGGGTTTGGTTGTTGTCCACTACCACCCTCAACACTTGCACTTGTATTTCTACCAACTAATTCCACTTCATTCTCACTTCTACTATCACTCTCACTACTGCTCATGCTTTTTTGAGATTGAATGCAATTTTAAATTGAAAAAATGCAAAAAATCAGACATTTCATGCTTCAAACTTTGAAAAATAATTGAAAAAAAAATGAAAGGAAAAAACTTACCTCTTTGAAGGATTTGCAGCCCCATTGCCCTAGATTGATTCTCTTTTCCTTATATCGCTTGTTGTTGCTCCTCTTTCAATGGTTTGCTTCAAACCCTGTTGCTAGGACGAGCTGGGAGGTAGGGGCCCACAAAAGCATAAAGAAAATGCTTTTTTTAAGTGAGGTGAGTTTTTGTTTTCAACAAAAGGCTACTTGGCGCCGGGGATGTTCGGTCGTCTCGGGGATGGGGGACATCCTAGATGTCTCCTGCCGTCCCCGACGCCAAGCAGTGCTGTCCCCCATTTTTCGGGACGTTTCCGACTCAAAATGGCAAATTGGGGATGCCTAGGGGACGTCCCCTGGTTGTCCCCAAAACGTCCTCAGGACAGGGATGGGGGATTTAGGCCTGGGGACACGTTCCCGGGTAACACAACAAATTTCCCAACATGAAGACATAAGCCAAGGTAGACCTCCTATAATTAGGATATCTTGCTCAATTAGAACTTGTGTAGCCATGTAGAATGCATTGACCTCATCTGTTGAACTCAACTTCAAAATCTAGAGTTCCCTTCACATATCTCAAGATACACTTTTCAACTTTCATGTGACTACCTTGTGGCTTTTGAATAAACTTAGACACCGATCCAACAACAAAAGATATATTAGTGTGAGTGGGTAATATAAAACAAACTTTCCACTAGGCTCTGATATTTTGTAGGATCTACTTCTTTTGTCTTTGTGTCCTTTGTCAATTTAATGCCAGGATCACACAAAGTTGTGACAAATTTTCTATCCTCCATCCTAAATCTTGTCAACAACTATTTGGCATACTTTGATTGAGAGACAAGAAGCATTTTGATGTTCTTGCTAAACATGCAAAGCCAGAATCAGACCATTCACATAGAGAACAATAATGAGATTATTTCAACTAGTCTTCTTAACATACACATTGGGCTCCTTGCAAACTTTTTGAAACCCAAATCTCTAAGATATCGATCAATCTTCTTATTCCACACATGAGGTGCTTGCTTCAAGCCATATAATGACTTAATCAATAAACCAAATGTTTTTTTTCCTTCTCAAATCTAGGAGCTTCCTGCATGAATATCTTTTCCTTCAAATCTTCATGAAGGAATACGCTCTACTGCAACTGTATGAATTGTCCTCATCATAGTTTGCAATTTTATCAAACACTTCATAGGAGTCGATGCCTTTAGTTTGTGAGTGGAGGCTACAAGTCGAGCTTTGTGCTTCTCAACTTGCCCTTCAGATGTGAACTTGGTCTTACAACCAATGACTTTGTTACTTTTCAGTTGTTGACAACTCCCAAGTCTGATTCTTCATGAGAGAACCATAGTCATCTTGCATGGCTTCTTCCCAAAGCGGATTACCCTTGGCTTCCCTGTATGTCTCTAGATCATGCAAATCTTTTACTTTAGCCATCAAAGCATGGATTGCAAACTGATTTCTTTCCTTTCTAGTATCATACGCATCTATCTCTATTGAAGCATTATGAAAGGTCTGCTTCGTCGAAAGAGGCATTTTGTTGCCATTACTAAAGGATTTTAGCCTTTCTTATATAGTCTCTTCTCCTTCATTAACTTGCTTAGTGACTGTGCTTCCATTCCCCCTTTCATCTGCAATCTGTAAATTTGGCATCGAGGAACCCTTGGTGGGAGAACATGCATTAGAAGAAGGTAGATTGGAAATTGTAGTGTAGTCGTTATCTAGTCCACTTTGCCCTTTGTCAAAAATCACATCTTTGTGAATGAACACCTTTTTCATCATCGGATCCCATAATCTTCAGGCTTTTGATTCTGCAATGTAATAGACAAAGATGCACTTGTGACTTTTCACATGAAGTTTCTTCCTATTCTCATCAAGAACATGTGCACATGCAGCACACCTAAAGAAGGCAAGACAAGCAAGGCTTCCTACCTCTACATTTCTCCTTAGGAATCACCCTCTCAACCTTTGTTGGCACCCAACTAACAACATAATAAACACAGGTCATAGTTGCTGCATGATAAAACTTTGGCAACTTCCTATGTTTCAAAATATGCCTATCGGATAGTTTGGCAGGAAAAGTATAAAAGGAGATTTAAAGAGCTCATTTGATTTCCTCTTGTGAAACCCTTGTGGTTCTGTGGGATTGAACTTGGTTCATTTCAGCCTTTCTGAGGACGAAAACCCTCTTGGAGAAGATTAATCATGGTGGTGAAAGATTCTCCCTAGTTAATACTATGTGATTTATTCATAGTCACAATTTGAGCAGAAAAGATTTGTAGGTACGAATGGAGTTTGTGTTGTCAAGTTTTTGTAGAGATTTTTGTAGTGTTTGGTTATGCTTGAGCTTGTCAGGCTTAGCCATACCCCTTCCTTAGCAGGCCGTACCCTTGATTTCTAGTCGCCTAGGTTGAAGGAGCAACTTCTGAGTTATGGGTAGTTAATCATTGGTTTTCTCATAGTTGGGTGCCTCTTTTGTCAGTGATTTTCATGAGTTTGTGGCTGTCCTGAATTTTTCTGAATTTTTTAGAGCAGATTGCCCCATTAGTAGGCTGTACAGGTCATTTGTGGTTGTCTTGGAGCTCATGCCAAGTTTTGGAGGTAATATTGGTGGGAAATCTCTATCTACAGCAGTGCCTAGATCTGTAGATTGCTTAGCAGCTGTTATATAGCATTTTAATGGTCAAGGAAATAAATATGAATTATTTTAACCAAATCACCCCTGCTGGGAGCTAGCGCCACCTATGGTATGGTCTGAAAATCATTAACAGATCTTCATATCTGTTGATTTCATGAGATTAGGGGGTCAAAGGAGTTTGCTGAGGCAGAAGGAGCAGGTCTGATCATTAAAAAAGTGTTCATTGTTTGTGGAAGGACAGTTTGTAGGGGTATTGGTGTAGAATTGTAGATGAATAATTGAAATAGCCCTCAGTCAGTTTGGTATTGCACAGTTTAAACTGCAGACCTACAGCAGCAACTTCCAGGGGTCTTTCCTAGAGCTGGCCACTATTGAATGATCCCTGCATCTTGCTATGGATGTGAAAAGGACTCTATTGTTAGGTGTGATGGCGTCTGGTGATTTTAAAGACAAGTATACCCTGTAACCAGGTACAAGAAGTCTGCAATTTTCTGTCATTCTGTTATGAGGTATTTATCCATCATGCTCACATTGGTTTTCCACTAATGTAATGAGACTCTTATGACAAGTTTAACCAATCAATCAGTCATGAACAATAGTTTGCTAAACTATGTACTGTTGCAACTTGCATCAAACTATATGACAGTCTGTTTATTAACTGTTAATCATATCAGAAGTTTTCTCCAGTTTTTCCTTGAAGACTTTCAAGTTAGAAAGTATCTCAGCCTTCTTCAAAAAGTAAACCCAAGTCCTTTTTTGTAAATTTGTTGGCCAAGACTAAAACATACTTCACACCACCATGCAAATTTATTGGTTGTAGACCCATCAAATCATTGTGCACCAACTCATGTTTCTCCAATGCTGTCCATGTAATGTTCTAATCAAAGGGTTCTCTATGATGCTTCCCATACAAACACCCTTCACACACAACCTTTAGAGGCAGTGACAAGTGGAACACCATGCACCATATGCCTTTCAGGAAAGCAATACTTTGGTTGTTGAAATGTCCTAATGTCTCATGTTTCAAATGAGTAGCATCATCTACTGAGCAATTAGTGCCTAAGTAATAGACCGCAAAATTTGTCGAACATCCAACAATTATCCTTCAAATTGCTAGTTGCAACAACAAAATTTGCTCATTGGATCTTCAATCCAACACATATTTTTGAGAAACTTAATCTTATAACCTTCTAAAGTAAGCTGTTTTATCAACACAAGTTTCTTTGCTATTCTAGGAGCATACAAATTGTTTTTGAACTTTATAGTCCCCATACGAAGAACAGGTACCAAATGACCATAGCCAACCACAATATTTTGATCAATGTCTCCTTGTTTCCAAGACACAAGGCTATCGTTGTCATGGCCAATGTGCTTATGGGCACTTGCATCAAGAACCAAATATGATGCCTTTTGAGCAGCAGTAAGCAACGTTGTCATGCTACCACCATTACCATCACTAGAAGTGGATGATTATGCAATTTCCACAAGAAACCTCTCCACTCGCTTTCTTGTTTCTTTTTGTTTTGCAAGCCAAAGTAGACTTTTTGATTTCCAATGGCTTGCATACTTCTTGCAACTAAAATAATAAGGTGCTTATGGTCACTTGCATCAAGAACCAAATATGATGCCTTTTGAGCAGTAGTACGCAATGTTGTCATGCTACCACCATTACCATCGCTAGAAGTAGATGATTATGCAATTTCTACAAGAAACCTCTCCACTCGGTTTCTTTTTTCTTTTTGTTTTGCAAGCCAAACTAGACATTTTGATTTCCAATGGCTTGTATACTTCTTGCAACAAAAATAGCAATGTGCTTATGTGCACATGTATCAAGAACCAAATATGATGCCTTTGAGCAGCAATAAGCAATGTTGTTATGCTACCACCATTACCATCACTAGAAGTAGATGATTATGCAATTTACACAAGAAACCTCTCCACTTGCTTTCTTGCTTCTTTTTGTTTTGCAAGCCAAACTAGACATTTTGATTTCCAATGGCTTGCATACTTCTTGCAACTAAAATAGGTGCCCTTAAACTTTAACTCTTCCTATGCCAATGATGGAAGCCCGAAGACAAAACACGATCCATTACTTGCAAACAATATTTCTCCCCTTGGGAAGAAACTGATCCACTGGTGATTGGAGAAGCCATTGCCGTAAGCTGGATGTATAGGGATCCAAATCCAAATGATGTGTGCATTTGAAAATTGCTCAAATGTACACATGTTAGAATGAGATGATGTCAATCCATAATCTTGTGAAAACTGATGTAGAACATGCTCCGAAGACAATGATGATGGTGGGATAACAACGATGATGTGGCTGTCATGAAAGCTGAGATGAATGTCCTCATTATAATCCTCCAAATCTACAATATGAGACACCACAAACAAGGATGATATGTTTGTTAAATATGAATCCCAAGTAGTTGTGTCTGGAAGACGATGAATGTTGGATTATTGTCATTGATATCAAAGGAGAAGCCTTATTGGAATTTGATATCCTATTTCTAAAGCTTATTGTGGGCCAAAGGCCACTAGTTGTCTTCCAATCATGGCTGACCTCATCAACAAAACATTAATGGTATTGATTAGCTACACACTCACAAGGATGATGATAGACTTCAATATTCTTGGAGGTACCATCAATGCTCTCCTACTCTTTACTATGTTAGCTCCTTTTCACATGTGAGTGCTTACTCTTCACATGGTCATCATAGGAACCAAGGTAACCCCCCTTAGCATAGGGATTCTCCCTTAGCCTCCACAGACGCACAAAGATCCTCCCATCGTTGGAACCAAGAAGATTCTAGACCATCCCTTTAGATGTGGTGTCTCTTTCACAATTTTCATTACTTCCCTCCACAACACCCATGGTTACGTTTTGTGGAGATGATTACTATGTATTTTTCTTATGGTTCTTCACCTCTATGGGACCTTTCTAGGATTCTCCTTCTAGAAATTTCTTTCTAAACCAATGTCCCATTGACTTACTTTTTGTCATCTAAGGACATTAATATAATTTATTTCTTAATTTCTTTGTCATAGCATAGGGATCCTTATGATGCCTACAATCCCAATCATTGCCTCATTCAACTAATTTGTTTCCCTATTCTTCATAGCTTGCCTAAGAGTTACTCCCCTTTATAATATCCCCTAGGGTACTCACCTCTAGGGGTCAACCTCTTGATTGTCCTTGGAATTATTACCATCCTTATTGACCTACTAGAGTGTGTCTCTTCTCACAATTGTGAGGATACTTGTGCTCATGAGTATTCTCCCTATGATTGCCATCATGATCTTGATCATGGGAATGCTTGGTGTAACAACTACTATCGAGATCACCCTCGTGATCTTGCTTATAGACATGAGCATTGATATAGTTCTTCTTGTTAGGATTGAAATCGCTCCCCCATTCTAGGGATGAGGACAACATGATCATCTCTCTCAGGATCATGGTCATGATTCCCCTCAAGGTCACCCTCGTAGGAATGTTTGTCATCATGGTCATACCTATCAAGATTGTTTTGATGATACTCCTCCTATGTATGATCATCATCATGATTTTCCCTTTGGAGATCGTCTTTACAATTCTCCTCATAAGGATGATTATCGTCATGGTTGACCTTCTAGAGGTCAACATTATGATTATGTCCTAGGAATGATCACCAACATGTTTGACTCTCTCAAGGTAATTCTTATGATCCTTCCTAGAGGGATGATCACCTTCACAATCACCCTTCTAATGATTATCATCATGATTCCCCTTATAGAGATCACTCACAAAATCGTTCTTTGAGGATTGCCCACCCTATCAAGCAAACTCCTTTGAGCCCTCATTGGCTCCCCCTCCCACAAGTCCTAGAGGTATTCTTCCTTTGCATCCTCCTTATTCTAGTGGGAACAAAGTTCAAGGGATGATCCGTGCTCCTACTTGGCCTAAGCTTTTTTTCCTCACCCCTATTTGGCTGCCACTTCCCTCTTGGGGTGACCAATAATGGAAAATTGGATAGGAATCCCTTGGCTCACACAATTAGAGCAACTCTCCTTTTGGTTTCATTCATTGAGCTTCTAATGTTCTTGAGTTGTCCAAATAAGAGCCCGTTACAACATATTTAGGCCTTTTCCTAGTTTGCATGGATTGGGAGCTTGACAATCCGCTCATGCTTAAGTTCTCTCGAAAAATTCAAGGAGATTCTAACTTGGTTGTGAAACCATCCTCTTGATTCTCTTCAATTTCGTTGAACTTGTCAATAAATTTGCCCTCATCTTCATGTCCTAAAGAAGAGCATTGTAGTCGGCCATGAGTTGAGGTAGTCGGCCGAGAGTGTACTTGGTCGGCTGTGAGCCATAAGTAAATAAGATATTAGTTAATATTAATAATCCATGTACTTATGTACGTGTCATGTTGGTTAGTTGTCTCGGGAATAGTTCTTGATGAAGTAATTAGTTATAATGAAGGGACATGACGGTTGGTACCTTAACCACCGCCAACGTACTATATGTACTTGAGTCATGTAGTCGGGAAGGGAGATGGTTCTACTATGCTATGCTATGTTCAGTCTGGAGACATTATGATGTAATTGCCGAATACTGAATAAAGGATTGTATCTATGTTCTGTGCGATTTCCATGTGATTATCATATGCTGTCAATGTTATTTTATATCACCGTTTACTCCGTACGTCATTGTACCCATAGTGAGTAAACATGCATAAACAAATCAACTTTAAATTTCATTCCAAGATGGCATTTTGTTGACCATTTTTGCCATGCCCCTTTTCCTCAACTTTGAGCTCCTTCATATTGTTAGCATTTTAATTTGTCCCTTTCAAGACAGCAAAAATGGAATGGTGTGTACCTTTTTTCAAATTGGAAGGTGAAGCTCCTTTGTAACAAAAACTAAAACCTACAACTCTAAATAATGGAAGCAACCTTGTTTTTAGTTCTCGAGTATGGGCATAAAGCTTGTAATGGCCTACCCCGATCTGGGATTTGACTTGCGATGTTTTTGGGATTGTCTCAGTTTGGTAAATGTTCCATTTCAACAAACATATCTCATTGCATAGCATAAACTTTCACATAATGATGCATTATAGGAATTCAATGACAAATAAAATAGTAACTTTACTTCATCATTCTGACCGCCTTTCGTGAATGTACATGGAAATAAGAACTACAGGCATGTTAAGACTCCACTCACAAACAGAGGTAAGGATTTGCAAACCCATATTAATGTCTGCTACAGCAGTTACAATGTTCAGATAATAATTTTCAGACCTGAGACTTTGGGACAGACTTAGCTTAAGACTCAAAATGTAGATTAAGAACACCCAAACCTGGTAACACTTCCAGAAAATGAGCAACAGCAAGCACAAGTGCAGATTGAAAACTTCTGACCTGAGAAACACCACTTACAGGTCTGAGAATCAGTCCTACAGCTTCCTTTCATTCATATATATGACTGATATACAGTGTAACATCTCAGGAATTAACCACAGTCTCATGCATACTCAGATTGGTCAATAGACAATAAATAGATTACACATACTTGCACTCAGGAATGAGTTACAGCAGTAAAGAATTGCATACAGATAATATTCTGATCATGCACAGCCTTCATTCAATATTACGACAGCATTATTTAACTTCACAAGATACAGCTTTAGATATTATCATAAATACCAGAAGGGTCGCCTAGTGGACAATATTGGCTAAGTGTGTTTCCACGTAGCAAGAGATATGCCTAGATTTGCAGTCGACCTTCCAAGGTGATCACATCCAGCACTATCTGATTTCCTCTCAGAACTCTCGAAAATGCAGTAATAGCCTGCTATTCACCACACCTAATAATCTCAATGACTGACTGAATACTTTGGAACCACTACTAACCCACAACAGCAGATAAGACTTCTAGAAGTGCCAATAATGGCAGCCTCAGAAGAAGCTCTTCACCAGTCGAACGCCCTTTCTTAAACCAACAATAAAGTACTCCTTCAAAACTAGAGCAACGAACCAAACACACCAAAAACTAGATACCCAAATCAGAAAACTTCATTAATCTTCATATTAGAACCCTTGAACAAACAAATCTTTTGAAAGCAATGGTGATTCCTGATGTAGAATCACTCCCTCCAGCTAGGGTGGATCTCTCACCACCGAAACTAGTGCTAAAGATGAGGGTTTTCGTCCTCAACCAGCTGCAAACGATAAACTGGAAACAATCCAGCAGAGTCTCCTTAAGTTGTCAAATCCATCAAAACCAAATGAGAGCCAGAAAACAGATTAAATAGAAGTGGGGGAAGAATTAGGGCAACCTCCCATTTGAATCCTTTTCCCTCCAAAAAACTTCTAATATATTTGCTTTATACTTTAGAACATAATCAAATATTCCTCAAAGGGGTGTTCTGCTCAAAAGGAAATTATTTTACCTTATCTAGTCTTCTAAAACAACGTTAAGTTATCTCATTAGGCACCAAGGTACTTTTTGATGACCACCTACCCCCTCACTTAAGTTATAAAGTTATTTTATTAAAATAGCTTAAGTGACTTATAAAAAGTGAATATTAAATAATTCAACCTTAGGCTCTCCAACACCACCATAGAAATAACACTGGCGAGGAAACTAAGAGTTTGAGACTAGTTTCCCGAAATAGACTTACTATAAATAGCAATTGCTAAAAATAGTAAGTGCTCACTAAAAAACAAATTGGCCAAAACATTAAAGCTTGTCGAACAACTCCAACATCCTGCCCAAACAGGAAATCCTACACTACATTGCCGCCCGGACCAGTTACTAAATATAGTACTTACTAAAAATAGTGAGTCAGAACCACACTAGCCCAAAGGAGGACATCGAAAATGGGGACATTACAAAGCTTGTCAACGCTTCTACATAAGATGAGAGATATTTTAAGTCTTAATCTTAACACAAACAATCTAAGCAGCTAGCAAAAACAGTCCTAGCTAAAAGCAGAGACTAGAAAGAATAAGTATACACAAAACTTGGATTGAATTTCATACAAACACAAGATGTTATTTATTAGTTGGATAAGGAGAGTTGCATACAAAGCTACAAAGCCAAATCAATAACTACTACAATACAGATGTTAATATAATTATCACACAATATTCAACTCACAAAATCACGTAAGTGGGCTTAAGCAACAATTTGAGCAACAAGTAGGCATAAAATTACTATTGACTCCCCCAAATCTAAGTGCATTAAGCACTTATTTATAAGTTTTAAAATGCTTTGCATGCTCAAGCTATGCAATTTATTCAAGATAAATAAAAAATAAAATACTTAAGTTCTATGCAACAAATAGTTTACTTGTATACCAATCAGGCTCTAAATATCAAATTGTTTGAAATAGATAATCTAAATCAAGAAATCTTCAAATAGATTTCTGCCAAAAGTATGAAGTCTCCAAAAGACCTTCTAGAGAGTCATCTAAAAACAATCATGATCTAAACATCACTACTCATAAACACTATACTTCCTCAACCCATTCTAGCCCTGTAACTTTCCAATTCTTTGATAATGAGGTCTCTCACCTCAACTTGGGGTGTCATCCTTTGAATGCATTTGGTGAGGGCCTCCATAACCTCTCCATTAGGATCTAAGAAGGTGTTTGAATAGAAAAACTGAGGGTTGAGGAAGTATCCTGCTGCATGGATGCGTTGGTGGAGTTGATTGTTCCACCTCTTGTCAATGATCTCCCATATGGGATCAAATTTGAGGCTGTCCCCCCTTGTAATAATTTTTGATAGACTTCATCCTATCCATCGCCTCATAAATATACCCCATTGGGTTTTGATCCCCATCTACCAAACAAAGAACTCTAACCAAGGGCTTTGACACCTACAATTTACAAGTATAAAAAGATTAAAGATACAAATTTATAACGAAAAACTTAAATTAAAAAATAAAATATTCAATTTGGAATTTAAATTCAAAGTTTAGAGGTTACCTTCACGATCTCTATAGCTCTTTGTGCAAAAAGGTTGTCAAAGACTATGCTTGCAACCCTCTCTCCTTCAGGCTTCTTTGAATTAGATGAGTCTAGCCATGCTCGACTCACAAACATTTATTTCAAAGCAGTCAAAGAACCAATAATGCTTTTCCCCGTTAGGAAAATTGTTGGAAACCTTGTGACCCCTGATCTTACCAACTCTTTCCCTTGCGTGTGATCTCTCATCAAAAGAACTTAAGGGTGATTGTAGATAAATTTTGTGATGCTCCTTGCATCATCTATAACCTGTCACCCAATCAAGTTTGCCTATGTTCTCCAAAAGAAGTTCAAGGCAATGTGTTGTACATGTAATGCCCCGCCATGTAACCCTACGCAACTAAAGCTTAATGGGTACATCATAATCCCATAGCACCCAGTGTTAAAACTTGGTTTTGATACCATGTGTAATGCCCCACCACGTAACCCTAGAGGAAGTTGCAATCAACTACTTAAGCGCACAATTTTTTTTTTAATTAAAAGTATAATTAACATACATGTTCACTTCCTACTGCCAACATCCCCTAAGGCTATAAGACTGAGATTACTTAAAACCCAAACATACAACTTAATACATCCATATAATTTACTTACATAAAGAATTGAGTACTCATACATTCCAAACATAATAAATTTCACCATAACATAAAGAGATAAAATAAGGTTTTACATCACATTAACTTTAACAGATAGGATTACATCTCTCATTCCTCGAATGAGGTAAATCATACAAATGTGATACATTATACAAAGTGTCCACCTCGAATACAAATGAGGGGTAAAAATAACATGAGCCAAACTGAAATAAATACAATGCTTGATTTAAATACTGGAAACCACGAGCTCTCCAACTAGAAACCTCGCCATCACGAACTGAAGATCAAAAGGGGATCCAACGGCGTAGGGTGCACGTTCCTCCCAACCAAGTGGTACCCGAAGGCCCACCCCTCGTGCTAGGAGATAGTAACAAGGATACATGGCCAATCCTACAACCTCTAGACATAGGTTGACTCATACTAACTCAACCAAAACATGAACCATACAACCATAAGTACAACACAAGTACAACACTGACATGGGTCACATTGCTTCCAGGTTTATACCAAATCAAGTATGTTAAAGGAACCATACACATAAAACCACGTACCAATCGTTGTTGTAGATAGAGTGTCATCACACAATTCGACATGGGATATCTAATGGGAATCTTCATAGGCCCCGACCCCCATTATGGGATCTCCTGGAAGCCTCAACTGATCCCCGACCCCCATATTCACTCATGCAGAATCAAATACCTCTGTTAAAGAAAAGGTAGATGACCTTTGCCATTCCAGGCCTTCCCACTCATCCCAAGCCCAAACGAGCACTTGCATCTATGAGTGAGGCTAACTTATCTTGCTTAATATGAAATACTACCCAATCCCCTAAATACTTTAATTATGTGTTCACTTGATTAACTACTTTCGAAGGTTATCCGGTTTACCTCTTTAGGGCTCTGGCGCCTAACGGAAGCCACTCTTCTACTTGACAACACACAAAACCACCAACCACCAAGGGTACCAAAGTGCATACAAACTAGATAAAACAACCACTCCAATCCTATGAGGCAACATATGTCAAAACCCTCTCCAAACATTGGAGGCAACAAACATAACAAAGCCACTCCTTACAAGAAGGCACAAATCCTTGTTCATGGAAACCGGGTAAATCACTAACAAGACTCCATGCACTACCCAAGGGAAATACAAACGGTTGACATCACAATATGACAACCCCCATTCAATTAAGAACCTCTGGAAGACTTACGAATTAATTGACTCACTTAACCCATTTCCCCAAACAAGAACGTAGAAGAAATAATCATGGAAGGCAATTGCAAGGAAATAAACTAATTTTGGATATACTAAATCCATTTCCCTTTCATATTGTATTCACAGTAAAAATAACAGTTGCTCTATTAAAATAATTGATAGAAATAATTAATTGCCTTTTCAATTACAGAGAAGGGGAAATACTAACTTAACAATTAAATCAAATCCCTTGATTACTTTTAAAAACAACATAAATCCACTGCAAGTTAATTCCTTCAATTTCCCAACTAAAACATATAACCATTTAAAATAAATGCATTTAAATAAATATATATTCAATATATATTTATTTATTTAAATATTTTAATTAACTCTATTAAATAATTCCAACCTCAATAATTTATTTACCAAATCCAAAACTTATATATAAATATATTTCCTTGTATATATTCATATATATATATATATATATTAACTTAAACAATTTTTAATTACCAATAAATAAATATATACACACACATACATATATATATATATATAAATATTATAATCTAAAATTAATATTGAATTTCACAAATCTGAAGGTGGACGGATCCATTTAAATTTCGCATGCTACATATGTTAAAAGGCCAAACCCCAATTGGTATGTGGGGTGGGTGTTGAGTATTCACAACCGACCTTCCCCCACATGCCAATGGGGGGCGCGGCTGCAAGATGAGGGAAGGCTGCGCCCCCAATCTTATAAACTATAAAGTAAAACTTCCATAAAAGCAATTTCCGCGATTTCAAAAGCAACAACATTCTTATTCCGCTGTACGACAATTTTTGATTATTTCCAATTTTTTTAGAAATTTATATATATATGTATATCTTTTTTACAAGTTATATATACATATCTTTATATATGAATATGTATATAATAAAATAATCAACTTACAGATTATTCAAATTGGGAAACATCTCCAAATAAAATTTCTACAGCAAAATTTACAAAGGAGAATAAAGAGGCAAAGGTTTTTCCCCCAATTTATTGACAGGAAAATTTTCCAATTTACTCCTACAGAGAATTCTAAATCTCTACTGATTTCTTTGAAATTTTCTATTGTTTAAAACAATTTTCCTACAGAAGTTTTCAACAATTTTACACAGAAGCTTTAAATAAAATTCCCTAAATCCCATATTGTTTTCCTCTGGGCTTTTCCAATGTTTTCACTATGGGGCTCTCTGATTTCACTGTAAAAGATTCCTACAGAGGCACTAAATTTACTCACGGCAAAACTACCAACACAAAAGCCTTAAAATTTTTCTCAAACAAATAAAAGCTTCTACTACAAATCTAGATCCTTCTACAACAATCTTTTCTACAACAGTTTATTTCCATTTAAAACTTAAACAAAGACAAAGAAAATAAGGAAAAGAACCTGTATCCAACAAAACTTCTGGAGTAAATGAAATTTCTAGTGCAAAACCTCCTCCAAAGCCTTCAACAAAGCTTCCACGGCTTCCTCCAAGCTATTAGAATTCCCGAGCACAAGATTGACTCCAACACAACAATAATCTATCCCAAACAAATCTAAGAATGCAAAATTTCCAACAATTTTCTACAATCCAAAATCCCTTTCCAATTTTCCATAGCAAGCAAATCTTCTTCCCAAATTTTCAACCTCCAAAAATATCTTCTCCTTTGCCGTGAAGAAGCTTTCCGCTTCCTCACCCAAAGCCAAGATTCTCTCCGGGAATTAATTTTCCAACAACCTAATTAATTTTCTAAAACTTGTTGGCAAATCAAAAATATCTTTTAACAAACCACATTTATTTTCTCAAAGTAAATTTAATAATTTCAAATCCCAATTTAATTTCAAGATAAATTTAATTCTATTACTCTATTTGTTTAATTAATAATTTAATCAATTAATTTAATTACTTAATAAATAAATTTAACCACAAGGATTAAATCGCTTTACTAAATAAATTAAATTAAATAGAAAGCTTCCATCAATATTATCTAAAATTAATTAAATAAATACTAAGATCATTTAAAGCATTAATTTAACATTTATTTCCATAAAATAAACCTTGCATAATTAAATAGCAATAGACAAGGCAAACGAAGACACACCGAACATGGACTGACGACACACTGTGGCTAGGGTGTAGACCCGACACATGTTACCTAGTTACTATCTCCCAATCAACATACCGTTGGGTCGACATGCTCAAACCTGTGAAGCCAGGTGGAGTCAATGTTATGTACCTGCAAACCTGTAAACAAGATATCAAAAGTACATGTATATAAACAACATAGAATACACACCGTGAAAAGGAAATCGCGGAATCGCAGGGCGCTCGCAAGCGAGTGATGCGATCCCATCCCCTTCACCAATACACTCATCATAAACTGACGGTTCCATAATAATCAAATAACTCATGTGCAATAAACATGTTATAACAAACTAACATTATTACACCAATTAAAGCATGACAATAAAGCATCAACGAGATACATCACCCAACCACAAATAGTCTATGTCGCTTTATAAATAGCGATCAAATACACACACATGATAAAGTATCTCAAAGTATCTGAATATCCAGAAAACAAATCAAAACAAAACAAGGACACACTGTCCAGTCCAAAGAGCAAAACGGAGGGGTATTACAGTACAAGGTGTTCAAAAAAGTGTCTTATGTTTGTCTTGGAGCAATCTCCCAGCCGCCACATATGCTGTTGCATTATCAATTATGATTTGCACCACATTTTCTATGCCCACCTCCATGACAATTTCCTCCAACATTAGACACAATGTTTCAACATTTTTTACTTTGTTTGAGGCATTCACTGATTTAAAAAAAACAACTTCACCATTTGAAGCTATTAAAAAATTGATAATGATGTGGTTTTTCCCATCTGTCCACCCATCTGAAAGAATGGTGCAACCATATTTTTTCCATTCCTTCTTTTGTTCTTCCACTATTAGGCTTACCCTTTCAGTTGCATTGGTAAGCAACCTACAAGTGCAAAATTTTAATTTTTAAACACAAAAAGGACATAAATTAATGAACATAAGTTTATTCTAAAATTCAACATAAATTACTATAAGTATAAATTAGCTTAAAAAATTAAAATTTACTAACCTCCCACTCAAGTCTTTGCACGAAAGCGCCTTGTAGCCTTTTCTCGCAATTGTCAATGCAGTTACCAAATTCTCCCAATAAGGACTACTCACCACATTGAAAAGAATGTTGTTGAAGTACCAAAAATCTGCACATGCTATATCTGCATGTTTATGCACCCCCTGTTCCACCCTGTTGCTTCTAATGATGGTTGTGCTCCAGGTGTGTTTTTGGGCACAAAAAAACTATGTGGCGTGCGTGAAGATGAAGGCGTTGCTGTTTGCACTCTAGTAGAAGTAGATGAAGTGGTGGTGGTGGATATGCTTCAGATCCGTGGACCACAAAAGAGCCCACTATGCCTTGACATGTCCTCATTTGATTCTTTGTTGGACTTGAGCACCATGACCACCAACTATCGATGCTGCTAAGTCTGCCCTAGTCCTCTCCTTTTGCAATTTTTTCTCTTCTGCAGTTGCAAGTAGGCATTCATCTTTCTTTTTATTTCTTCAGTGGAGTTGGCACCAGGCTTGGTATCACGATGAGTAATGCCCACAAGATGGTATTTGAGGCAATTTATTCCTCCATGATATTAATTTGTGCATCTAATACAAATAATTGACCTAGCTACTGGTCCTTGATATGCATATTTCCAGGCAGGGTCTCTAGCTCTAGCAAGATGAGTGCCTCTAATGGACGGTGGCATTGATGGGGTGGAGCCCGAGGTTGAACTTGAACCAAAAGCTTCTCTATTTGCCATTATATGACGTATTTAACAATAACCTACACATACAAAGTGAAAGCACAAAATATTAAATTTATAATACAAAAAAAAACCTAAATTATACATAAATCACTAAAAATCAGCGTAAAAGTAGTTTAAATAAATATAAATTAATTTAAATCAATAAAAATTTAATATAATGTAAAGATTCTTAACAATTTTTTTCAAAAAGAAGGTTAAAATAAAAATATAACTTTTGTATGCAAAAAACAGTGAAAATAGCAAAAAAATCATGAAAAAATGGTGATGAATCCAATTTTTTGCAATTTAAATGCAAAAATACAACCTAGTTTTAGCATATGATATTTTTTTTTTTGAACCTAAGCTGAAATTTGCAACCAAAATGAAATAAAATGTTTAAAACAAACAAAAAACAAAAAAAAAAAACTGACCTGCGCTTTTAATTTTGCCTTCCAAATTCATAAAAAAACCCCTTCAAATCTTCTCTCCTTGATGCAAATGTGTTGGAAATCAATTGGCAAGGGGGTTAGAGGGGTTTTTTTGCTTGCATAGCACAAAATGAAAGTTGTTTGGGCTTTTTTGGGTTTGTTTTTGACCCAGTCCCCTTTTTTACCTGCGTAGGCAAGTTTTTCCCACGGACTCGTTGCTTTTTTGGCGAGTACTCGCCACCTTTTCGATGATTACTCGCCAGAAAAGTGACCAGTCTTTTCAGCGAGTAAATGGCTCAAAAACTTGCCATCGCCTTTACTTGACAAGTACTTGGAAACTCAGCGAGTTTCCAGAGAGTTTGCCATCCATGGTTTGGGGTACCATTTACATGGTGTTCTATTCAAAGTCCACCACTAAAACCTCCCAAGTGCAAAAAACATTGTTGTTCAAATACTTTGTAGAGACAATTTGTCTAGTAAAGAGCTTACCAATATGTACCATGGGCTGAAAAAGAATAACTTGACCAATGAGGGGTGGAATTGCATTTTGGACCTGATGAAGAGTATGTTGATAGGAGTCACCCAAGGATTAGATATTGCAGTCTAGATGAATGACTACATGATTGGTCTCAACAAGGGGGAAGTGTATAATTGGGCTGAACTCCTTTCATGCTAAATCCACAAATTTCTCTTTCTAAAAGACAAAGGCTTCTATATGACACAACATGCCATTGGGCTATTTTTAGATGTAGTGTACACACAAGTTTTGTCTTCGTTAGATGACAAGTTGTAGCTAGACGTGACTCATAATTTTGCTTGGCCATCTATTTTTAGATGGAACTCCCTTGGCATCCATTCAGCCAAAATAAGGAGTGAAGAACTTCCAAGGGCTGACTGCAGTTCAAGAAAAAGGAAATTGGCCCCAATAGAGTTCTCATTGGAAGAAGAAGCACCTATAGAGGAAGGGGAGAGTGAAGACAAGGAAGAATTTGAGGAAGGGGAATTCACTATAATGCCTTCTCAACCTACTATGCTTGTTGTTCTAGCCAATGAGAAAACTCACCATATTGATGAATGGTTGTCTATTTTGGGATCTTATAGATACATTGAATTATCCTCCAGTCAGCCCCATACAAAACATAGAAGAACCCTTTCACCATGTTGAACATCGAGAAAGTATATAGGATAGAAATAACTAACCAAGCATCAAGACTAACATGGAGTACTAGCAACCAGCTATAGAAACACAACGTGATCATTTGGACATTTCATTGTCTACATAGTACCTCACCCAAACAAGAGGATGTGATCTCCATCCAAATTTCATACCCAGATCCAGAAAATTCACTCTAATACAATGCAACAGTATGTGCAAGACTTGGAATTGATGGCACAAGTGATTTCTATGGTAGCCAAAAGAGTATGACAATTAGATAGTTCCTGTTCTCCCTTGGTGTCTTAGGAGGCTATGAGGATTCAACAATTTGTAGAAGAGTTCCATACTGATTTTATAAAAAAATCCATCACTCATGGGTGATTGAATACCAAAACTCCTCAAATGAAAAGTAGTTGGATTCCAATAAGGGTGCCCCCATTCTTTGGTAGTTTAGATGGGCAAGTTTTAACAGCTTTGTACTCCATTGAATAATGATTTTTGTATCTTTATCTCATGCTCCAAAGGAAATGGCTGCCCAACATGTGATCACAATTGAAATTGATGAAGTAGTTACTTCCAAAACTCCATGTGCAAAGATTGAGGAACAATGACAAAGGTTCCAAGCATAAATGGCCCAACAAACTCAATTGATAGAATTGGAGAAGAATAAGTTGGCATAGAAAGAATATGAAGTACTTGAACTTAGAATAGTCAATGAGAAGGAAAAATTTCCACATATGGAGGCAGTGGAGATGGTAAAAGGTTCTAGGGAGCATGGAATCATTGTCATCCATAATTTGAAACAAAGAACTTAAGAACCCTACAATCTTAGAGCTGATATCCCATGCACTTCAGCTACACCTTCTTCCTTTTAGTAGATGTTGAAGTATCACTATTAGGGATGTCTCCATCACCTTGTTACCCAATTATGGCATTCATTTTGTTTTTCATTGTTGTCTTGAAGTTGACATTTTTATAGGTGGGATGATGTAGTTAGCATAAAATGACTTTGTAATGTTCTGTTAATATGTTTGTTCCTGACTACGTATTATTTACTTGCTGGCTTGTGGCTAGTTGTTAGTGGTAATCAAGGAAGGTAGTTTGATATTGCCAGATGTTCCTTGGTCTACATTTTGTACAAGTACTAGTCTATATGAATAAAGCAATCATTGATATTATCTACAATTTCATGGTATATTTGGTTATCTTTTGTTTACATTGTAGTAGATAGAGTTATCATTTATTAGCAAACATTAATCACTCTTTGCTATCATATGTCTACCATATCACATAGAGCTATATAGTGATCATGATGCCATCCCCTTTTTAACATCCTTTATGCATCCTAGGGTAGGTTTACAATTTGATAGGAAGGAGTTATAGGGAATTGCTACAAGCTTTCTTTGATTGCAGCTCTTCGTTCTCCAACACTAGTAACACAGCTAGGGTTTGCTTACTTGGAAGGAGGAAGGTTCTATTGAAATTGCTTCTTATGAGGGCTTCTTGCTTGCTTGCAAGGAGTTTATTTTATTTTATGTGGAACTAGAGTAGATTATTCTATGTTTTACAAAGTTTTAGGACTCAGACTCAGCACAGACTCGGTAGCCCAAAATAGGACTTGGACTCGGGACTCGGCACAGACTCGGCAAAAAACTCGGCTAGGACTTGACAAAGAAGAAAACCGTATTTTTACAAAAAAGCAAAAATAAATTAATGCATTTAGAGAACATAAGAGCCTAATTTGATTATCAATTTGTTATAATTCAAATATTACACGTCATATGATCTTCAAACACTCAATATTTGAAATTTCACCATTCATACTCATAGTTTCAAACTTTCAAATGTATAACAACATCATAAGTTTATAAATGTTTACATATAATGATATGTCAAAATGAGAAAACTGAAAAACAACCAAATACAATCTACATCTTCCTCTTTCCCCTCCTAACGTAACTCAATTTTTCAGGCTTCGAATTGCAAGGTGTTGTAGCATCAAAATGATGATGACTTGTTTCTTCAAAACAGTCTTCGTCCTCCCCCATTGCATCCAATTCTGCTGCTTCTTCTTCTTCTACTGTTGCTCTCTCCAATTCTGCAAGATCTTCAGTAAGGAAGACATCATCATCATCATTTTGTTCTTTGACAGTCCATTCACCATATGGATCAATATCATCCAAGTCAATGGACTCATGTGAATTGCCCTCCACCTTTCTAGTTCGAAGGCAAAAGGTTGCACCAAACGAAGACTAGATCATTGAGGCGCTGCTGGGTCAACCTGTTTCTCTTCTTTGTGTGAATGTTCTCAAATACGCTCCAATTACGTTCACACTCAGAAGCACTACATGGCTGTGACAAAATGTGGATGGCTATCTTTTGAAGATTTGGCGTGCTAGCACCATAATTCTCCCACCATAAATCTACAAAAACCAGGGAAACCAGGGGACGCGTCCCCCCCCCCCAAATGCCCCGTACCCGTTCCCGGGATGTCCCGGGTACTAGGGGATGGCAGGGGATCGTCCCTAATTTTCTGAAAAACCCAGGAAACGTCCATGGGACGGGGGGACGACGTTGACCAAATAGGGACGGCTGACCAGTCCCGGGGACGGCTAGGGGACGCCTGAGCCGTCCCCCAACTGTCCCCCACATCAAAACATTTTTTTTTTAAATTTTAAATTTTTTCTTGTTGTTTGTTGTGGTTTGGTTTATGAGTTGTTCGTTTAAATTATTTTCATATATCTTTCACAATATTTGGAACACTCACAAGATAAATATTTGATGCTCTATTAGAGATATATAAAAATAAAAATAAATTATTCCAAAAGTGTGTAAACTTGAATTTATTTGCTTGCTGTTCACTAACAGGTTTTAGAGACAAAGACTTAGAATTTTGACATTTTTAAACAGTTCTTACTTCTTCACAATTGGAAATAGGCTGAATATTAAGGCAATTTGATGCCCAAAACTCCTTGACTGTAGCAATTGTCCCCACATTTAACTGCTCAAATCCATATCAGACAATACACTAGCATTGAATTTTTTTCTAGTAGTCCACACTCCCAGCAAACTACAATAATTTTTCCTTCAGACGCCTCAGCTATTCGTTATTGTTCTATGCCAAGTAATCAATAACCTAGGTGAAACAATCTTCATTGTAATCACAAATGTTCTCCCAATTTGTAAGCTGGAAATAACCTTATGTAATTTGATATAAGTTTATAAATTTTAACTTGGAGGTTGTATTATGATTCATGTATGTTAATTCTGAATTTTCAATTTGTATTGAGTATTGACAAAGAATGTTGAACACAAATGTTATATGTTAAGGTTCTATAATGTATATTATGTATGTTTTATCCATGTTTTCATATGCATATTTAAAATTTCTCTATATATTTTAAATTTTCCCTATATTTTATATAGCCGTCCCCCACCGTCCCTAAATTTGGCCTCAAAAATCGGAAACTTGGGGACTCGTCCCGCCGTCCCCTGCTATCCCCGTCTCAGAAACTTGGGGTAACCTTGACAAAAACACATTTAAAAAATATAAGAATAAATTAAAAAATATAAGAATCAAGTTTCTAATTTCATCTTGTAGTATTGAACTAAATTTTTTACCTGGTTGTTGTTTTCCTCTCCTTTCAATTGTTTGTTGTGAAGAAAAGAGTCTCCCCTCCACACCCTTGTAGACCTTGAATAGATAAAAAAAAATTAAATCAAATATAGAAAATTAGTTATTATGTATGTAAAATGGATGTTTCTAGATAGTCAACATTGCCAAATTCATAAATAAGATATAGCAAATCTCACCTCCAATTCATCAAGAACCTTGTCTCTCAAGTCACGATCAAGCACCATCTTATCGATGCATGTGACAATACCTTCCATGACCTCCTCATCAGCCTTAAATGTATCAGAGAAGTAAAATTTGGGTTCAAGAAGTAGGCGAAGGCATGTATCAGCTGGTGGAGTTGGTTTGTTCATCTAGGATCAATGATGTGCCAAATTATTTCATATTTTTTCTTGTTTCCGCCATAGTAATGTGAAATGGCCTCTTTGGCCCTATCCATGGCCTCATAAATGAAACCCATTGGCATGCCCTCTCCATCCACCATATGAATAACCCTAACCAAAGGTTCTGTCACCTAAAAGAATGAAAACAAATTTTAAATTATTGCAAAATTAACCCCTCAAAAAAAAAACAGCAAATAAATTATCTTGTATAAAGTTTATGTTTGTGTTTGTTACTTACCCCGATCAACTCCTTCATTTCTGTTGAGTGTGTCATCGAAAACTATATTTACAATCTTCCCCTTCTGCTTTTTTGGAAAATGGAGACTCCAACCAAGCATCAGACACAAACATTTTCTTGAGATGAGAAATGGCACCAAGAATGCTTTGCAATGTGAGGAAATGGCTAGCAAATGATGTCACTCCTGATCGCACAAGGTCCTTGCCATTTGTGTGTTTTCTCATCAAAGAAAGTACCCAAGTATGGTTGTAGATAAATTTGGTATCATTTTTAGCATCTTCAACCACACTTTTCACCCATCCAATTTTCCCAATGACCTCTAACAACAAGTCCAAGCAATGTGCAACACAAGGAGACCATGAAATTGTAGGATGCCTCTCCATAAACAGTTTACCTGCAGCTACATATGCAGCTGCATTGTCCGTGATAATTGGGACAACATTCTCAACACCAACCTCTTGGAGCACCTCGTCTAATAAATTGTACAAAGTCTCAACATTTTTGATTTCTGTTGGCGTTTCAAATCGCACCTCTGGAATGCGTTTTGGAAACGGACAGCTATGTGCAGTAAACCGTTTTTCGAATTAGGAGGGGAAGCTCTCTCTTTTGCTGAGTTGCATAAAGTAAGTAAACTAAAACTAATTCAGCTGCGAGAACACAAGGTTATAGAACTTTAGATGTTGCAACTGAGGTTTTCCCTTTAATGAAACTTGACAACTACAACTTACGCTAAAACGTTTCTATCCTCTCAAGTAAACGCAGAGCAAGAGAGTTTAGAAATGGACGAGGTTGATTTTTTGACAAAGATACTCGAATAAACTTTCCCCAACATACATCTACTAAATTTCAATGCAAGCTGAAAAAGGAGATCATAAAAGTATTACGGAAATATGAGACTTTATTTCAAGGGCAGCAAAGCAAGCTTCAAGATTTTATTTCTTCACACTTTTAACACAAAACAATAAACGGAAATCTGAGATATTTATATCGAGGCAGCAAAGCACGCTCAGGATTTGATTTACTCAAACTTCTGGCACAAAGATTACAATTTCGGGACAAGAAGTTGTAGCAAAATACTTGCAACATGCGATCAACTTGATTATAATTGACACATAACACATGCACTAAACAAGGATTTGTAGCTAAGGATGCATGCAAACTTGCTCTTTACACAAAGTGAACTGACACTAAACGATAACAAACATGAAGGCATAAGCTCAGCGATTCTATTATCACAAGCATGGTTAAAGAAAAATGAGCAAACACTGCTCTTATTAATAACTAAGCAGAGGAGTAGGGAACCCTAAAATCTCCTTGCTTTTACAACTACTGCTTGCCAACATGCAAGCTTTATTTCTAATCCTAGAAAAGATAAAACATCTAAACCCTAGAAAGCATCTAAAAATGGAAAGTGCCAACTCATTACAACTGTTTTCTTTCTATCCTCAAAGAATGGATAAGAATTGAGACAAGAATAGAAAGAAAGGGTTGAAAAAGCTTCTAGAAGAAAGCAGATTTAAATCTCGATCACATCTGCTAAAAAGCGGGAAACTTCATCTGTGGTGGGAGTGTTGATACTATTAATAGCAAAATGCCGCTTTTCCAGGATTTCTTCACCATCCGCAATACATCTCAAGAAATCTTCACTCTCATTGGCCGCTTTCTCGAACTGTGCTGACATCATGGAAATCATCTTCACTCTTCCAACACTGCCATCATTGCCATGCAAGATACTTCGAAACTCTGTTTGGACTACATCAAGCCCAATGTATGAACCATCCTTGTTAATGAAAGGTAGCTTCAGTTAGATATAAATGATGATTGCTGATTGCATCATCATCATTTATATGTGATTGAAATTACTCATCAAATAAATATTTCTGGAAAATAAGAATTTCAAATTTATGAGCATGAATAAAATTCGAAATAATAATTAATGTTCAAAGTTTGCATTATGTAAATTGCAGGAAGTTAAATGCGGAGATGGTTATGTTAGCCACCGATTAGCATCAGTTGGCTATAGAAGACCCGCACCCTCAAGGGACACGTCCCATGAGAGGACGTGTCTCTCCTTGAAGGCGTGTATCTTCTTGGAGGTATGTGTCTCTTCCTTCCAATACATAACATGATAGCAAACCTTGATTGTAGACATCAAAATTAATAAATGTTCTGCAATCGGCACATTCAAAATACAGAAAATAAAATCCGACTTAGAATTCTTACACAAAATTTCAGACTTAGAATTTCCTTAGATTTCTTAGGATCCAAATTTGATAAGATTTGATTACATTTACATGGTATCAAAGCCAAGTTGAGTGAATCCAAATCAAATCTAGATATCAAATTGCTTAGGAAAATTCGACTTTTTTAAATCGAATTCACATCACATTCTTCATAATGTCAAGTGTGATCAGATTTGAAGATTGTCTTGCAGGAGCAAACAACTTCACATCATGGAAATTTAGAATCATGATGATTCTTAAAGAGAATAAGTTAAGACTCATTTGTGAGAGAAAACAAAAGGAAACTGGAGGCTGATCCCGAGAAAACTCAATGGATTGAGAACAATGAAAAGGCCATGAAAATCTTAGTAGATGCAGTTAGGGATCATATAGTGCCCATTCTAGCAAAACATGAAACTGCATATCTAATGTTCAAATCCCTTGAGAGCACCTATGAGATAAACAACACTAGTAGGACTCTTGCATTAAAGAGGCAAATCAACAATGTCCAAATAAACAAAGGAGAGACTATTAATGCATACTTCATGAGGATCATTGAACTAAGGGATCAATTATGCACAATTGGATATCAGATTGATAGCAAAGAGCTAAGTTTAATTGCACTAGGAGGCCTACCAAATTCATGGGAGTCATTTGTTCAAGGAATAAGTGCGAGATCTAAACTCCCCAAGTTTGATAGGCTAAGAACAAACTGCCTACAAGAGGAAACAAGACTCTCAACAAAAGAAAATAAACAAAAGAACATAGATGAAGACATTCATGTGCTCAACACAACATTTAATAAAAAGAGTAAGAAAAACTCCTACAGGAAAGGATCATTTAAAATAAAGAGAAATTCCTATGGAAAAGGATCTTCCAAGAAGAAAGACATCTCTCAAGTACAATGTTTTAGATGTGATCAATATGGCCACTATGCAATGAAGTGCCCTGACAGATCAAAACAACAAGCATCTTTTGCTAAAGTAGGAAAGTCAAACTCAGACCATGAGTTTGAGAATTTGTATTCTATTCAGCCTTATCTAGTCAAGTATCTAACAACACCTACAACTGGGTAATTGATAGTGGTTCCTCTAGACATATCACAGGGTTCAGAGAACACTTAGACACTATGATTGAAAAGACTGATGAAGAAGTAACCATTGGGGATGATTCTGCACACCCTGTAAAAGGGGTTGGAACTTGCTCCATCAAATTGAAATCTGGTCTTTCCCTTCAACTCACTGGAGTCTTATTTGTACCTGGAATAAAGAGGAATCTAATATCCATCTCTACCCTTGAAGACAATGGATATAGAGTTACCTTTATGGATGGGAAAGTTCTAGCATGGCCTAAGAACTCAACTATCAAGAAAGCCCAAACCATAGGTATAAGACAAGGGTATCTTTACAAACTATGCACTGAGGTTAAGCAAGCCCTTACCCTTGATACTTCTGATTCAAATGAAATTTGGCATAGAAGATTAGGACACCTTCATTTCCATGCCCTACCTTCTGTGGAAAAACTTGTAATAGGATTACCTAAGTTAAAACCATCTCATGAAGGAACTTGTAAAGGTTGTGCCCTAGGAAAGAATACAAAGGGATCCTTTCACAATAGCTTGAGTAAAACCCAAAATGTATTAGAACTAGTTCACTTTGATTTATGTGGACCCATGTTTGTACCTTCCAAGGCAGGCTTTCTATACTATGTCATATTTATAGATGACTTCTCTAGGAAGACCTGGATTTATTTCCTTAAGTGTAAAGAGTCAATAGAAATTCTTAAAAGGTTCAAGGAGTTCAAAGCCCTTATTGAAAACTTCTTTGGGAAGAAAATAAAAATCTTGAGGACAGACAATGGGAAAGAATACCCCTCCGAAATTTTTAAGGAATTCTGCATGAGTGCTGGGATTAAGAGGGAGTTTACAGTAGCCTACAACCCTCAACAAAATGGGGTTGCTGAAAGAATAAATAGAACCATTGTAGAAGCTGCTAAAGCAATGTTGCTTGACCAGAACATTGAAAGCTCATTCTGGGCAGAAGCCTCTAGAACTGCTATCTACATTCAAAATAGATGTCCTCATTCTCATCTAGATAACAAAACTCCTGAAGAAGCTTTTACGGGTATAAAACCTTATTTTAGTCATTTTAGGATTTTTGGTTGCCCTGTCTATATTCATGTGCCCAAAGAGAAGAGATTCAAACTAGAACCTTCCGGAAAGAAAGGGGTATTTGTGGGATATAGTGAAACCTCCAAGGCCTACAGGATATTCGTACCCGAGCATAAACAAATTGAATTGAGCAGAGATGTCATCTTTGAAGAAGATATTGCATTCAAAAGGACAAGAAGTTCTAGTGAGATAGAAACTTATTCTCCTAGAGTATTAGAAGTGGAACCTGCTCCTGAGATTCAGAGGGAGTATCCCGAGGGAATACCAAATGAACTTCAATCTACTTTAGATGAGAATACAAATGACAACGGTAGAAAGAGGCCACTTTGGGCTAGAAAAATGATCAAAGAAGCCGAGAATCATGCAACACCCAAAGGAACGTTTAGGGAAAGTAAAAGACCCAAACGGTTCTCAAGCTATGTTGCTCTAACGAATAACATCATAAATTCAGAACCTATCAGTGTTACAAAAGCCTTCAGACATCAAGTATGGAAGGACGCAATGACGGAAGAATATCAGTCCATTCTAAAGAATGATGTATGGGATATAGTGCCTAGACCGAAAGAGAAATCTGTTGTCTCTTCTAAGTGGCTCTTCAAAATCAAGCATGCTGCTGATGGCAGTATAAAAAAACATAAGGCATGTTTTGTGGCAAGAGGTTTTTCACAAAAGGAAGGCATTGATTATGAAGAAACATTTGCACCTGTTTGCCGTTACACATCTGTGAGAGCAGTGTTAGCCATTGCTCCAACTAAAGGCTGGAAGATCCACCAAATGGATGTGAAAACTGCCTTCCTAAATGGAACCATTGAAGAGGAAGTCTATCTAGAACAGCCTGAAGGTTTTGTGATACACAAACCTGACTTACATGTATGCAGACTAAAGAAAGCTCTTTATGGACTTAAATAGGCTCCTAGGGCCTGGTATGAAAGAATTGACAACTACCTCTTGGGACTAGGATTTTCCAAGAATGATGCATACCCAAATCTTTACTTTAAGGTAATCAAAGGTGATATGTTAATAATTATTTTATATGTTGATGACTTGCTGATAACAGGAGAAGATCACCTCATTGCTCAAGGAAAGAAGGATCTAACTTCAGAATTTGACATGAAAGACTTGGGCATTTTACACTACTTCCTAGGTTTGGAATGTTAGTATTTCTTAGATCAGATTAAACAATGAAAGCACTTAATAATATTGCAACACATAAGACAATGAACACAACAAGATACCCTGGGAAAACCCTCCTCTTGAGGGAGAAAAACCCAACAAATGAATCTCTTATATAAAGTAGAACAAGAGCAAAAATCTGCTTACAACTTGGGCCCAACAATGGCCAATACTTGATACAAAGAAATCGCCCTTCTCCTAGATGCAAACTATGTAATAAATATGAGATCTTCCTTAAATCCAAACTGCTGCTATGAAGGTGTGAATTCTGCTCTTAATTGCGAACTTGCTTGAATTGAATGAATGAATACAATGACAAGTAAGACGTTGTATATATACAAGAGAGGCGCCTCTTCAAGATAGGTCGGCCCTCTAAAGTAATATAATAAATAACAATTTATAAATAAGGTCGGCTCAAGAGATAATCAAGGCAAGCGAATCATATAGGGTCAGCCCTCTCCATTTATTAAATGTTATAGTCATGAATTAAATAGCCGAATGGCTACTTATTTAATTCATGCTTTTCTTCTTGGAATTCGTGCAAAGGAAGTGCAGCCCTAAGCTGCTATAACATCAACACTCTCTCTCAGCTAGGGATGAACTTCCACCTGCACAAGACACATCATATTAGAATGAAAACAAAATAGAATATCACCTCATCGTGATATCAACCATCATGGCTACCTCCATAGATGGTATGAACAAGTGCTCATCACTTAATGTGATGTTGTCACCTCAATGTGACTATCACCATGGCTCCTCCAGAGGGTGATACACAAGCAGAAATAAATCATCACGGATTCCCTCACGTGATGTTGTCATGGAGTCACACACATGACATGCACCATGACTCTCCCAGAGGGTGGAAACAAGGGCTTTCACCTCAAGTCTCAAAAGAGAAATGCACTATCAAGGACTTGCACCTCAAATCTCTCTCAATAGAGAAATGTATTATCAAATATAAGGATCACTTATACTGAGACTCTTTCTCAGTCAAGGCTGCATTCTCCACCATACCAAGCTTATCTCAAAAGTACACAAACTTGATCCTGGAGAGAGGCTTGGTGAGAATGTCTGCCGTTTGCTCATCAGTGCTGATATACCTCAATTGTATAGCTTTCCTTAGTACCATATCTCTAATATAATGGTACTTGATCTCAACATGCTTTGTTCTGTCATGAAACACGGGATTGATAGAAAGCTTTACACAGCTCTGGTTATCACAGTGTATAATGGTAGGCTCCATTGATTGTCCAAACAATCCTGCAAGGAGCTTACGAAGCCACACTGCCTCACGAGTTGCCACACAAGCTGCTATATACTTTGCCTCGATTGTACTCAAAGCCACTGAAGACTGTTTCTTGCTACACCAAGAAATCATAGCAGTACCCAAACTGAAGCAACAACCAGAGGTACTCTTCCGATCTGAGACACATCCTGCCCAATCAGAATCAGTAAAACCATGCAGCTCTAAATCCACACTTGAAGAATATCTCAACCCATATCCAATTGTGCCACATAAATATCTCAGGATATGTTTAGCTGCTACAAGATGTATTTGCCTTGGTTCACACATAAACTGGCTAAGTGCACTCACTGCATAGCAGATGTCAGGTCTAGTGTTAACTAGATACATCAATGAACCAATCAACTGTCTATACATCGTAGAATCCACTGGTTCTGAACTAGCTGCAGCCTCTTTCAATTTATCTAAATTAGTCTCCATGGGTGTAGACATAGGTTTGCAGTCAATCATACCAAACCTTTTGAGAATGTCAATAGTATACTTGCCTTGACTTAGAATCATTTCATCTGGTTTTTGCCAAACTTCTAAGCCAAGAAAGTAATGCATGAGACCTAGATTCTTCATCTCAAACTCTGAAGCTAACTCCTTCTTGCATTTTAGAATTAGATGTTCCTCACCAGTGATAATCAAATCATCAACATATAAAACTAGAATCAAAGCTTCACCATTTACTACCTTGAAGTAGAGGTTAGAATCTGCATCATTCTTTGAGAAACCCAGACTTAATAGATATTGATCAATCCTTTCGTACCAAGCACGAGGTGCTTGCTTAAGACCATACAAGGCCTTCTTCAGCTTGCAAACATGGGACTCATTCCCATGCACCTCAAATCCTTCGGGTTGCTCAATGTAAACCTCTTCTTCTATTACACCATTCAGAAAGGCTGTCTTTACATCCATTTGATGAATCTTCCATCCTCTAGATGCAGCAATGGTAATGATGGTTCTGACAGACGTATATCGAGCCATAGGAGCAAATGTTTCTTCATAGTCAACTCCCTCTTTTTGTGAGAACCCTCTAGCCACGAATCTTTCCTTGTGCTTCTCAATGCTCCCATCAGCTGCATGCTTGATTTTGAAGAGCCACTTAGAAGACATCACAGATTTGTCCTTGGGTCTAGGAACAATATCCCAAACATCATTCTTAAGTATGGATTGATACTCCTCAGTCATGGCATCTTTCCGTACTTGTTGACTAGAAGCTTCTTCGACACTTGAAGGTTCTGACTCGATAATCTGACTCATCAAGGCGACATAACTAGAGAACTTGAGAGGTCTCTTGCTTTCTCTGAAAGCTCCTCTTGGAGCTGCAAAACTTTCTGCTTCTTGCATTGTCCTACGAGCCCAAAGAGGTCTTTTCTTTCCAATCACAATATCTAGAGGCCCATCAGTGGGATCCAAGGGCTCAACTGGATCAACATCTTCTTTAGGTTCTGGAGCCTCCTTCAGGTTCTCTGGAATATGATCAACTTCCATATCTTGAGGAGGTTCTTCTTCATCAATCTCCATAGGAGTGCCCTTGGACCTTCTGAAAGCAACATCTTCCTCAAATGTGACATCTCTACTGATCTCAATAGACTTTTGTCATGGTATGTATATCCTGTAGGCTTTTGATGTCTCACTGTAACCTAAAAGAATTCCTTTCTTTCCAATAGGTTCTAGCTTTGTTTTCTTTTCCTTTGGAATATGAACATAGACTGGACAAACAAAGATCCTCAAATGACTAACTTCTGGTTTCACCCCTGAGAATGCTTCTTCAGGAGTTTTATTCTCCAAGATCCTGTGGGGACTCCTGTTTTGAACATAGACGATAGTCCTTGATGCCTCAGCCCAAAGAGAGATTTGTAGATCTTGATCATGGATCATAGCTTTCACTGCTTCCACAATAGACCTATTGTTTCTTTCAGCAATACCATTTTGTTGTAGATTATAAGGAACACTAAACTCCCTCTTAATCCCTGCTTCAATACAAAAATCTCGAAAGGTGCCAGAGGTGTATTCTCCACCATTATCGGATCTCAATACCTTGATCCTTTTCCCAGACAGGTTTTCAACCTGCGCCTTGAATTCTCTGAATCTTTCTAATACTTCTTCAGATTTTTTAGATCTCAAGAAATAAATCCAAGTCTTTCTAGAGTAATCATCAATAAAAATAATACAATACAAGAAACCACTAGAAGATGCAATAGACATTAGACCACATAAATCAGAATGAATGAGATCAAAAATACATTTAGATCTACTTTCACTAGAATGAAACATACCTTTTGTGTTCTTGCCTAGCGCGCATCCTTTGCATGTACCTTCATGTTCTTGATTGAATTTCGGAAGACCGATGACCATCTTCTCCATGATAGGTAGAGCACGAAAGTGAATGTGAGCCAATCTCCGATGCTAGAGATCGCACATGCTGGAACTGTTATGCACAAATGCTTGAAGAGGGCGAGTGCATAGCCTATAGAGACATTCATGTCTAACTCCAATCACTTGAGCAGTTTTGAAGTTGGAGTTCTTTGCCCATATAAGAACTTTGCCTTTAGAGAAGGCAACTTGATAACCCTTGTCTTCTAATGCCGAAATTGAGACAAGATTCCTCTTTATCCCTGGAACGAACAGTACATCATTCAACTCCAATGAAATCCCGGAATCCAGGTGAAGAGTGGAGTTTCCAACTCCTTTCATAGAATATGTAGCATCGTCTCCAATGATGACTTGTTCACTAGAGTTGCTCTCCACTAAGTTTGAAAGGTGACCCCTGAAACCGGTGATGTGCCTAGAGGCACCACTATCAATCAGCCAAGTGTTGACGTCGGTAGATACATTGCTTGACAAGGCTGAATAGAACAAATAATCATTGGAGTCCTTCTGCGGAGCAACTTCTTCAACATTTGCAGTGGCAACCTGCTGCTTAGGTCTAGTAGGACAATTCTTCACAAAGTGACCATATTTATCACAACGAAAACATTGAGTCTTGGACATGTCTTGTTTCCTTTTGAAAGCAGGAGCACCATCATTTCCATTTTCTCGATTCCTCTTGAAGAACCCTTTCTTAAAGCCTTTTCCTTTCTTTGATGAATGAGAGGCAAGAACTTGTATTTCTTCATTTTTTGAACTTTGACCAATTCCTCTAGCCGTTAGTTTCGACTCCTCTTGGATACAGTCAATTCTCAATCGATCAAACTTGGGAAGTTTAGATCTTGCACTTATTCCTTGAATAAATGACTCCCATGAAAGCGAAAGACCATTGAGAGCAAGCATAGTCAAGTCTTTGTCATCAATCATGTGACCAATTGTGGAGAGCTGATCTCTTATCTCTGAAATCCTCATGAAGTATGTAATAACAGATTCTCCTTTCGCCATTTTCACATGATGAAGTTGTTGCTTCAGTGCAAGAGCTCGACTAGTGTTGTTGATTTCATACATCTCTTCCAAGGTTGTAAACATCTTTCTTGCCGTATCCAACTTGAAGACGATCGGTACAACATGATCCTTGACAGAATCAACCAACACTTTCTTTGCCCTAGTGTCTTTCTTCCTCCATTGCAACTTCTCTTCTTCCTCCTTAGGTTCGGGAACTTTTGTTTTCACAAACTCAGCCAAATCATTCTCTTCCAATGTGAGCATGATCCTGAACCTCCATGATGTGTAGTTCGAAATTCCTTAGAGTCTATCCTCGATTTGCAGACCGTTCACCATTTTGAGAAATTTAGAAGATAGACTGAAAAAGAATAAAGTGAGTGTAGCAAACTAAATCTGATCACGATCTTTTTCATACCCGCTCTGATACCATGTTAGTGTTTCTTAGATCAGATTAAACAATGAAAGCACTTAATAATATTGCACCACATAAGACAATGAACACAACAAGATACCCTGGGAAAACCCTCCTCTTGAGGGAGAAAAACCCAGCAAATGAATCTCTTATATAAAGTAGAACAAGAGCAAAAATCTGCTTACAACTTAGGCCCAACAATGACCAATACTTGATACCAAGAAATCGCCCTTCTCCTAGATGCAAACTACGTAATAAATATGAGATCTTCCTTGAATCCAAACTGCTGCTATGAAGGTGCGAATTCTGCTCTTAATTGCGAACTTGCTTGAATTGAATGAATGAATACAATGACAAGTAAGACCTTGTATATGTACAAGAGAGGCGCCTCTTCAAGATAGGTCGGCCCTCTAAAGTAATATAATAAATAACAATTTATAAATAAGGTCGGCTCAAGAGATAATCAAGGCAAGCGAATCATATAGGGTCGGCCCTCTCCATTTATTAAATGTTATAGTCATGAATTAAATAGCCGAATGGCTACTTATTTAATTTATGCTTTTCTTCTTGGAATTCGTGCAAAGGAAGTGCAGCCCTAAGCTGCTATAACATCAACATGGAAGTATGGCAGAAATCAGATGGCATTATACTAAACCAAGGAAAGTATACTATTGATATTCTGAAGAGATTTGGAATGTTGGACTGTAGACCCATGTCTACACCTATGGAAACCAACCTTCCCAAACTAAAAGAAGCAGCAGCAAAATCCAAGTGTGCAGATTCAACCCTATATAGACAAATGATTGGATCCTTGATGTACGTGGTTAACACCAGACCTGATATTTGCTATGTAGTGAATGCTCTTAGCCAGTTCATGTGTGAGCCAAAGGAAATTCACCTTATGGCTGTGAAACATATATTGAGATATCTTCAAGGCACTATTGGATATGGTCTTCTTTATAGAAATAACCAATTAGATCTACATGGATACTCTAATTCAGATTGGGATGGAAGTGTAACCGATCGGAAAAGCACATCAAGATGTTGCTTCAGTTTAGGATCGGCTATGATCTCTTGGATTTGCAAAAAACAGTCTTCAGTAGCACAAAGCTCAACAAAAGTTGAATACATTGCAGCCCCTATGGGGTCAAGAGAAGCAGTTTGGCTTCGAAAATTGCTTGTGGGACTCTTTGGTGAGCCCTTGAATCCTACAATCATTCATTGTGATAATCAGAGTTGCATCAAACTTTCTGTAAATCCTATATTCCATGATAGATCTAAGCACATTGAGATCCCCTACCATTATGTAAGAGACATGGTAGAAAAGAATGTGATCCAGTTGGAGTATATTTGTACAAATGATCAAACAACAAACTTTCTCACCAAACCTCTCTCCCGAATCAAGGTAGAGCACTTCAGGAAGAAACTTGGTATGGTTGAAATGTAATTTGATATTATGTTTGAAATTCAAATTGTTTATAAGTTGTACTAATATATTTAAAGATGTTTAATGTGTAAACTTTTTTGTCATGTGTGTGACTCCATGACCTTATGGGCCTGCTCCCCCTATGTACATTATTGAAAGGTGTCGATCTTTCTAATAATGAACACTTGTATGTGACATTGTAAAGTGACGACTCTACAATGATGAGTTGAACTATCATGATAGATATCATGTGACTTGATATTTGTGGACATGTCATGATAGTATCTCTTGGACACTTTGATGGATATCATGGGACTTGATGTCATTTGAAGATCATTGTGATCCTTAAGAGATAATCATGGTGGATAATTATATATCCGTGGATATGCCATGAATTATTATGGTAGACATCATGTGACTTGATGTCAGTGCACATACCATAATGAAGATGTGTTATGAAGAATGTCATGTGACTTGACAATATTGAGAAAACATATCATATCTTCGATATCACGTGTGAAGGTGATATCTCCTCTTATTTGATTTGGAATATCTTCCCTAGCTAAGAGGGAGTGTTAATGAAAGGTAGCTTCGGTCAGATATAAATGATGATTGCTGATTGCATCATCATCATTTATATGTGATCGAAATTACTCATCAAATAAATATTTCTGGAAAATAAGAATTTCGAATTTATGAGCATGAATAAAATTCGAAATAATAATTAATGTTCAAAGTTTGCACTATGTAAATCGCAGGAAGTTAAATGCTGAGATGGTTATGTTAGCCACTGATTAGCATCGGTTGGCTATAGGAGACCCGCGCCCTCAAGGGACACGTCCCATGAGAGGATGCGTCTCTCCTTGAAGGCGCGTATCTTCTTGGAGGTATGTGTCTCTTCCTTCCAATACATAACATGATAGCAAACCTTGATTGTAGACATCGAAATTAATAAATGTTCTGCAATCAGCACATTCAAAATACAGAAAATAAAATCTGACTTAGAATTCTTACACAAAATTTCAGACTTAGAATTTTCTTAGATTTCTTAGGATCCAAATTTGATAAGATTTGATTACATTTACAATCCTCAAGGCAATATTGACAAGGAATTGCTGCAACAAATTCTCCGATGAACTTAAGAGTATCAATAACCCTTTGTTTATACACTGCAAACTCCTCAGATATTCTAACATATGTATTAACATTGAAAAGCTGACCTTCTTTCCACTCCAAGATCTGTCTTTTGTGTTCTCTTGCCATTGTAGAGCCATAAGCCATCTCTAAATCTGCAATTACGATCTCGTGCATAGGCTTGAAGTCGGCTATCAACTGCTCAAAATCCTGGATACCTTGACGTAAGTCATGAGCTTTGTATCTCAACTGGAAGACCTGTGCTAGAATCTCTTTTCCTCTGATGATGAACTCTTCAATTTATTCCTGAGTTTGCTTTCCACAAATAACCAATTGCCTTAACTGCTGCTGATCAGTTGGTGTTTCTAAAATTTGTGGCAGCAACTGTGTTGTTTGTGAGGTGCCTTGAATAAGATTTGATATATACAACCAGAGTTGACGATTTTCAGCCTTGAGGGCTGCCTTGTCTTCTCGATCCTTTTGCACTCTTTCTTGAATATTTTCAGTTACCATCTTAAACAAACTCATATCAGCATGTCGGGTTTTTTTACCAAGGTTTGCTTTAACCATTGTGAAATCATCAACATCCACCTCATCCCTGATTTTATCTTCAAGAGGCGTAGCTGTCTCCATGATCATTTCACCCTCAAGATTTCTCTCAAAATGCATTTGTTTCTTGGCCTTCTTTTTGGGTGCTTCCTGATATATACTGAGGTCATCATCAATCACTTGACACGAAGGCCTTCTTCTCGTCCTTCCCAAGGAGCTCTCAAGCCAAGATGTGGTATCTCTACTAACATCCAAGGGAGGAATAATTGCAACTTTGGCCTCTATCTCCTCATCTTTCAAATCAATGTGAATTGGCGAAGACCTAGGAGATGGTAAAGGGTCTTATATCAAAGGCTCATTTTGTACTTCTTCTTGAAGTATGGGCTCGGGTGGAGGAACTTTTGTTTCAGCTGTAGGCTGCTCCTGTATAACAATTTCTGTGTAGTCCAACCTCCTCTTGGCACTTTTTGCTGATCTACTGCCCTTTGTAACCTCTTGAGATTGAACTTTTCCTTTCATCTTCGTTTGAGTTCTTGAAGAAGAGGGAAGAGATGAATGTTTCTTTGACGACTTTGCTACTGGAATGGACTCCCTCCTTTTGAGGATTAAAAAAGTCTTGCTGTACTCTACCACTTGTCGTGTCCTCTCTTCCACTGTAATGCATTCTTTGTTAGCCTAGTTGACCTGTGGAAGAGGTTGCTTTTCAACCTGATTTCTAGTATAGGTTGGGAGAATTACATCCCCGTCATCATCTGATAACCCTTCAATGTCTTTGGATAAACAATCTTTCATTTGGTGAAGGGTGAGCCTACTATTATTTCGCCTTCGCACCTCGTATTCGTCTCTGCAATTAGCCCAAAAGTCTTCAAGTGCGGGCACATGAGCATACTTCTGACCAAGTCGATCTGCATAGACACCATGGGAATCATATGATCGTCTCTCACTGAAAGGCTTGAGACCAAGTTTATCTAACTCATTACCCATTATTTTAGCGTATGCGGATGATCTGCACCTGTAAATACCTAAAGTAAAGGAAAGCTGAAGGCTGGTTTCTTTTTGTTGCGCAGGTGAGTGTGAACATCTAATACTTGTTTGAGAAATTCCATACACATGACTTCATCTGACGGATACCTCGACAAAATAAGAGGAGCTCCTGAATAGCCGTAGACCCTTAGGTAAGTGAAAGTGGCAAACTGAATAAACCAATCAGCCCATTCTGACATTGCTGCCCTGGCAATAGATGAGATGCGAACATGTAGCTCGTTGTCCAGGTCACGCACAGTGTAGATTAAGAATGCTTCATTCACTCTTTTGTAATGATGTGATGCTGCAGTGAACTCCAAGTGAGTGTAATAATTGTAGACATGTTGAACATTTAAAGAACCCTTCGTGTTTAACCCTCTGAATTTACCCTGATAGGCAACCAAGTAGACTAGGTAGGAGACCATGTGGAATGCATGTTTATTAAAATATTCAGTTATTTGCTGGTGAAGGCAATCACTGATCAATGTAGGCCAGTCATAGAACTCTGTCTTCTTCATTATGTGAGGTATCACATAGAACATCCAAGGCTGAAACTTCGTTGCATCTGCTTGACCAGTAATCCGGTTGAGTAGGGTGATTATTATAGCAAATTCGTCCTTGAACTCTCCTCTCTCTAACGTTCTTTAGCAAAGTACTGTATTTATCTTTCAGCCACCTGTGTGCAATCTTCTTGCTATACTTTTCTTGATGCTCTTCCCATATCCTTTCACATTATTCAATGTTGATGGTAACACCTCCAGGCCATGGTGGAATGGAGAAGCATTTCTCAATCATGTCTGGCTTTAAGCTGCATATGATTCTTCCATCAACTGATTGGATTTCCCTTGTGGCTGGATTATAATGCTTGATACAAGAAATTATTAATTCTAAGCTCTGTATTGAGAAAGGTATGGACGTTGTTGCGAGAAGACTTGAATGATCAAGATGCCTGATGGTGGTGTTGCCTGCATCTTCCAAAGGACATAGATTGAATACTGATTTAATATGGTGTAGTTAGTCTCTGCTGTTTTTATGAAATCATGGTACAGTGCTGATTTGGTCTTGAACTCTGTAGGAATGTACTCCACTCTGAAAAACTTGAAGATTGACAGTAAACACGCCTAGGTCCTGACAAGTTTTGACAAACTTTCTAATTTTAACTTGTTGATTTTTCTTTGTCAAACGGATGAAATTTTGAAATTTTTTCTGAGATATGGGTTTTGATTAGAATTTCGTTACAAGCCAACCTAGATCGTCCATTTTTTGAAAATTTGCAGTGAAGATTGAAAAAGCATCAAACTCTAATTTTCTTCGAAAAAAGTAGAAAAAATTGGCATATGGGTATTGTTCATGAGTATATTCTGGATGAACCTAGTTGATCAGATTTTGCAAACCCCAGCTTCTGATTGAAAAAACAACCACTTTAAGTTTCTCTGAAAAAGCTGTGATATGGGTTTTGTCCAGAAGAAGGTTTAATATAGACCCAGAAGATTAGAAATGGAAGAATTTGAAGTTTTCTCTGACATGCAAAATAAAAGCAACTGCTGCAACCTTGAGAAAATTCTTTAACAATTTGTCCAAAAGATAGAACAAATATGAATCAGCTTGCTGAAAATTGAAAGTAATGGCCTTCTTCTTCACAAATTTGATGTTCTTGATGAAGAAATATGAAAAAGCAAGCCTTCTTTGAGTGCTGATCTGAAAATTTTATGAAAAACCAACAAGTCTAGGTTCTTGAATCTTGAAAAATATAGGTTTGAAGTTGCTGCTCTGTTTCTCCTTGAAGACACCTGCAAGAAAATATGAAAAAAATACATAGAGATGTCCTTAAATAAGTTTTTGCTTTGAGAAACAACTTCTCAAACCCTAATTCTAAAAACCCTAAATTTAGCTCATACATTGACCTAAGGCGTTTTTTCCTTCTTTGAATTTTTTTGAAATTTCTAAAAATTTCTCTAAGGTATGAGAAGTTGGGCGTCCTTTTTGAGGTATGGCGCCCAGTCTCTCTAGACTTAGCCATTTTTTCACCGTTTTCACCTTCTGCTCAATTTTCAACCCTGATTCGGCTTTGTCTCTTGGCTTCCAGATTGATCCGATGAACGAACTAAAAATTTCATTACGGAGCCAGCTTGAATCCGACGACATTGTTTTGGAGACGTCATCTGCCAAAAACTTCTTTTGACCCTTCGAATTGTCAGGTGCCTATCTCTAATAGGGGCGCCCATTTTCTCTAGTGTTAGCCATTTTCATGATCTTCAAATTTATGCTTGTCTTTGACCTTCAGACGAATTCGTGATTCCGGGCGCTGTGCTGATCAGACTGACTGGTTGATGGATTCATTGGATAGCTAATAAGATTCTGGAAGGGGTCTTCTGGATACTTGATCTTTGGAAACTGACTTCTGGTGGCTCTAAACCCTAGGCGCCCTTCTCCTTCAGGGGCGCCCATCTCTTCCAGACTTAGTTTTTATTTTGAATTGTCCATTGTTGCTTCCCACTTCTGTCGTTTTATACACTTTTTCTCCTTTGTTAGGCTTGTGACATTTGATGGCTGCCAACTCCGACGGACGAGCTGATGAATGCGTTGGATAGCTTGACCTAGTTTGACGATATTGTGTTGGAGGTACCTTTTGCAATTTTCATCATTTAACACCTCAAAAGCTTGGGCTCTCTTTTCCTTCAGGGGCGCCCATTTCCTCCAGACTTAGCCATTTTTGATGATCTTTTGTCTTCAAAATTCTGAAACACCTCTCCGTGACCTTTGTTTGATCTAAGATTCTGGTTGATCGGTTAATCGGATGTTCATGCTAACTGATTTGTTGCGGGGCCGGGATGATTCTGAGCAACGTTGACCTGGAGGCAGAAACCCTAATTCTGAATTTTAACCTCTTGAAAAGCTGGGCGCATTTCTCCTTCAGGGACGCCCATGGCTGGCAGAGTTAACCATTTTTATGTAATTTTCAAATTTTCACCTTGTTTAACATGCCTTCCTTGTCTTTGACTGCCGAAAACAAAAATATTCTAAGGCATTGAAGTATGGGCGCCCTTCTTGACTGGAGGCGCCTGGATTCACCAGTGTTAGCCAAATTTTTGCATTTTCCAACTTTTTCAGCTTCTACTCTCCTTCCTCCGTTTTTCGTGCACATTACTCGTTGACAACCTCTGTTTGATGCTCGAACGTTTGATTCTGACACCTGGCAGCTGACTGACCTCCATTGATGACCTTGGATCTCCAAAAAAGTAGAATAGACCCAGTAGGGTAAAACTGATTTTTTTGTGATTCTGACTGCACTAGCCTGATGAGGAAGTATTTTAAGCCAATCAAAATCAGTCTTAGCCCAAAAAGCCAAACTTTCTATTTTTAGAAAATTTTACAAGTATTTGTTTCTTAAGAAACCCCAAAAAACCCAGAAAAGTTTCTATTTTTAGAAAACTGCTAAAAATAGAAAATTTCCTAAAATTTAGGGATAAAAAATTGAAATCTGGGTATTGTAGGTCTGATCGTTTTGAACCGACCCAGATTACCTGATTTTGAAATTTCTAAGTTTTTGACCCTCATGCAAGACATGCAAACCCCAGTTTTGACCTTTTTTGATAGTATTTTGACTCATTTATTCAAAATGCCTAAGTGTAGTGAAAATTTTAATTTGGGGTACAACAATTTCATGGGAGGCATCCATAGACTTTAGGAACACCACTGCACCATTAGAGGCCACTAAAAAGTTCAGGAGAGTCCTATTCCGTCCATCTATCCATCCATCCAATAAGAAGATGCTGCAACCTTTTTTCCGCCAATTTTTTTTTTGTTCATCAACCACAAGCCGTGTATTTTTTACGGCTTCCTCTAGCAATGGCCCACTCAAATCTCTAGCTGTTGGGGTCTTAAACCCCTTACCTGCAATTGTTAATGCATTCACCACATTGAAAGGTAAATTATTATATTACCATAAAACTTGTTGCTGCCATCCTAGCTTCATTATGTTTTTCTTTATTCCAATCGGTACCTTCAAGTGAAGGTTGTGCTCTTGGAACATTTCGTGGAACAAAGTAATTTGGTCCTGATGAAGGAATCTAGCTACCAGTAGAAGAAGAACCCTCAATATTCTCACCAAAAGATGAATGTGGATGACAAATGCTTGAACTTGGGCCACCAAGGGGATCTGATGGTGTAGAAGTGGATACATTCCGACTCATCACTGCTGCTAGTTCTTCCTTTGTCTTTTGCCTTAATTTTTTTATCAACCCATAATCGGCAAGAAGGGTCTTCATCTCTCTAACCATCTCCGGAGTCAATGCAGGGCATATGTCCACATTTTGTCCAAGAAGGGTCTTCATCTCTCTAACCATCTCCGGAGTCGATGCAGGGCATATGTCCACATTTTGTCCAGGTATTTTGGCAATGTGGTATTTTAATCTATTGATTCCCCCTGTCATCCATTTATTGCATTTAGTACAAGTGACCTCACCCTTTTTATTTCCCAATATCCCATACTTCCATGTAGGGCCTTTTCTAGATGGCCTTGAGTTTGAAGTTGACATTGCTGTTTCAACATGAAAAAATAAAAAAATCAGTAAGGTTTTGTAAAAAATCAGCAGAAAAATGATAATCAATTATTTGGAAAAAATAGAATTAAAAAACAAGCTAAAAATACTAGGAAATAGGTTATGAAGGGAAATGGAATTTTTTTTGCCAACATTTCTGTTGATGTTAATACAGTGTCGGTCTTCACTAGACACATATTAAATACATGGGCCGACCTTATATTTGATTTATATCATGTACTTATTCTGGCCGACTTTAATTGTTATTAAATATTTATCAAAGGCCGACCCAAGTGAAGAGGCGCCTAGGAGATATAAATACAAGGTCACTTCTTGGTTATTAAAACAATTCGAATATCAAGAAGTTCGCTATTATTGACAGAGCAGAATTCGCAGTCCTAGAAGAAGTTCATACTTAATCAGCAGATCATCATCTTGTAGCAGCAGATCATCATTTTGTAGCAGCAGACCGATTTCAAGGAGAAACATATTCATTTGTATCTTTGCATCTAGGAGAGGTGCTATTATTCATTGTATCAAATTCGGCATTGTGTTGGGCCTGAGTTCAAGCAGATTTCTGCTCTTATTCCTTCAATATATAAGAGATATATTTGCTGGGTTTTTCTCCCTCAAGAGGAGGGTTTTCCCAGGGTATCTTGTTGTGTTCATTGTCTTATGTGTTGCATTTCTTTTGTTCAATTGATTATCTAATCTGATCTAAGAAACACTAACAATTTCCTCCTATTTTTCAAGATTTTTCTGATTTTCAATCGAAGAAAACAAAAAAAAAAGATAATAAAAATCACTTACTTGGCTCTATTTCGATCTCGTATGCTCCTCTTCTCCGCTTCTTCCAATCCTATTTCAATGTGCAGACCTATTTTGGGCAACCTTGAGCAAAACAAATGAAAAAAAAAACCAAAAAACATGTTTAAAATGCTGCTGACTGCCCCCAACTGACGCCGAGAGTCCTGAGTTGAGACTCGGGAGTTCGACTCTAGGATTCACATGAGTCTCTCACCAAGACTTGTCGAGTTCAAGCTTGGACTCTCTAGGACTCAGCTTGCGAGTCCATGGCAAGTGGACTTGGCGAGCCCTAGGACTCACGAGTCCCACGAGTCTCTGCCAAAACTCGCCGAGTCCTCAAACACTGATGCTTTATATTATTTACAACCAAGAATCTCACTACTAGTTTTTACTTGGGGACACATTCCCTAGGCATTTCTAGTCATTACCATCTTTGGGATGTTTTGGGGATGTGAGGATGACTAGGAAATGTCCCTAGGATGGCCAAGGGATGTCTAGATGCCCCTTGACTAGCTTGGGGATGGCCAGCCATCTCCTATGGCCTAGCATGAAAAAAGAAGGTAAGAAAATAATACAGGATTAAGATTTTGCACACCCTCTGTAGTTATTTTGTTCAATATAATATGATGAAGCACATCTGCAAACAAATATGTTTTTATGCTTTGTTCAAAGATAGGGTATTGCATAGAATGTTTCGTGTGTACCCATATTGTGCAATTACTAATATACAAATTTGATGTTTGAAAAGGAATGATTTTAGGGCCTTTTCAAAGATTACAGTTTGAATTTGATATTCAAATAAACAGCACAGTTTAAACTTTAAAAGAGGAATTATATTTGAACAAATCCCATAGGTCATATAATCATAAATTCTGCAGTGGGGTAATATTGTGTTGGATCCAATGGTATGCATCATCTTGTAAAATTGATAAATAACTATAATCCACTTAAAATTTGACAATATTCCACACTCCCAAGATGTTATGACAAAATTCCCATTCTTTGTGAAATATTGGCCATAATCTATTCAATACTTTGATTTTGATGCCGTGTTAGCAGATGAAGATTAGGCGCAGCAGCATATTCTCTATGTATTTTTGTCATTTTGTAGTTGTAACTTGTAGCCTTTAGGCATTTTGTTATAACCGTTATATAATATATATGCAAATTGACAATAACAGCAATGAAATCTTGTTCATTTGTGTTTGTCCTCTCATGTGAATTCTCAATTCAGCTCTAATGTTATGCAATATGGTTCTATAATGTATTTGATGATTGCCTTATATATGAATAATTGAAATTTCCTATTTTAAAAAATTTTCCCTTTTTTTTTTAATTGCCATCCCTTTGTCATCTCCTAAAAAAAGGCCTCCCATCTCGCACCATCCTGGAAATGCATCTTTCTATCCTCTTCTCGGAAATGCTGTGGAACATAGATTTTCTAGCATCTCTTATTTTCTCTCGCTTAATCTTTCAGCATTGGAAGTAGATTAAGTGTAATTTCATTATTACAAATAAATCAGAAGCCTAATCTTGATTATTAGAGATGTGATATGGCTAACCTTTCTAGTCTTTGGTGGTGTTTTTGCCGTGCTTGTATGATTCCCCTTTGGCTGACCACAAGAACATACTATCAAGGTTTTTCCATCTACATTTTGGCATACCTTGCAGGACACTCTTAGTTGTTCTGATCCTTTGTATGATTGAATTTGTAGGTCTTAAATTCCTGTCCATATTTCTTGGTCCTCTGTGTGAGTTTCTTTGTTGCCTTGCAACATCTTTTTGGCCAGGCTGTGGCTTTGGTTGCTGTAAAAATCTGTACTGATTTTTGGCATGATTTTTAAAACGATATTTCTAAAAAGACATATGAACTCATTTTGTCAAACTTGCATTCATACATTGCACAATATCTCAACAATATGTTTCATTATGCATAAACAAATTTCAACTGGAAATGATATTTTCATTCAATGCTACTGATTATGAGATAGGTATGTTCAAATAACAGTTACAGCAATATTAATTTCAGACTGGGCAATACAACAGCAGATTTTCACACAATTGATATCCAGAAATGTATGACTTCAGTTTCTGAGTTAGAATAGATACAATTGTTTACAAAGATAAGCATGAAATACTCGTAAAAGTCTTCCAAAGCTGGTTCTGAGTTAACAGCAGGTTGCTATCATGACAGTAGCAGTATATCAGCGCCTGTAGCAGCCCATATTCACGCAGAGTCTGTCAGATATGCTTCCAAAATTCACCACGACTCCACAGCAGCAACAACACTAGGGTTTAGTGATGTGTTGCAGGGTTATTGACTGCCTCCTTGCATGAATCACGCCCAGCTCTCTTAATACCACTCAACTGTACCCTTACACCAAGCGCTACGTTGAGTATATCATTCAGATCTTCACGCCAACCTAGCAATAGACTCACAACCCCCCAAAAACTCTTCTTTGCTGCTCAAAAACACACAGCAACTTCCAGCAGAATAACACAGTCCAGAAAAATCCCTAAATGCCTCTCAAACAGTAGGGTATTCACCACACAAAGATCCTCAATCTCCATGGTCAGAAATTAACACAATATCAGGTACAAAATGAGGACTCACATCTCACAAAGGCAACTAATATACTCACAACAGTTTGTAACTTCGTTGCAGGAAAGAAATGTAACAAACACGCCCAGCATAAACCCTGAAACCAAGATGAGAATGGCGGTCCACACACAGCAAAACCTCACACCCTAATATGAAGAATCTCTCATGCCAATCTATGAAGGTTTAGCTTGTAATAATCTCCAACAAGAAAGATGCCCAAAGGAATTTCAGAATAATAATACCCAGCACTATGGCGTCCCAAATGAAAGGCAGATAATAATAATCTCAGTTCTCAGATTGATGCCCTGGTTGTTCCTCAAACCCTTCAAGATGATAGCAATATAAATACCTCAAATTTTATCACTGATAAATTTGTCTTGCTTGGCAAGACTCACAAATTATCTAATCGATCAATCCAGCCGTTGAAGCACAAATGTGAACCCTGATGTGAATCCCCCTGCAGAAGGACTTGTGTTTTCGTCCAATCCTTCGAATCTAAAACTTGAGGGTTTCCCTCCTCAAGTCACTTAAAAGCAGAGCTCTCCTGAAACCAGACAAATAATAATAATCTTCGCATAATGAGAAAATGAGCTCTCGAGTCCTTTTATAATACCTTTTTAGGTTTTCCCGCCAAAACATCTTTTTTATAAAGTGACATTAAAATACTTTATAATATCTTTTAAATATTCCATGGTGTCACTTTATTCACCTCATTAATATAATTATTTAATATTACCTTTATAATTGCACTTTTTGTGAGGCAATATTAAATAATTAAATTAATTAATTATTTTAGCTCTTGTAACGACGAGATGGAAAACGGGGACATTACAGGGCTCTATAACACAAGCCACGACTTTGGTTTATAACTTGCGGCTTGACCTTGCTGGATTCTATGTACAACTTTTTCTTTTTTTAATCTTTTTGTGCTTGTTTTGTTGTGTGATTTTTTGTGGAAATCTAAAATAAAGTTACCACATGCCTAGTCTCATCTTTCTATTAGGAATTATTATATCACAGGTTAGTGGATGGGTTTATATATTCAAACCTTGGTTAATAGTTAGTATAGTTGCTGGCTTAAAATAATAGCATAATACCCATTACTAATGTTTTTTGGGTTGTTGTGAGGCTGAACCAATACCCACATAGAATACAAACAGGTTGAATGAATAGTGGGGTTGTTTCCTAGAAAATAGGGTGTCGAGATTTGTATAAATATTCCTCAATATTGAATAAAAAGATACTGGTATGTTGGTTTGAATTACAGAAATTTAATATGGTAGAATAGTAGATGAGAGCCAAGATAAAGATTTTGTGAGCTTGTGGGACTGGTGGAGAAACCATCTTATGATGAAAGAATTGCAGTGTTATTTGTTCCCGCTAGACAGCCTGATTTTGATTGCCCCATCTGATGGCTGCTTTGTTTATTTAATTTGAATATGAGCAATAATTTAAATCTATTAGATGTTTTTCCTTCCTTTGTTAGTGTGAAAGAGAAAGAATTGCTCCATTTTATTTTGATTTGACCAATAACAACTCTACCATAAGGGCTTAATCCACCCAAAAGTGCACTCAAGTCTTCTGATTTTGCATTTCTTTTCCTTGGTGCAGATCACTTAGATAATTACTGCCCTAGTGCACACCAAACACCTTTTATCCTTGTTTGCTCACTATTGGTGGAAATAACATGTGGCAAAGCCAGTCAAAAAGTGCACTCAAATTTGTTAAGGCATAAATTTATCTACTTACTGCCCTTTTTAAGTTTGATAGAGTTTTGTCATGGCCTAACCATAAAGAAAGTGTGCTAGACTTGAGATAGGCAGAGTCAAGTGATATATTGCATGATGACGATCACCATTGTGTCCCATGGAGCTGGTAAAGAAATCCATTTGGTTTTATGGACCACCTTATTGTCCATAGACTCACCTGGTAACAAGAAGGCATCTCGGCACTTTTCAGTATTAGCGCGAATATAGAACCATTTGTCACCCTCTATAGGAAGTTCCATAGCTGTAGCTAAAAGATCCTTGTTCAATGAGAATTGTAAACCACAATAATTAACTTGATTGCCATGAAGCCCTTGAGCAAAATCCGAGGTGGCACTATCATCATAACCACAAAATCTTTCAAAGAGTGGCAGCCATTGTGTATTATAGAAAATAACTAATGCCTAAGGAAATTGTTGGGCAAATTCAGCTCCATATGTTTCATGACATTGCAAACCACCACCTAGGATGGCATAGAGATCGAAGCAAAAAATGCACCAGCTTTAGCTTTGAGGAGATTTGTAGCACAAACAAATATCTTGCAGCAATAACTTCTTAACTTGGGGTGGTCATAATGACTACTCATGGAATGAACTTAGGAAGGTTGCATAAGCAAGAAGGCATGTATGACAAGATTGTCTATCATGAATGACATTACTATAATATCCCTATTTTTCGGCTCAGCAGACATACGTTAATCTAATTAATTAATTTAATGATTTGATATTACCTAGCAAAAAGTACATTTAAAAAGGGTAATATTAAATTATTAGATTAATGTGTTATTATAAAGTGACGGGAAGGAAATATTTAAAAGTATTTTAAAATGTTACTTTATTAAAAAAAAAGTTTAATGTTTTGGTGGGAAATTTGAAAAGTTTTGGGAATTTTCCTTTGAGGGAAACAAAAAGGGCTGCGAGTGCTCATTTGTGCATATGCTGGTTTATATTTTATTTGGTATTCTGGTGGAGCTCTTTGGAGTCCGAAACCCTAGGTGGGAATTACTACAGTTATCTAGTTTCGGTGGTGAAAGATTCCTCCCTAGCTGGTAGCAGGAGAAATCATCCAGGTTTCTCGCATTGCAATTCAACGATTGGTTTTGAAATTTGTGAGTCTTCATTGAAGATAAATTTCAAGAGTTTTGAAGTTGTTTGGTTATATTTTGGAGTTATTTTGTGATCTGGCCATACCACCTTGCCAGGCATGCGATATCCCCCTCAAGTTGGACACTAGGGCCTATGTGATGGATTCTGTGGTATGGGTATCATTTCATTGTCTTTTCTAGGGTTGAGCGACCATTCTAGTAGATGTTTTATGAACCCTAAAGTTGTAGATTATTTTATTAAGTAAATCCCCCTTTTCTAGCTGGGACGTATAGGTTTGCAAAAGTCTCTAGTGTTGCTGCCATTGGTGGGTCATTATCATTGTTGTAAGTCATTCCTAAAGTGGCACCCAGGTTGTATGAAGGGATCCCAAAGGTTAGAAGACAATATTGAACACTTAGAAATTTTATATGAATTATTTCTCCAGTCGCCCTTGTGACTGTAAATGAATTTGAAAGTCATAACAACAGATTGGGAGTGGCTTGGGAAGCATAAATAGGGTTGTGAACAATATTAGATAAGTTGGATTGAGTATCTGGGGCATATTTAAGGAGGTTATTGAGGTTTGGCAAGTATTTCATAGTCTGTGAAAGGTGGTTGAGTGTTCTAGCGTGAGTGTTGAAGGTGCATTCAAGGCTTATGTTAATTGTTATTATCCAGAAAAAATCATAACAACAGGTTTGAAAACAGACTTTCAGTACAAACTCCTTTGAGGTGTTTTGCAGATGGCCGTTGGAGGTTAGTTTCATTGAGATATTAGTGAGTGCTTCAGATTGGTGTGAGGGTAGGCCATTGTTTACCATTGTCTCAAAGGTGATAGTCACTGAATTTCAGTCCCTTTTGTTGTGAGGGTAGGCCATTGTTTACCATTGTCTCAAAGGTGATAGTCACTGAATTTCAGTCCCTTTTGTTACACCTCAAGGGCGAAATGATTGTAATGAGATTGAATAAAATATGCTATTCCTTGTTATCAATATGAGTTTTCACATTTGATGATTGTCTCGTTTAATGTAGTTTCTATTGATGTCATTCTTGGTGAATTGTTGCATACAAAGTTATTGAGTTGTGAATATTCTAACTCATGAGATGTTATGTATACTGCTTATGTTGTGAACATTTGACTTTCGTGAGCGTGTGTCAGTGGATGCAGGTATATGTACCATTCCTCCAGGCGGAGAGGAAGTATCACTTGGGAGAGGAGCTTGGTCGGTTAACTGGTAAAAAGTGAACTATCTGAGCATACACACACATCACCTTAGATTGAGTGAATTGAGTCAATTGTGTTGGTTATAGGTAAGTCGGCCATAGCTTGTATGTTGTATTAGGAGCCCTGTTACTTTTGTCTACATTTATGAGTGATGTTATCTTTGTAGTTTCTGTGAACTGTCTTATGATATTACAATCATGTGGATAGGTCGGATGTGAGTAAAAGTATGTTTATATATATGCACATGCGTGTCAGGGGGGATCTAACGACACGTATATGCGCATGTATAGAGATACCACCCTCACACACCTATCTACATGATGGTAACGTGAATGGATGTAAGTAATCAAAAGTGAACATATATACACGTGTATAGTACATACACGTATCCATATGTATATACATATCGATACAAACGTACATTGGCTAATGGATATGCCCATACAGATGCATCGATATGGTATACTTACATATACGTGTACATAGAGTTATATACAGGAATATACATATGTATATATGCATACATCCGGTAATATGTGGATATTAATAATATTATTATTATTGCCTTGAGAATTTGACTTACATATATATATATATATATCAGATGTACGTTGACTGGCTCACGATATGTATATATATATTGTTTAATAATATATATATATATATATATATATATATATATATATATGTAATTATATATTAACGATTGTATATATATATAAATTATAGTTATTTTATATATATAAATGTTTTAAATATTTAAAACTATAAAATATATAATTAAAACATTTTAAACTTTGGAAAACAAATCATTTAAATCGAATTATAAATTGGTTTAATATTCTCTTTATTCAAATATGGGAATCAATTTTGGAAATCAAACTTTGATATTTATCATTCTTCAATGGAAATCGAATTATTTCCAGATCAATTAAATATTTATCTTTCAAAATATTGGAAATTGAAATATTATGAATCAAAATATTTCTGAATCATGTTATTAAACATTTGAATCAAAATGTTTATTAATCGATATAACATATCGATTAATGTTTGGAATGAAACAAAATATGAAATCGGCGCTGGAAGAAGTCGTGCAGCCTCTGCAAAATACACGTAGGAACTAAGGCGTTTGACCAAGTTTGTAGCAAATAGCAAAACCAACGCTAATTGCAGCTCTATTGATTCAGCCTGGTTAATAGGCTATGTGTGCATAAAACATCAAAGGACTTTTTCACTGTAAATATCTTACCCGCCATATTATGAAATTGGCGCCACATCTGGAAAATGAACCTGTAGGTGTCAATTTAGTAAATTCATCATGTGCAATGGAATTAGTCTCCATTCTGCTGTCATTTATTGAAAGCCGACTCATCATGTTGAAACTGAGTAAGGGAGAGAACTTGCACCACATGCTGGGTTGAATAATTCATATTTCAGTGGTGGCAAACCACATGCCACCAGTGAAGGAAATCGTTGGGGTTGGGGTCTTATAAATAGTTGCCCCATTCTTCATTGTTTACACTGAACATTGTTCTCATTCGTCGTATACAGTCTTATTCACTCATTCGTATAACTCTTATCATTTCATTTTACTGACAGTGTGAGATTACCAGCTTGTGCTGTTGCCATATGCGTATATTTCTGAGTGTCATTAGCTACAATCATTCATCTTTTTCTGAGTGACAATTGATACAGTCAATCTTCATAATTTTGAGTGATATTTATATTCAACAGTGTTCATATTTTTGAGAGATTGTTTACATTTAGAGGGAAGCGTATTCTATCCAAGGAATACGTTAGTTCTACTACTGCTTTCTGAGAGTAGGAAAAGGGGAAATCTTGTGAGGAATTATCATCATTGGAGAAACGGGAAACTAGATTGAGTTAGAAGTAAAAGCAGCTCTACCTTCAATTTGGGAAAAGCGTTCACAGGCATGGGATATTCTTCTACAATTCCTTTTATAAAAAATTATGTGTGTTTGAAAAGTATTTTGTCTATGCATAAGAAGTGAATTACTTCTTGAATTGTATTTTCTGTCTGTACATAAGAAGTGGATTGTTTAGAGATAAAAGATGGATTCTAGTTGTATGCTGCATTATTTGTATGATCTCCATATAAGGAGAATACGGGTACACTAGTTACTATGTACTAGGATAGAAATGAAGGCTTGTGTCAAGTAAAGTTCAACTAGCTAAGTTATTAGGTTAACTTAAAAGAGCTTGTTATACTCCTAGGATAAAGATTCTAGTATGGGAGGGAACTTGTGAAGTACTTGTTATGTTGATTCATTTCTAGTAGTGTAATATGATGTAGGATTTCTAGGGTACAAATTATCCATTGAAAGGCAAAGACCTACGCATAGTGTAAGATAGCCTTAAGTCAAATCGACCCTGAATGGTGTATGTGATAGATGACCCTTAGTAGAAATACTGTATGAAACACTTTGGCCAAAGTAGTGTAATGTACAAACTTCCAATTAGATTGTGTGATGATTATGTTGTCAGTTCACTGTGATCCATATTACATACTAGTTCGAGAGTTGCCGTCTTGCATAGGACCTAGTTATGTAGGACACAACACTATGCTCAGTTGGTTAACAGTATCGGTTACTCTACCAATCTATTCGTTGAAGGGAGGGCCATCTATCGAATGATAGATGTGTGGGGGACCACATTATAAGTCCGTGGTTGGCGGAAAAACGCCCGAGTGATGCTTCTCCTCAACAGGCTACTGAAGTACCAAGATTTGAAAGAACGGATTCCTGGACCTTCTTACTACTATTTGTTCAAAAGCTCTATGAGCTATGTATGTTCATGTATGTATTCTTACTCTGATGTTTATTTGAAAAGGAAAATATTTCTTGTTGATATATATTGAATCTTATTTTGAAATTATCAAGGAAAGAAAAGAAATATCTTATTACAAAGTCTTATTTATTCGTTATCTTTATTTAATGGTGTAAAATTAAGAATTTTTTTTTACATAAGGGTTAGGTCGTTACACCTTTAGAGCGCACAGTAACAGGTTATAGTCATTAACAACCATGTTAGGAGTCTTCACTTTGTTGCTGGGTGGTGTATGGACTATTTAGTAGTAGCATGCCATGAGTAAGGGAAGTCAGATATGTTATCACTGATGAAGTATGATGAAGATGAAGCCACATAAACTCTGTTTTGAGGTAGTTGTTCACCATTCTCATGCTTGGTTATTATATGTAAAGAGACCTTTATGATGAATATGATCACCCTTGTTTCATGTGCAATGTAATGCTATTTCATATGTAAATATCAATGTTAATTTATCATAATACTCACTTGATAATCATAGCAGCACTGTGATAGTGTTTTGATTTTGGTATTGTAATGTTTATGAAGCAACATATTTCGATAATCATCTTCCAAAAAAATTAGCGTTGTTCCATTACAGTGGTATCAAAACATACTGCAAACTGTTTGACAAAATGCTTGCATTGTCAAACAAATAAAAATAATTGCAAAAACTTACACATCAGTAGCCTGGGACATTACAGTGGTATCAGAGCTGTGCATCCTTCCAGCCCGAGGGGTTAGCAGTGTGGTTAATTTCAGATTGCTTGTTGAGTGACCAACACTCATCTATTACATATCCAATAGATTGTTGGTTAGTTTCAGTGTGAAAGATGAAGACAAATAAAGAATTCACGACATAATTTTTGCAAGTCTTTCAAGAATATCAGAAGAATCTATCATTGTTAGAGCATCCTGAGTTGTTGGAGCCTCACTCATCAGTTGGGAAGAAAGAAGAGGGGTTCAAATCTGAAGTGGTTGATGACGTCAATGGCATACCTCATGATAGATGTGTGACAAAACCCCAGGATGTTTCCTTGGAAGTGCATGCATCTACCCATGTTGAGGATGTGCGCAATGAGATTGACAAAATAACAACCTTCAATAAACAATTAGAGCTATCCTATGAGGCTGATAACATTAGTGCGTTTGATGGGCACATTGATAGCATATATGATGATGTTTTCCAATCAGCTAATGATGATGATTCAACATTGTATCTTAGTGATGATGCTTTGATGATCTGGGTGTGTTAGCACCTAATCATGATGAAGATTTGGTGTTGGATAAATTTCTTGTCGATACTGATCTAACTTCTTGGGAGTTATGCATGAAGGATGGCAAAGAGGAAGCTGATTTTGGGAAGTATGGTGCTGATTACAAATTGGAAAATTTATATGAAGATGATAGTTCTCATGGGTCCCATCATTTGGCAAGGCAATTGAAGGTAAGTGAAGACATAATTATTGCAGCCATCAAACATATTGATGTTACTCATAAGTTGATGGCAAATTATTGTTGGAGGGCTCTAGTGACACAAAAGAACCTTGAAGGAGAACTATCCCTTGCAGATTTTCAGGTACTTAGAGAGGCATTAGTGGTAATAAAATCAAATTACTTACACCTATTTTCAGATAAAGATCATCTTCTCATGCTTGATGTGATTTATTTTGATGAACTAAAAGGGAAAGAAGAGGAAGTTGATGAGCTTACCTATGAGCTTAAGGTTACCAAGGATTCTTTGAAGAGCACTCAAATGGTCCTTCAAGAATTAGAGATTCAGGTTGATGAGCTTTGTGTGGAGTTGAGCTTGGCACAATCTTCATCATCCACAATAAAAACTTAGTCTTCTATGGCAGCTATAACACATGAGGATGCTAGTGGTACTCATGATTTGAGGGAAGAGCTTCTTATGATGGTCAAGCATGAGAAGCACTCAGGTTTGCATGGACATGAGGAAAGGTGTGACTCAGAAAATTCTGATTATACACATAGTTTGTATCATGGGAATCTTGTGTCACCTCTTTTGGAGAGCCCATTGAAGGCTCAAGTCATAGATATGGATGATATAGTTGAGCATACGCTTTATGGACCAGCCAACAGTGAATTGCATGCAGCCACAAGTGAAATATGCACACGCCTCTATATTGGTGATGTAGAGATTGTTATTGATAAGTCTTGTGATGAGGAGGCAGATTCTTCTAAGGTAAGTGTGTTAGATCATAATGCTGTCCCGACATTGTTTCTTGAGGATTGTAGGACATTTACTAGCGAGTCATGTAAATTGAGGGAACAACTGAAGGTTACTGAAGGTAAGGTTGTACAAACCTTAACTCACTTTGATAGTATGCACAAATTCATTGAATACCTCCTTTGGACAGCCTAACTTGAAGAAAGGAAGAAAAGGTTAATGGTTGGAGCTACTATACCAAATCTGCAAACTATCAAACATGCTTTAGAGGTAATGAAATCAGATTACTTCCATTTGCTTTTAGACAGAGACCTTGCCATCAAGTTTGTAGAGAAGGTTTATAGGGCTAATGCAAGATTTGCCCTTCATGATCTAAGTTGTGAGACACCTCCTGATTCATTCGATGGTAGTGGTGAAATATGGAATCCAAGTGATTATTTAAGTATTCCATTGGTGCAAGCGGGTGAATTTCACCTTGATTGCATGGTGAGGTATGCTCATCCGTTTTCTTTCAGTCCACATACGTATGGTTTGACCATGTTTCTGATGACACATAAAGGTGGGTTGGATTAAATATTACACAGTTCACTCTGGTATGATGTGCTTCCATCTTCAGAAGATGAATTCAATTTTTGTTGGTCTCCTATTTTGTTTCCACCAGATGGTTGCACACAAAAACAAGGATCAGAGACTTGGTTCATTTGGATTCCAATGAATGGTTATCAGAGTGGCACAACGAAAGTCAACAAGTATTGGAAATAGCGGACTTCCAATTTGGTTGTGGGATCTAGGAATTTCTATGCTTGGTAGGTTGCTTCATATTTTGATAGTGATTAATAGTGCTGTTGAGCTCAGTTTTATTTAGTTGATACAGAGGAAATATAGTGGAGCATTCTACAAGCTCATTTGGGATCCTGGTATTTAGCGTTTGTGTACAGGTGTGGATTGCTTGGGGACAAACAATCTTCGGGAAGGGAGGACTCTAATGTTCCCATTTTTCCAGCTTGCTAGATAGACGCTAATCTAATTAATTAATTTAATGATTTGATATTATCTAGCAAAAAGTACATTTAAAAGGGTAATATTAAATTATTAGATTAATGTGTTATTATAAAGTGACAGGAAGGAAATATTTATAAGTATTTTATAATGTCACTTCATTAAAAAAGGAGTTTAATGTTTTGGCGGGAAATTTGGAAAGGTTTCCAAAAGCTTCCTTGGATGGAAATAAAAGGGGCTGCGAGTGCTCATTTGCGCATATGCTAGTTTATTATTTTATTTTGTATTTTGGTGGAACTCTTTGGAGTCTAAAACCCTAGGTGGGAATTCCTACAGGTATCTAGTTTTGGTGGTGAAATATTCCTCCCTAGCTTGTAGCAAGAGAAATCATCCAGCTTTCTCGCATTTGCAATTCAACGATTGGTCTCGAAATTTGTGAGTCTTGATTGAAGATAAATTTCAGGAGTTTTGAAGTTGTTTGGTTATGTTTTGGAGTTTTTCTGTGATTTGGCCATACCATAGTTTACATACTCGGACTTGGAGAGTACTCGGCAAGCCCAAAATTTTTGACTCGGCAAATACTCGGCAACTTAAAAAGTAGCAAAATTTCTCATGAAAACACTTTTTTTTGCAAAATTCAATTACAAAATGCATCAAATGAGTCTAAAAACCATGAGGGAGTGTTTTATATTAAATTTCATAGTTCAATACATATGGATTACAAAATGGCATCATTATACGAAGCCACATAGTGAAACTGGTAATAACTATAATGAATTTATGATGATTGTATTTGAAAATCATCATCATAAATTTCATATCTAGGCAATTACAATTTCCTCTTCCCCAACCTAGTGAAAAATTGGGAGGTAGAGGGTATGGTCCTTGCACTCGATTCTGGCTCCCTGCTTGCCGTAGAAGATTGTGGCAGTGGCTCCACCATGCTGGTAGGTGGCAGTGGCTCCTCCTCCACCACATCAATGTCATCCAATCCAATCTCCCCTACTTCTACTGCAGGCAAATCCTCCATAGCTTGCCTCTCGAAATCAGCAATCTCATCCTCTGTAAACAAGGAGGCCTCATCATCCTGTACGGTCCAATCACTGTATGGATCAATGTCATCCAAATCAATGAGCTCATCTGAAAAGTCCTGCACCTTTCTTGTGCGAAGCCGAAGGTTATATTGCACAAAAACAAGATCATTGAGGCGTTGTTGAGTCAACTTGTTATGCTTCTTCGTGTGAATGGAATCAAACAAACTCCAGTTTCGTTCACAGCCAGAAGCACTACAAGGTTGAGACAAAATTCGGAGGGCTAGCCTTTGCAAATTTGGAGTTCTTCCACCCCAATCATCCCACCAAGAACCTACAAATAAGATATTCAAGTTTTTGTAAATATTGATAAACAATATTGTAATAAGTTAATAACTAATAAGTAATAATAATTGTAATTCATAACTTGCAAGATAAAGGCTTCACTTTTTCTTACTTGGTGTTTGGATCTCTCTTCCTCGTTCACATAATGTGGAAGAAAACAAAGGCCCCCTAGCTGCCTTATATTGTTGCAACTCTATAAGGATGAGGTCTTTCACTTCAGGTAAAGGTGTCATCCTGTCAATACATGTGAATAGGCCCTCCATAACCTCTCCATTAGCATCCGTGAAGCCATCAGAGAAGTAGAATTTGGGGTTGAGAAAGTACCCCGCTGCATGAATGGGTTGGTGGAGTTGATTGTTCCACCTTCGATCAATGATCTCCCAAATAGGGGTAAATCTATTTGCATCCCCCATGTAATAGTGTTGGATGGCCTCTTTGGCCCTATCCATTGCTTCATAAAGATATCCCATCACATTTTTCTCACCATCCACCAAGCGCAAAACCCTCACCAATGGCTCAGTCACCTATAAAGTACAAAGTAGAACCAAATTTAAATTACACCTTACAAGGAAACAAAATACTTATAGAATTTTAAATTAAGAATAAAGGATTAAATCTGAAAATTCATTAGAGTTTAAGTTACCTTGACAATCTCTAATGCTCTAGTTGCAAATTGACCATCAAAGATTATTGCTACAATCTTTTCTCCATCAGCCTTCTTTGAGTAAGTTGAGTCTACCCATGGTTGACTCACAAACATCTGCTTCAAGGAAGTCAATAAACTAGTGATACTTTGCAACGTTAGAAAATTAGTTGCAAACCTTGTAGCACCCGATCGCACAAGCTCTTTCCCCTTGGTGTGATCTCTCATCAATTGAAGAACCCATGGGTGATTATATATATATTTTGTTATGTCTCTTGCTTGTTCTACAATTGGTTTCACCCAATCAATTTTGCCTATGTCCTCCAAAAGAAGGTCAAGGCAATGAGCTCCACAAGGGGTCCAAAAAAGTGTTGGATGCCTTGCTTGAAGCAATCTACCAGCTGCCACATATGCCGCCGCATTGTCAGTAACAACTTGGACAACATTTTCTATGCCCACCTCTAAAACAACCCGCTCCAACATCAAACTCAAATTTTCTGCATTCTTTATTATGTTGGAGGCATCAATTGACTTTAGAAAAACCAACGCACCATTTGAAGCCACTATAAAATTGATAAGAGTGCGGTTTCTTCCATCTGTCCAGCCATCTGAAAGAATTGAGCATCCATACTTTTGCCATTTCTTCTTTTCAGCTTCCACAATTCCATTTGCATCTACAATAGCATCTTCAAGTAACCTGCCACTTAAATCTCTTGGACTAGGGGCCTTGTACCCTTTCCCTGCAACTGTCAATGCTGTCACCAAACACTCCCAATATGGACTCCTTGCCACATTGAAGGGAAGGTTATTATAAAACCAAAAATTTGCACAAGCCTTGTCTGCTTCTTTGTGCACCTCCCTATTCCACCCAGTACCTTCCAATGAAGGTTGTGATCCTTGAACATTTCTAGGGACAAAAAACTGGAATTTATTTGAAGTGGATGAAGTGGATGGGGTACGTATACGTGGACCGCGACTAGAGCCCACAATGCCTTGCATATTCACCTCAGAATCTTCAGTCAAATTAGGAGCAATGGCTTCTTGTATGGCTGCTTTTGTCTTTGCCCTCTCCAATTTTTTTTCATCAAGTGCTGCAAGAAGAGCTGCCATCTCTCGTTTCACCTCTTCAGGGGCTTCTTTACATGCCTTTGCATCACGGCAAGGAATACTAGCAAGATGGTATTTGAGGCGATTGATGCCTCCACTAATCTTCTTCTTGCACCAAGTACAAATAACACTCCCTGGTACTGGCCCATAATAGCCATGTTTCCAAGCGGGATCACGGCTACCAGGGGGTCTCCTTTCAATGGCCTGGCTTGAGGCAGCTGTGTCTGAACCAGATGCAGAGGCAGATGCCATTGTGATTAAATATTAACCTGCAATATTAGAAGTTGAATAATAAATATATTAGAAGATGCAACAGATCCAATACAAAGTGAAAGGAACAATCAACTAATTGTTTAACTTTATAATTTTAGTCATTATCAAACAATAAAGTTGTAAACTATCAAAGTGAAAGACATTTCATTTAGTATGCTATCTGTTCTAATTTCAGTTTTTTTATTCTTATATTTTTATTTTTTGTTGGATGCACATTGATTTAATTTACTTGTATGCAAATTGGCATTGCAGTCCTAACTCCTAACTCCTAACCTTGTTGGTTGTTGCAAATTTGCAGGTGGGAGCAGCAGGTTATCTGTTATCATACTGTATTTAATAATTTATTGCAGATATTCCACTATAAAAGTACTTTGAGACTTTCGATCATAGTTTGCAGATGGGCGAGTAATCTCTTATTCTATGTAGATGAACAAAATTTGTGTGTATGTGTGTGGATTGTCATTGTGCAGCTACATCAGCATATGGATATGAGTAAAAGTTTAAAGTGAAAAAGTTTTTCACTTTAAACTTTTACAGTTTTACTCATATCCATATGCTGATGCAGCTGCACAATGACAATCCACACACATCAGAAAAACTGTAAACATGCTGGTGTTGTCTATATCAGATTTAATATTAAAATTTAAAACTTCATACTTAATAATTTATTGCAGATATTCCACTATAAAAGTACTTTGAGACTTTCGATCATAGTTTGCAGATGGGCGAGTAATCTCTTATTCTATGTAGATGAACAAAATTTGTGTGTATGTGTGTGGATTGTCATTGTGCAGCTACATCAGCATATGGATATGAGTAAAACTGTAAAAGTTTAAAGTGAAAAACTTTTACTCATATCCATATGCTGATGCAGCTGCACAATGACAATCCACACACATCAGAAAAACTGTAAACATGCTGGTGTTGTCTATATCAGATTTAATATTTATTATTATTTTAATTTTTAAATGTAAAATTTCATATATTATTCTATTATTATAAATTAATAATACCATGGGAAAATTGTAAATAATAATATCATTTTTGACATCAAATTTATGATTTATTGTAATTTGTTATTTTAAAACTAAAATTTCATATATTATTTTATTATAAATTATAATAATATCATGGCAAATAATAATATAAAAAGATATTATTATTTGTCATGATATTATAATTTATAATAAAATAATATATGGAATTTTAATTTTAAAATAATAATAAATTATTAAATATGATGTACAAAAGTGAATATTTTATCATTATGAATATTAAAAATTAAGACTCCCATGATATTATTATAAATTTATAATAAAATAATATATGAAATTTTGAAATTTTAATTTTAGAATAATAATAAATATTAAATTGATGTAGAAAAATAAAAAAATTTAATATTTTTATTATTTTATACATAAACGTTTGGAAGCATATATATAAAATAATAAAAATATTAAATCATTTCCAGGCATATGTTCATTTAATATTATCATTTTTTCAAGCATATACTATGAAGTATGAAGTATGAAGTTTTAAATTTTAATATTCAGGCATATGTTCATTTAATATTAGCATATGTTTGAAAAAATGATAATACTCATGACTTGGCACAGGCGCCGCACAGCCAATGTGAACAGGAACTAACCTGGAAATCGCGCAGACTCCAAGTCACACAGCCAAGACTCCAAGTCGCGCAGCCACCACTGCAAATCGTGGAAATAAATCACGCAGCCGACACTGCAAATCGCGGAAAATTAAAAGGGTAAATGTAAACTGCAAATCGTGGAAATAAATCACGTAGCCGACATTGCAAATCGCGGAAAATGAAATGGGTGATTGTAAATAGTAAAAGCGAGGTTTCAATAGCAGAAAAACACATCCAAAACGCGGAAAAAATGTGTAAAAAATCTAGTGAAAAGGTAAAAACGACTTGAAAAACGCGTCAAAAACGTGTTAGGTTTTCTGTGCCGATTATTTTGCGAGCAAACAGAGATTAATCAGCGAGTACTCGGAAAAAAACAGTAAAAAAACTCGGCTAGGGTTTCCTGCGAGTAAAAGTCAAGATTACTCGCCCAGCCAAAAAACATGCGATTACTCGGCTGCTCGGCGATTAATCGCTGAGTATGTATACAGAGGGCCATACCACCTTGCCAAGCAGGTTGTACCCCCCTCAAGTTGGACACCAAGGCCTATTTGATGGATTCTTTGTTATGGGTATCATTTCATTGTCTTTTCTAGAGCTGAGCGACCATTCTAGTAGATGTTTTATGAACCCTAAAGTTGTAGATTATTTTATTAAGTAAATCCTCCTCTTTTGGCTAGACGTATAGGTTTGCAGAAGTCTCTAGTGTTGCTGCCCTTGCTGAGTCATCATCATGCCTATAAGTCATTCTTTAAGTGGCGCCCAGTTGTATGAAGGGATCCCAAAGGTTAGAAGACAATATTGAACACTCATAAATTTTATATGAATTATTTCTCCAGTCGCCCCTATGACTGTAAATGAATTTGAAAGTCATAACAGATTGGGAGTGGCTTGGGAAGCATAAATAGGGTTGTGAACAATAGTAGATAAGCTGGACTGAGTATCTGGGGCATATTTAAGGAGGTTATTGAGGTTTGGAAAGTATTTTATAGACTGTGAAAGGTTGTTGAGTGTTCTGGCATGAGTGCTGAAGGTGCATTTAAGGCCTATGTTAACTGTTATTACGCAGAAAAAATCATAACAGCAGGTCTGGAAACAGACTTTCAGTACAAACTCCTTTGAGGTGTTTTGCAGATGGCCATTGGAGGTTAGTTTCATTGAGTTATTACTGCTTCAGACTGGCGTGAGGGTAGTCCATTGTTTACCTTTGTCTCAAGGGTGACAATCACTGAATTTCAGTCCCTTTAGAGCACACAGTAACAGGTTATAGTCATTAACAACCATGTTAGGAGTCTTTCTTTTGTTGTTGGGTGGTGTATTGACTATTTAGTAGCATGCCATAAGGGAAGTCCCAGCTCTTATCACTGATGAAGTATGATGAAGATGAAGCCACATGAACTCTGTTTTGAGGTAGTTGTTCACCATTCTCATGCTTGGTTATCATATGTAAAGAGACCTTTATGATGAATAGGATCACTCTTGTTTCATGTGCAATGTAATGCTATTTCATATGCAAAATATCAATGTTAATTTATAATTATTGTCACTTGATAATCATAGCAGCACTGTGAAAGTGTTTTGAGTTTGGTATTGTAATGTTTATGGTGCAACATATTTCGATAATCATCTTCCAAAATAATTAGGGGTGTTCCATTATAGTGGTATCGGAGCATACTGCAAATTGTTTGACAAAATGCTTGCATTGTCAAACAAATAAAAATAATTGCAAAAGCTTACCCATCAGTAGCCCGAGACATTACAATTACAATCCATAGACAAGATCTCCCCCCCACTTATTAAGGGTGCCATCCTCGGCACGTGAAAACTAGAAGGGTGGTAGTGAACAATGGTTGGCATAGGAGATAGGAAGTAATTGATGCACGAGTTAATCCTTAAATGATAATTATAACATGTTTAATTTCAAAAAGGAAAGAAAAATGTGAGTAAAAGTATTAGAATGTACTAAAGTCTTATTCAACCATATAGATGTTGTTAAAGGAAACTTGTGATTGGAGAGAAGCATGTGTGCCAAATGATATAATACATTCACAGCGACCGAGTTGCATTGAAACAAATGGGCTGCATGAAGAGGCTCTGAGGAAGACATTACATGTAAGACAATGCAAGTAGGATGCTCTTAGTGGATAGATAAAAAAATATTAATGGAGCATATTTTATTGATTTATTGTGATTTTATAGGCTGTGAGGAAGACATTACATGTAAGACGGTGCAAATATGATGCTCTTAGTGGATAGACAACAAATTATTATGGAGCATATTTTATCGATTTATCACACACACACACACACACACACACACACACACACATGCAGATAGGGTTGATTGGGTGCAGCTGCACAAATAGTGAAGCTAGTTAAGGTACCGACATCAAGTAGACTCAATACTGTGGGTAGAGCTGGCATCTTTGTGTATGAGACAGTTATTACACGTATGGATACCCACTCGACCAATCTATTGGAATTAGAAGGAAGTACATTCTGTAACTACTTAGGATGTGGGAGGAATATGGGTGATGCCTCGGTCTTCGCTCCAATTCAAATAAGTCGTGTTTTTTTTTTTAGATTGTAGGAATCAGGTAGCACGACCCCCATATAAACTGTAGTGCGCCAGGTAAACTTTTTAACGTGACCGGTTGTGCTAGCGTGACACGTCCTCCGGTACCATGGGGGTGGGGGAGACTAGACCTCGTGACCAACCTCCTGCAACAGGAAAGGTTTAGCCAATCGAGCTAGGACCCCAACCCAAATAAGTCGTGTTTCATCCTTCCCTGCTATTCCCATATTGAGTGAGTTGGCTCAAATTCGAACCCCTTGGGAGGGGGTGAGCTACTATGGGGATGAGATATGCATGGAATGGATATACTAACAGCCGTTCGAGAGCTTGTTCCAGTTACGTAACCAAAGCTAATGCGTCGTCGTATAGTCCTTTGTTCCTAATTCCCTCATGCAACAACGAAATTTGCACACTATAATCCCTCCCCCCCCACTCGGGTCTCAGTCATGGGCAATGAAATCGGAAGGAAGTAGGGCTCTTGATCTATAAGGTATCTGCGAGTGAAACAACAATTGGTGCTGTCCGATTCGCTTATGCTCCTATCCCCTTATTCTAGCAGGCTGATTAATTAAGTGGGAGGGAGATTAAGCGGTGCTTGCCTTGTTGTTGGTGAGCAGTGACTTACTTGGTAGAATGAACCAAATAAATTGCTGCCCTTGCCCCAATGTTTCATTGATAAATCAATGTGTGGGGTGGTGGTGTTTCCGGGTCTCGATCTAGACCTGGATATGGCGGCTCTCGATTGCAAGAATCATAAATTGGGCGGCTATTCGAATGGAAGGGATGCTAAGCGAAGTGGTGTATAAGCTAGATCAACTTCTGAAACTACTGGTGCTGTTGGTAGCTATGCAGGTGTACTACTGGATCTTCTGAAGCTGCTATTGCTAGATCAAGGGCTAGATTGGAATTGATTGCTTAAACTGCTGCTTCCTATTTGCCTTGGGTGGAAGCCTAAGGGCGGCTAGGTGGATATAGGGTAGTTGGCAGAAAGGATTAGCATTGGTTGGGGTTGGAGTATAAATCGTTCAGTTGTTTCTCGAAGAGAGGTCCCAAGGATGACTGGCCCATAGGCTGGGTACCTTGATCAATTACTAGTTAGGGCTCTTTGCCCCTTACAATAGTAGGGGCACTTGGATTTTTCAGGTGAGATATAGGTGTCTGAGTTCTCTATTAGTTGGTGGGATTGAACTAGCCACTGATGGATTTGACTATTGAACTAACCCAAGGCAAATAGGATGGTCCCAACCCCATTGACCATATATTCCTTTGGTGGACCCCCCCCATTAGAGAGTAGGGCCCTAGAAAGGTAGGGCCACTACCAGGGCTTCACCCACTGCCCTATATTCCTTATGGACAAACCTCTTGAGTCAACTGCGAACTAAAATTAGGCCCTCCCCTCGGCTTTCGTAGAGATGTCACACCTGCACAATCTGTTGTGGGTCGATTCTCGAACTCAACCTGAGTGAACATGCCCCTCTTCCATATCCCACCCTATAGTTATTCTACCCTATACTTCTATATCCCATCCAATCAATCTTGCTATTTCCACTCTCATTCTAGGTGGGAGGGAAGAACTTCCCCTTCATTAGCAAGCAATTGGTTCATTAAGCAAAGCAAGAAGAGGAACTAAATGAGGCAGGGGATACATGGAGATGGGGATGAAATGGAGATGAGATGGACAATGAATGGATAGTGAAACGAGCATTTACCATCGAAATAAGAAAGTTAGGTAGGTAGGAAGGGCTGCAGAAACCTTTTAAGCCCTAGCTCAGCTAGAGATGTCTATACATTAGCAAAATACGAGGGAAATATCGGACCATAGACATACCTTCTCCCCTAAGCTTTACACAAATCCACCATTGAATCCACTTCTCTTGCTAGGAATACCACTCAAGGAAGGGAAACAAAGAAATGAGCCTACCCTTATTGAAATTAGTGATGGAGATGTAGACTAGCGATGCAAATGCATGGATGCTCTTGTTCGATATTACCCCTCATTCCCACTCCGTTGGTGCGTGCATTTTATCTACCGAAGGGAGGTGGGACTGAACTGAGGTTATATGCCTTGGGTCGGGATTGATCCATGAAATGGATGCACCGACCTGGTTGAGCAAGGGTTGATGATTGGGATACACCCTAACTATATCCTCCCACCCATAACGGCGGATCCCACCACCCAGGGCCTATAGGTTAGTGGGGTTTGTGAACCCCACCGACTAAAGGAGAGTGGACCCTATCGATTGAGGATCCGCCAACACCCAAGCTCCTAACCACCCATAAGGCATATAGGGCGGTGAGTGAAGCTCGGGCGGTGGCGAAGTGCCTTGGGTGGGCGAAGCCCTGGTGGGGTTGGGCAAACTACACCGACCATATATGCCTTATCCACTGACGCCTTAGGATGGTGGGGTCGGGGACACTACGGATGGTGGGGTCTTGAGCAAGTAGCCTTCATCGAGGCTCGAATGAACCGCTTATGCCCTTGCAAACGGGTCGATGAGACATTCCGACCCGAGGTCGACCCCACCAACCATACCCTCCTTGGGTGAAGGGGTCTTGTGGGTGGCACCTGTGACTTGACGATAAAGCATCGATGGTGATACCACACTCGGTCGATTGCTCATTCCCTTGCTTGCATTATCCATCCCTTCGAGTTCATTTATCCTTCATTTCGGTACGGCTCAGGCACAGATTTGGTACAGACCATTAGAATTCCCCCCACCCGAAACATTGACGAATGGCGGGCCAATTTGGGTGCGATACAATACTCGATGGTGGGTAGTTACTCTGTTCCCAGTTGGTCCGTTGGGCGAGTGAACAACCCACAACAACTACTAAACCCACCCAAAGCCCCCCTACCCAGGGCCCCAACTTCATCAACCATACCCGCCTAGGATGGTGGGGTCGACCAGACCCCACCAACAGAGGCTCCGCCACCATCCATAAGGCATATAGGGTGGTGGGTGAAGCCTTGGGTGGGTGGATATACCAGTGCCCGCTGGCTCAAGGATTTTGAGGCAGTAACCACGCCACCCCACCTATCAATTATAGCGTGGGCATGTTACGTATAGAATTTAACACTTGGTTTAGTTCAGTTCAGGGCCCCCACCCCTATCTATCGCCCTCTCTCCCATTATAGTAGGGGGTAGGGGGGGTCTCAACTCCACATTCTCAACATTCTCTCTTTACAACCCCTACTATTCTAAGGGGGATCGATTCTCTAGAATAAGAAACTATAGAATTAATCTATGTAACATCCATCACACAATTAATCTACATAACATCCATTAATAACTATCTATGTAACATCCATCAGTAAAATGGTGAAGCTCAAACAACTACCTCCCTCCACTTCCAGTTACTCGAGTCCCTTAGCTCCCTACCAACAAAAACCCTTAGCTCCCTACTATAAGTGAGTGAACCGTACCATTGGTACGTGGATTAAGAAGGTGAGTGAACCATTAGGTGCTGGGTGGGGTTAACTCACTTGGGCTACTCGGCCCAGAGTAGACTCTAGAACTCAACTACTCGAAGAGCATACTCAAAGGAAGAATAACTCGAGGAGTCAACGGTAGAGTAACTCGAGTCAGCTACCTCTCCTTCCTACTGCTGATATACTGCTCCTACTGCTGGTATATTGGATGGAGGAGAGGAGCTTCTACTGGTTTGAATTGCTACCTCTAGTTCCTATTGCTGGTGTATTGGATGGAGGACAAAAGCTACTAGAATTGGAGAAAAGGTATTGGTTGTTGTGATGTTCTTTCACCAATTTTCCAACTATATTCCAATTGGAGAATAGATTAGATGAGTACTTTCCTTTCTTTGTTTCCCTTCATTTCCCTATTGTCAAAAAGAATACTGCCTTGCTCATTCGTGGTATGGAACTTGACATTGTCGCTTATTTGCCTGAAGAAAGACCAGTTCTAGTGAATGATCATGTGGGCCAACTATAGTTATAGAGAATCGAAACTTTTGGTCTTTCTGCCCTATAAATAGTAGGGTCTTGAGTTCTGTGATCTTTTCTCCCACTTGGTATGCTGGTGGGATATGCCATTGAATTAGAGCAGCCTCTCATCCTCCCACCCGAGGCAAATAGGGTAGGGGGTTGGTGGGAGGGGTGCCCTATATCTATAGTTAGTGATCTTCCTTCTCTTCATGACCATCATTTTACGTATCTAATAGAGATGACCACCAAACATCTCCCTTCCCCGCTCAACTAACTATAGTAGACCGGTCGAGTGATCTATACCTCCCAATCACATAGACGAGAAAGAGCCGGTTATCGCGCCCTACCTACCCAAGGTGGACCCAATCGACCTAGGGGCGACCAACCCCACCAACTATTTGCAAAACCCACCCACCTAAGGCGGACCCCACCGACCATATCCGCCCCTAGGGCGGTGGGGTTCGTTGCTACGAATAGTGGGGTCCACAAATAGTGGTGGGGTCAGCCGCTGCGGGTGGGAGGCTATAGATTGCCAACCCCACCACTCGTGGGGTGTACAACCCCACAATCCCGTAGGCCTTAGCGTGGAAGGATATAGTTGATTCAAGGTCGAGTGCTCTTTTGTCGAGCCCTTCTTTTCTTCTCGTTCGGTCAGGCGGTTGAACAATCGGACCTATTACTTATGATTACCCGTTACCTCCTCATTTCATTGATCAAGGACGAGAGGAGTAGTGGTACCCAAGCTCGAACAACACCTGGGCATTCATGATGGCGTGATCAGTATGAAAGATGGACGAGATTTCTTCATGATGGGCCCAATTTTCCGGAGAAGCGTTCCTCGCTTTTCTATGTTGCTTTGTGATTGTGATGAAGCGCTTAGGGATTCCGATAAAGCGTCATTTCACCCTACTATAGATAGGAAGGCCTGTTTGATCACTTTTCAATTGAGTACTCCTAACAGCTCGCCACTCCTCACTTCGATCAAGCCAAGCTAAGCCGAGTAACTCCACTATCCCTCCTTAATTGGATTAACTCTCGGCTTAACCCTGAGAAACCCTTACTGCTTTACTTCTGGAGGGGGTAGGGCCTACTACTAGAATGTACTAAAAGGAGAAAGATAAAGCAAAATAGGAGAACTTAGCTATATGCTACGGAGATAACCAACCCACATAACCCCTAGAATTCTCTCCCACAACCGGATCTGGATTTCCGATAAATGGATATGGATCCGACTCACGAGCTACTGGTGGAGATAGTGCCTTTGGCTTTCTCCCTGCATCTTTGCAACTGGCGGATTTGTTACCAAAAGCTATTGCGTCCATATCTGGTGGAGATGGTGATGGCTGTGATGTTAGGCGAGATGCTGTTGGTGAGGCAAAGACTTCATAGAATAATCGCAACCGACATTGCCTTTGCTGAGGGCCTTTGAATGGGGTCTACAATAAGCTCTGGTTCAAGGTAAGCAATTGAGTCCACGTAAACCGCAAGCGATACATCCCCAGGATAATAGCCATGCTCCCATCTTTGACTCTACTACCTATACCGGTGGATAATAGTCCTGGATCAAATGCAACCACCTTTTATGCCTCTGTCTCTGCTTCTCTCACCTCAGATGCTAGAGGATCAATAGGTTCATTGGCATCATAAACAACAGGATGACTTTTGGTGTTGCTTTCTCTACTTCTGCTGCTAGATATTGACAATTACTATCCCCAACCCACCCCTTGACTCAACAAATGGAATTGGTATTGGAATTGAAACTGGTTCATTGATTGGATCAACTGAGTAAACTAGATTTGGGACTGGAGGATTTGAATCTAGCTATGATGCTGACTCTGATGAAGCAACAAGAGAAACTGTGAGCATTGCACCCATTAACATATCGCTGAGGGTTGCGCTCTGCTCTCTTCGCTTACTTTGCTGCCTTTCCCATTGCTTCCATCTTTGTTGCTTGTTCCTGTGCCTTTCCTCTGTAAGTCAAAATATGCTTAACGCAGGTAGTGGATTGGGTGGTGGGGTCTTGAGGTCCCTAAAATTTGGCTAGCCCTACTATTCGCTATGGGGGTAGATTAATTTGTGGGTGGATATAGTTCCGGGTGGGCCCCTACTATTCTATGGGGTAGTTGTCCAAGTTCCCAACTGATTGATAGGAGCACTTCAACAATTAGTGTGATGAGAGCGAACCAGGCCGGGTCCCCAGTACTAAGCGATTTAGTAGTGGGGAAGCGAGATAATCTACAGGAATTGAATTGGGCAGAAGTATCGAAATCTCACCTTCACTCCATTTAGATGAGGCCCTATAGGAGCGCCAATGATGCGAGAAAGGCTATAACTGAGCTGATGCTATTAGATTTGGTTTCTCATGAATGGGCTGGTGGCACCTGACATGTAATATCTAATGATTCCGCTCATTGGTCTTAGAGCCTGTCATAGTTGAGTTGGGCGCAATGAACGGGAGTAAATAACAACCTATGTTTGGACTCGCCTGAAACTTTTATTTGATACAGCTTGGTGTGAAGTTTTCTGTGAAGCCACCGATACGTTGGGCACAAACAAACCATGCTTGGCTATATAGTAGGGCTGACAACGCAAGGTGCTAACCCAGCCATGCACTGGGATAACAAAGACCATACCACTGGTACTCCTTCAGTAATGAGTAGCCATCAATTATATATATATATATATATATATATAAACATGCATATAGACATGCATATAAACATATACATATACATACATATAAACATATACATATATTTATAAACATATATATATATATATATAGACATGCATATAAACATATACATATACATACATATAAACATATACATATATTTATAAACATATACATAGACACAATATATATTGTATATTATGTATGTATATATTTTCTTCTCAATTAGGAATTGCTGGTTACCTACTTTTCAGTATCCTAGTTGCCTAGTGATGCCACATGGGTTTTCATCAGTAGGTTATTTAATTCAATAGTAATCTGCTACTAAACTATATTTCACACTGCTATTGTCCAATAACGCCCCAAAGGAGTTTTCAGTGTTAGAATTATTGTTCTTTTTTGTTGAACTTCAGATGGAAACTAAAGAGGTGGTGCAACAGTAGTAGACACAAATGGTTTAGTATTCACAAGTTGGACTTCCTCTCCTAATATCATCAAGAAACTTTTTTCAGAACATGGTTTATGATATAATCTTAGTTGATGACCATTGACAATCAAAGCTATTCTTTTTGAATCCAAATTCCTTAAATTGATGTCTCCATTATTGAAGACATGTTTGATCTCATAGGGTTCCATCCACG
>CM021104.1:416811786-417141569 GCA_007115665.2 Sequoiadendron giganteum | reverse complement strand
TCATTGGGACAGGTCTCTAATAGAGGGAGTTTATTCTTGTCACATCTCGTTCTTGCTTGCATAAACTTAATTAAAAAATAAATAGAACTAATTGAGACTATTGGTTGATTATCTTATGCATAATTTACATACTCGGACTCGGAGAGTACTCGGCAAGCCCAAAATTTTTGACTCGGCAAATACTCGACAACTTAAAAAGTAGCAAAATTTCTCATGAAAACACTTTTTTTTGCAAAATTCAATTACAAAATGCATCAAATGAGTCTAAAAACCATGAGGGAGTGTTTTATATTAAATTTCATAGTTCAATACATATGGATTACAAAATGGCATCATTATACGAAGCCACATAGTGAAACTGGTAATAACTATAATGAATTTATGATGGTTGTATTTGAAAATCATCATCATAAATTTCATATCTAGGCAATTACAATTTCCTCTTCCCCAACCTAGTGAAAAATTGGGAGGTAGAGGGTATGGTCCTTGCACTCGATTCTGGCTCCCTGCTTGCCGTGGAAGATTGTGGCAGTGGCTCCACCATGCTGGTAGGTGGCAGTGGCTCCTCCTCCACCACATCAATGTCATCCAATCCAATCTCCCCTACTTCTACTGCAGGCAAATCCTCCATAGCTTGCCTCTCGCAATCAGCAATCTCATCCTCTGTAAACAAGGAGGCCTCATCATCCTGTACGGTCCAATCACTGTATGGATCAATGTCATCCAAATCAATGAGCTCATCCGAAAAGTCCTGCACCTTTCTTGTGCGAAGCCGAAGATTATATTGCACAAAAACAAGATCATTGAGGCGTTGTTGAGTCAACTTGTTACGCTTCTTCGTGTGAATGGAATCAAACAAACTCCAGTTTCGTTCACAGCCAGAAGCACTACAAGGATGAGACAAAATTCGGAGGGCTAGCCTTTGCAAATTTGGAGTTCTTCCACCCCAATCATCCCACCAAGAACCTACAAATAAGATATTCAAGTTTTTGTAAATATTGATAAACAATATTGTAATAAGTTAATAACTAATAAGTAATAATAATTGTAATTCATAACTTGCAAGATAAAGGCTTCACTTTTTCTTACTTGGTGTTTGGATCTCTCTTCCTCGTTCACATAATGTGGAAGAAAACAAAGGCCCCCTAGCTGCCTTATATTGTTGCAACCTCTGTATACATACTCGGCGATTAATCGCCGAGCAGCCGACTAATCGCATGTTTTTTGGCTGGGTGAGTAATCTTGACTTTTACTCGCAGGAAACCCTAGCCGAGTTTTTTTACTGTTTTTTTCCGAGTACTCGCCGATTAATCTCTGTTTGCTCGCAAAATAATCGGCACAGAAAACGTAACACGTTTTTGACACGTTTTTCAAGTCGTTTTTACCTTTTCGTGGGATTTTTTACACATTTTTCCGCGTTTTGGATGCGTTCATTTCATTTTCCGCGATTTGCAATGTCGGCTGCGTGATTTATTTCCACGATTTGCAGTTTACATTTACCCTTTTCATTTTCCACGATTTGCAGTGTTGGCTGCGTGATTTATTTCCACGATTTGTAGTGGTGGCTGCGCGACTTGGAGTCTGCGCGATTTCCAGGTTAGTTCCTGTTCGCATTGGCTGTGCGGCGCCTGTGCCAGGTCGTGGGTATTTACTATTATCATTTTTTCAAACATATGCTAATATTAAATGAACATATGCCTGAATATTAAAATTTAAAACTTCATAATTCATACTTCATAGTATATGTTTGAAAAAATGATAATATTAAATGAACATATGCCTGGAAATGATTTAATATTTTTATTATTTTATATATATGCTTCCAAACGTTTATGTATAAAATAATAAAAATATTAAATTTTTTTATTTTTCTACATCAATTTAATATTTATTATTATTCTAAAATTAAAATTTCAAAACTTCATATATTATTTTATTATAAATTTATAATAATATCATGGGAGTCTTAATTTTTAATATTCATAATGATAAAATATTCACTTTTGTACATCATATTTAATAATTTATTATTATTTTAAAATTAAAATTCCATATATTATTTTATTATAAATTATAATATCATGACAAATAATAATATCTTTTTATATTATTATTTGCCATGATATTATTATAATTTATAATAAAATAATATATGAAATTTTAGTTTTAAAATAACAAATTACAATAAATCATAAATTTGATGTCAAAAATGATATTATTATTTACAATTTTCCCATGGTATTATTAATTTATAATAATAGAATAATATATGAAATTTTACATTTAAAAATTATAATAATAATAAATATTAAATCTGATATAGACAACACCAGCATGTTTATAGTTTTCCTGATGTGTGTGGAATCTGGATTGTTATTGTGCAGCTGCATCAGCATATGGATATGAGTAAAACTGTAAAAGTTTAAAGTGAAAAACTCATATCCATATGCTGATGTAGCTGGACGATGACAATCCACACACATACACACAAATTTTGTTCATCTACATAGAATAAGAGATTACTCGCCCATTTGCAAACTATGATCGAAAGTCTCAAACTTCAAAGTACTTTTATAGTGGAATATCTGCAATAAATTATTAAGAATGAAGTTTTAAATTTTAATATTAAATTTTTGACTCGACAAATACTCGGCAAATACTCGACAACTTAAAAAGTAGCAAAATTTCTCATGAAAACACTTTTTTTTGCAAAATTCAATTACAAAATGCATCAAATGAGTCTAAAAACCATGAGGGAGTGTTTTATATTAAATTTCATAGTTCAATACATATGGATTACAAAATGGCATCATTATACGAACCCACATAGTGAAACTGGTAATAACTATAATGAATTTATGATGATTGTATTTGAAAATCATCATCATAAATTTCATATCTAGGCAATTACAATTTCCTCTTCCCCAACCTAGTGAAAAATTGGGAGGTAGAGGGTATGGTCCTTGCACTCGATTTTGGCTCCCTGATTGCCGTAGAAGATTGTGGCAGTGGCTCCACCATGCTGGTAGGTGGCAGTGGCTCCTCCTCCACCACATCAATGTCATCCAATCCAATCTCCCCTGCTTCTACTGCAGGCAAATCCTCCATAGCTTGCCTCTCGAAATCAGCAATCTCATCCTCTGTAAACAAGGAGGCCTCATCATCCTGTACGGTCCAATCACTGTATGGATCAATGTCATCCAAATCAATGAGCTCATCTGAAAAGTCCTGCACCTTTCTTGTGTGAAGCCGAAGATTATATTGCACAAAAACAAGATCATTGAGGCGTTGTTGAGTCAACTTGTTACGCTTCTTCGTGTGAATGGAATCAAACAAACTCCAGTTTCGTTCACAGCCAGAAGCACTACAAGGTTGAGACAAAATTCGGAGGGCTAGCCTTTGCAAATTTGGAGTTCTTCCACCCCAATCATCCCACCAAGAACCTACAAATAAGATATTCAAGTTTTTGTAAATATTGATAAACAATATTGTAATAAGTTAATAACTAATAAGTAATAATAATTGTAATTCATAACTTGCAAGATAAAGGCTTCACTTTTTCTTACTTGGTGTTTGGATCTCTCTTCCTCGTTCACATAATGTGGAAGAAAACAAAGGCCCTAGCTGCCTTATATTGTTGCAACTCTATAAGGATGAGGTCTTTCACTTCAGGTAAAGGTGTCATCCTGTCAATACATGTGAATAGGCCCTCCATAACCTCTCCATTAGCATCCGTGAAGCCATCAGAGAAGTAGAATTTGGGGTTGAGAAAGTACCCCGCTGCATGAATGGGTTGGTGGAGTTGATTGTTCCACCTTCGATCAATGATCTCCCAAATAGGGGTAAATCTATTTGCATCCCCCATGTAATAGTGTTGGATGGCCTCTTTGGCCCTATCCATTGCTTCATAAAGATATCCCATCACATTTTTCTCACCATCCACCAAGCGCAAAACCCTCACCAATGGCTCAGTCACCTATAAAGTACAAAGTAGAACCAAATTTAAATTACACCTTACAAGGAAACAAAATACTTATAGAATTTTAAATTAAGAATAAAGGATTAAATCTGAAAATTCATTAGAGTTTAAGTTACCTTGACAATCTCTAATGCTCTAGTTGCAAATTGACCATCCAAGATTATTGCTACAATCTTTTCTCCATCAGCCTTCTTTGAGTAAGTTGAGTCTACCCATGGTTGACTCACAAACATCTGCTTCAAGGAAGTCAATAAACTAGTGATACTTTGCAACGTTAGAAAATTAGTTGCAAACCTTGTAGCACCCAATCGCACAAGCTCTTTCCCCTTGGTGTGATCTCTCATCAATTGAAGAACCCATGGGTGATTATATATATATTTTGTTATGTCTCTTGCTTGTTCTACAATTGGTTTCACCCAATCAATTTTTCCTATGTCCTCCAAAAGAAGGTCAAGGCAATGAGCTCCACAAGGGGTCCAAAAAAGTGTTGGATGCCTTGCTTGAAGCAATCTACCAGCTGCCACATATGCCGCCGCATTGTCAGTAACAACTTGGACAACATTTTCTATGCCCACCTCTAAAACAACCCGCTCCAACATCAAACTCAAATTTTCTGCATTCTTTATTATGTTGGAGGCATCAATTGACTTTAGAAAAACCAACGCACCATTTGAAGCCACTATAAAATTGATAAGAGTGCGGTTTCTTCCATCTGTCCAGCCATCTGAAAGAATTGAGCATCCATACTTTTGCCATTTCTTCTTTTCAGCTTCCACAATTCCATTTGCATCTACAATAGCATCTTCAAGTAACCTGCCACTTAAATCTCTTGGACTAGGGGCCTTGTACCCTTTCCCTGCAACTGTCAATGCTGTCACCAAACACTCCCAATATGGACTCCTTGCCACATTGAAGGGAAGGTTATTATAAAACCAAAAATTTGCACAAGCCTTGTCTGCTTCTTTGTGCACCTCCCTATTCCACCCAGTACCTTCCAATGAAGGTTGTGATCCTTGAACATTTCTAGGGACAAAAAACTGGAATTTATTTGAAGTGGATGAAGTGGATGGGGTACGTATACGTGGACCGCGACTAGAGCCCACAATGCCTTGCATATTCACCTCAGAATCTTCAGTCAAATTAGGAGCAATGGCTTCTTGTATGGCTGCTTTTGTCTTTGCCCTCTCCAATTTTTTTTCATCAAGTGCTGCAAGAAGAGCTGCCATCTCTCGTTTCACCTCTTCAGGGGCTTCTTTACATGCCTTTGCATCACGGCAAGGAATACTAGCAAGATGGTATTTGAGGCGATTGATGCCTCCACTAATCTTCTTCTTGCACCAAGTACAAATAACACTCCCTGGTACTGGCCCATAATAGCCATGTTTCCAAGCGGGATCACGGCTACCAGGGGGTCTCCTTTCAATGGCCTGGCTTGAGGCAGCTGTGTCTGAACCAGATGCAGAGGCAGATGCCATTGTGATTAAATATTAACCTGCAATATTAGAAGTTGAATAATAAATATATTAGAAGATGCAACAGATCCAATACAAAGTGAAAGGAACAATCAACTAATTGTTTAACTTTATAATTTTAGTCATTATCAAACAATAAAGTTGTAAACTATCAAAGTGAAAGACATTTCATTTAGTATGCTATCTGTTCTAATTTCAGTTTTTTTATTCTTATATTTTTATTTTTTGTTGGATGCACATTGATTTAATTTACTTGTATGCAAATTGGCATTGCAGTCCTAACTCCTAACTCCTAACCTTGTTGGTTGTTGCAAATTTGCAGGTGGGAGCAGCAGGTTATCTGTTATCATACTGTATTTAATAATTTATTGCAGATATTCCACTATAAAAGTACTTTGAGACTTTCGATCATAGTTTGCAGATGGGCGAGTAATCTCTTATTCTATGTAGATGAACAAAATTTGTGTGTATGTGTGTGGATTGTCATTGTGCAGCTACATCAGCATATGGATATGAGTAAAAGTTTAAAGTGAAAAATTTTCACTTTAAACTTTTACAGTTTTACTCATATCCATATGCTGATGCAGCTGCACAATGACAATCCACACACATCAGAAAAACTGTAAACATGCTGGTGTTGTCTATATCAGATTTAATATTAAAATTTAAAACTTCATACTTAATAATTTATTGCAGATATTCCACTATAAAAGTACTTTGAGACTTTCGATCATAGTTTGCAGATGGGCGAGTAATCTCTTATTCTATGTAGATGAACAAAATTTGTGTGTATGTGTGTGGATTGTCATTGTGCAGCTACATCAGCATATGGATATGAGTAAAACTGTAAAAGTTTAAAGTGAAAAACTTTTACTCATATCCATATGTTGATGCAGCTGCACAATGACAACCCACACACATCAGAAAAACTGTAAACATGCTGGTGTTGTCTATATCAGATTTAATATTTATTATTATTTTAATTTTTAAATGTAAAATTTCATATATTATTCTATTATTATAAATTAATAATACCATGGGAAAATTGTAAATAATAATATCATTTTTGACATCAAATTTATGATTTATTGTAATTTGTTATTTTAAAACTAAAATTTCATATATTATTTTATTATAAATTATAATAATATCATGGCAAATAATAATATAAAAAGATATTATTATTTGTCATGATATTATAATTTATAATAAAATAATATATGGAATTTTAATTTTAAAATAATAATAAATTATTAAATATGATGTACAAAAGTGAATATTTTATCATTATGAATATTAAAAATTAAGACTCCCATGATATTATTATAAATTTATAATAAAATAATATATGAAATTTTGAAATTTTAATTTTAGAATAATAATAAATATTAAATTGATGTAGAAAAATAAAAAAATTTAATATTTTTATTATTTTAGACAAACGTTTGGAAGCATATATATAAAATAATAAAAATATTAAATCATTTCCAGGCATATGTTCATTTAATATTATCATTTTTTCAAGCATATACTATGAAGTATGAAGTATGAAGTTTTAAATTTTAATATTCAGGCATATGTTCATTTAATATTAGCATATGTTTGAAAAAATGATAATACTCATGACTTGGCACAGGCGCCGCACAGCCAATGTGAACAGGAACTAACCTGGAAATCGCGCAGACTCCAAGTCACACAGCCAAGACTCCAAGTCGCGCAGCCACCACTGCAAATCGTGGAAATAAATCACGCAGCCGACACTGCAAATCGCGGAAAATTAAAAGGGTAAATGTAAACTGCAAATCGTGGAAATAAATCACGTAGCCGACATTGCAAATCGCGGAAAATGAAATGGGTGATTGTAAATAGTAAAAGCGAGGTTTCAATAGCAGAAAAACACATCCAAAACGCGGAAAAAATGTGTAAAAAATCTAGTGAAAAGGTAAAAACGACTTGAAAAACGCGTCAAAAACGTGTTAGGTTTTCTGTGCCGATTATTTTGCGAGCAAACAGAGATTAATCAGCGAGTACTCGGAAAAAAACAGTAAAAAAACTCGGCTAGGGTTTCCTGCGAGTAAAAGTCAAGATTACTCGCCCAGCCAAAAAACATGCGATTACTCGGCTGCTCGGCGATTAATCGCTGAGTATGTATACAGAGGGCCATACCACCTTGCCAAGCAGGTTGTACCCCCCTCAAGTTGGACACCAAGGCCTATTTGATGGATTCTTTGTTATGGGTATCATTTCATTGTCTTTTCTAGAGCTGAGCGACCATTCTAGTAGATGTTTTATGAACCCTAAAGTTGTAGATTATTTTATTAAGTAAATCCTCCTCTTTTGGCTAGACGTATAGGTTTGCAGAAGTCTCTAGTGTTGCTGCCCTTGCTGAGTCATCATCATGCCTATAAGTCATTCTTTAAGTGGCGCCCAGTTGTATGAAGGGATCCCAAAGGTTAGAAGACAATATTGAACACTCATAAATTTTATATGAATTATTTCTCCAGTCGCCCCTATGACTGTAAATGAATTTGAAAGTCATAACAGATTGGGAGTGGCTTGGGAAGCATAAATAGGGTTGTGAACAATAGTAGATAAGCTGGACTGAGTATCTGGGGCATATTTAAGGAGGTTATTGAGGTTTGGAAAGTATTTTATAGACTGTGAAAGGTTGTTGAGTGTTCTGGCATGAGTGCTGAAGGTGCATTTAAGGCCTATGTTAACTGTTATTACGCAGAAAAAATCATAACAGCAGGTCTGGAAACAGACTTTCAGTACAAACTCCTTTGAGGTGTTTTGCAGATGGCCATTGGAGGTTAGTTTCATTGAGTTATTACTGCTTCAGACTGGCGTGAGGGTAGTCCATTGTTTACCTTTGTCTCAAGGGTGACAATCACTGAATTTCAGTCCCTTTAGAGCACACAGTAACAGGTTATAGTCATTAACAACCATGTTAGGAGTCTTTCTTTTGTTGTTGGGTGGTGTATTGACTATTTAGTAGCATGCCATAAGGGAAGTCCCAGCTCTTATCACTGATGAAGTATGATGAAGATGAAGCCACATGAACTCTGTTTTGAGGTAGTTGTTCACCATTCTCATGCTTGGTTATCATATGTAAAGAGACCTTTATGATGAATAGGATCACTCTTGTTTCATGTGCAATGTAATGCTATTTCATATGCAAAATATCAATGTTAATTTATAATTATTGTCACTTGATAATCATAGCAGCACTGTGAAAGTGTTTTGAGTTTGGTATTGTAATGTTTATGGTGCAACATATTTCGATAATCATCTTCCAAAATAATTAGGGGTGTTCCATTATAGTGGTATCGGAGCATACTGCAAATTGTTTGACAAAATGCTTGCATTGTCAAACAAATAAAAATAATTGCAAAAGCTTACCCATCAGTAGCCCGAGACATTACAATTACAATCCATAGACAAGATCTCCCCCCCACTTATTAAGGGTGCCATCCTCGGCACGTGAAAACTAGAAGGGTGGTAGTGAACAATGGTTGGCATAGGAGATAGGAAGTAATTGATGCACGAGTTAATCCTTAAATGATAATTATAACATGTTTAATTTCAAAAAGGAAAGAAAAATGTGAGTAAAAGTATTAGAATGTACTAAAGTCTTATTCAACCATATAGATGTTGTTAAAGGAAACTTGTGATTGGAGAGAAGCATGTGTGCCAAATGATATAATACATTCACAGCGACCGAGTTGCATTGAAACAAATGGGCTGCATGAAGAGGCTCTGAGGAAGACATTACATGTAAGACAATGCAAGTAGGATGCTCTTAGTGGATAGATAAAAAAATATTAATGGAGCATATTTTATTGATTTATTGTGATTTTATAGGCTGTGAGGAAGACATTACATGTAAGACGGTGCAAATATGATGCTCTTAGTGGATAGACAACAAATTATTATGGAGCATATTTTATCGATTTATCACACACACACACACACACACACACACACACACACATGCAGATAGGGTTGATTGGGTGCAGCTGCACAAATAGTGAAGCTAGTTAAGGTACCGACATCAAGTAGACTCAATACTGTGGGTAGAGCTGGCATCTTTGTGTATGAGACAGTTATTACACGTATGGATACCCACTCGACCAATCTATTGGAATTAGAAGGAAGTACATTCTGTAACTACTTAGGATGTGGGAGGAATATGGGTGATGCCTCGGTCTTCGCTCCAATTCAAATAAGTCGTGTTTTTTTTTTTAGATTGTAGGAATCAGGTAGCACGACCCCCATATAAACTGTAGTGCGCCAGGTAAACTTTTTAACGTGACCGGTTGTGCTAGCGTGACACGTCCTCCGGTACCATGGGGGTGGGGGAGACTAGACCTCGTGACCAACCTCCTGCAACAGGAAAGGTTTAGCCAATCGAGCTAGGACCCCAACCCAAATAAGTCGTGTTTCATCCTTCCCTGCTATTCCCATATTGAGTGAGTTGGCTCAAATTCGAACCCCTTGGGAGGGGGTGAGCTACTATGGGGATGAGATATGCATGGAATGGATATACTAACAGCCGTTCGAGAGCTTGTTCCAGTTACGTAACCAAAGCTAATGCGTCGTCGTATAGTCCTTTGTTCCTAATTCCCTCATGCAACAACGAAATTTGCACACTATAATCCCTCCCCCCCCACTCGGGTCTCAGTCATGGGCAATGAAATCGGAAGGAAGTAGGGCTCTTGATCTATAAGGTATCTGCGAGTGAAACAACAATTGGTGCTGTCCGATTCGCTTATGCTCCTATCCCCTTATTCTAGCAGGCTGATTAATTAAGTGGGAGGGAGATTAAGCGGTGCTTGCCTTGTTGTTGGTGAGCAGTGACTTACTTGGTAGAATGAACCAAATAAATTGCTGCCCTTGCCCCAATGTTTCATTGATAAATCAATGTGTGGGGTGGTGGTGTTTCCGGGTCTCGATCTAGACCTGGATATGGCGGCTCTCGATTGCAAGAATCATAAATTGGGCGGCTATTCGAATGGAAGGGATGCTAAGCGAAGTGGTGTATAAGCTAGATCAACTTCTGAAACTACTGGTGCTGTTGGTAGCTATGCAGGTGTACTACTGGATCTTCTGAAGCTGCTATTGCTAGATCAAGGGCTAGATTGGAATTGATTGCTTAAACTGCTGCTTCCTATTTGCCTTGGGTGGAAGCCTAAGGGCGGCTAGGTGGATATAGGGTAGTTGGCAGAAAGGATTAGCATTGGTTGGGGTTGGAGTATAAATCGTTCAGTTGTTTCTCGAAGAGAGGTCCCAAGGATGACTGGCCCATAGGCTGGGTACCTTGATCAATTACTAGTTAGGGCTCTTTGCCCCTTACAATAGTAGGGGCACTTGGATTTTTCAGGTGAGATATAGGTGTCTGAGTTCTCTATTAGTTGGTGGGATTGAACTAGCCACTGATGGATTTGACTATTGAACTAACCCAAGGCAAATAGGATGGTCCCAACCCCATTGACCATATATTCCTTTGGTGGACCCCCCCCATTAGAGAGTAGGGCCCTAGAAAGGTAGGGCCACTACCAGGGCTTCACCCACTGCCCTATATTCCTTATGGACAAACCTCTTGAGTCAACTGCGAACTAAAATTAGGCCCTCCCCTCGGCTTTCGTAGAGATGTCACACCTGCACAATCTGTTGTGGGTCGATTCTCGAACTCAACCTGAGTGAACATGCCCCTCTTCCATATCCCACCCTATAGTTATTCTACCCTATACTTCTATATCCCATCCAATCAATCTTGCTATTTCCACTCTCATTCTAGGTGGGAGGGAAGAACTTCCCCTTCATTAGCAAGCAATTGGTTCATTAAGCAAAGCAAGAAGAGGAACTAAATGAGGCAGGGGATACATGGAGATGGGGATGAAATGGAGATGAGATGGACAATGAATGGATAGTGAAACGAGCATTTACCATCGAAATAAGAAAGTTAGGTAGGTAGGAAGGGCTGCAGAAACCTTTTAAGCCCTAGCTCAGCTAGAGATGTCTATACATTAGCAAAATACGAGGGAAATATCGGACCATAGACATACCTTCTCCCCTAAGCTTTACACAAATCCACCATTGAATCCACTTCTCTTGCTAGGAATACCACTCAAGGAAGGGAAACAAAGAAATGAGCCTACCCTTATTGAAATTAGTGATGGAGATGTAGACTAGCGATGCAAATGCATGGATGCTCTTGTTCGATATTACCCCTCATTCCCACTCCGTTGGTGCGTGCATTTTATCTACCGAAGGGAGGTGGGACTGAACTGAGGTTATATGCCTTGGGTCGGGATTGATCCATGAAATGGATGCACCGACCTGGTTGAGCAAGGGTTGATGATTGGGATACACCCTAACTATATCCTCCCACCCATAACGGCGGATCCCACCACCCAGGGCCTATAGGTTAGTGGGGTTTGTGAACCCCACCGACTAAAGGAGAGTGGACCCTATCGATTGAGGATCCGCCAACACCCAAGCTCCTAACCACCCATAAGGCATATAGGGCGGTGAGTGAAGCTCGGGCGGTGGCGAAGTGCCTTGGGTGGGCGAAGCCCTGGTGGGGTTGGGCAAACTACACCGACCATATATGCCTTATCCACTGACGCCTTAGGATGGTGGGGTCGGGGACACTACGGATGGTGGGGTCTTGAGCAAGTAGCCTTCATCGAGGCTCGAATGAACCGCTTATGCCCTTGCAAACGGGTCGATGAGACATTCCGACCCGAGGTCGACCCCACCAACCATACCCTCCTTGGGTGAAGGGGTCTTGTGGGTGGCACCTGTGACTTGACGATAAAGCATCGATGGTGATACCACACTCGGTCGATTGCTCATTCCCTTGCTTGCATTATCCATCCCTTCGAGTTCATTTATCCTTCATTTCGGTACGGCTCAGGCACAGATTTGGTACAGACCATTAGAATTCCCCCCACCCGAAACATTGACGAATGGCGGGCCAATTTGGGTGCGATACAATACTCGATGGTGGGTAGTTACTCTGTTCCCAGTTGGTCCGTTGGGCGAGTGAACAACCCACAACAACTACTAAACCCACCCAAAGCCCCCCTACCCAGGGCCCCAACTTCATCAACCATACCCGCCTAGGATGGTGGGGTCGACCAGACCCCACCAACAGAGGCTCCGCCACCATCCATAAGGCATATAGGGTGGTGGGTGAAGCCTTGGGTGGGTGGATATACCAGTGCCCGCTGGCTCAAGGATTTTGAGGCAGTAACCACGCCACCCCACCTATCAATTATAGCGTGGGCATGTTACGTATAGAATTTAACACTTGGTTTAGTTCAGTTCAGGGCCCCCACCCCTATCTATCGCCCTCTCTCCCATTATAGTAGGGGGTAGGGGGGGTCTCAACTCCACATTCTCAACATTCTCTCTTTACAACCCCTACTATTCTAAGGGGGATCGATTCTCTAGAATAAGAAACTATAGAATTAATCTATGTAACATCCATCACACAATTAATCTACATAACATCCATTAATAACTATCTATGTAACATCCATCAGTAAAATGGTGAAGCTCAAACAACTACCTCCCTCCACTTCCAGTTACTCGAGTCCCTTAGCTCCCTACCAACAAAAACCCTTAGCTCCCTACTATAAGTGAGTGAACCGTACCATTGGTACGTGGATTAAGAAGGTGAGTGAACCATTAGGTGCTGGGTGGGGTTAACTCACTTGGGCTACTCGGCCCAGAGTAGACTCTAGAACTCAACTACTCGAAGAGCATACTCAAAGGAAGAATAACTCGAGGAGTCAACGGTAGAGTAACTCGAGTCAGCTACCTCTCCTTCCTACTGCTGATATACTGCTCCTACTGCTGGTATATTGGATGGAGGAGAGGAGCTTCTACTGGTTTGAATTGCTACCTCTAGTTCCTATTGCTGGTGTATTGGATGGAGGACAAAAGCTACTAGAATTGGAGAAAAGGTATTGGTTGTTGTGATGTTCTTTCACCAATTTTCCAACTATATTCCAATTGGAGAATAGATTAGATGAGTACTTTCCTTTCTTTGTTTCCCTTCATTTCCCTATTGTCAAAAAGAATACTGCCTTGCTCATTCGTGGTATGGAACTTGACATTGTCGCTTATTTGCCTGAAGAAAGACCAGTTCTAGTGAATGATCATGTGGGCCAACTATAGTTATAGAGAATCGAAACTTTTGGTCTTTCTGCCCTATAAATAGTAGGGTCTTGAGTTCTGTGATCTTTTCTCCCACTTGGTATGCTGGTGGGATATGCCATTGAATTAGAGCAGCCTCTCATCCTCCCACCCGAGGCAAATAGGGTAGGGGGTTGGTGGGAGGGGTGCCCTATATCTATAGTTAGTGATCTTCCTTCTCTTCATGACCATCATTTTACGTATCTAATAGAGATGACCACCAAACATCTCCCTTCCCCGCTCAACTAACTATAGTAGACCGGTCGAGTGATCTATACCTCCCAATCACATAGACGAGAAAGAGCCGGTTATCGCGCCCTACCTACCCAAGGTGGACCCAATCGACCTAGGGGCGACCAACCCCACCAACTATTTGCAAAACCCACCCACCTAAGGCGGACCCCACCGACCATATCCGCCCCTAGGGCGGTGGGGTTCGTTGCTACGAATAGTGGGGTCCACAAATAGTGGTGGGGTCAGCCGCTGCGGGTGGGAGGCTATAGATTGCCAACCCCACCACTCGTGGGGTGTACAACCCCACAATCCCGTAGGCCTTAGCGTGGAAGGATATAGTTGATTCAAGGTCGAGTGCTCTTTTGTCGAGCCCTTCTTTTCTTCTCGTTCGGTCAGGCGGTTGAACAATCGGACCTATTACTTATGATTACCCGTTACCTCCTCATTTCATTGATCAAGGACGAGAGGAGTAGTGGTACCCAAGCTCGAACAACACCTGGGCATTCATGATGGCGTGATCAGTATGAAAGATGGACGAGATTTCTTCATGATGGGCCCAATTTTCCGGAGAAGCGTTCCTCGCTTTTCTATGTTGCTTTGTGATTGTGATGAAGCGCTTAGGGATTCCGATAAAGCGTCATTTCACCCTACTATAGATAGGAAGGCCTGTTTGATCACTTTTCAATTGAGTACTCCTAACAGCTCGCCACTCCTCACTTCGATCAAGCCAAGCTAAGCCGAGTAACTCCACTATCCCTCCTTAATTGGATTAACTCTCGGCTTAACCCTGAGAAACCCTTACTGCTTTACTTCTGGAGGGGGTAGGGCCTACTACTAGAATGTACTAAAAGGAGAAAGATAAAGCAAAATAGGAGAACTTAGCTATATGCTACGGAGATAACCAACCCACATAACCCCTAGAATTCTCTCCCACAACCGGATCTGGATTTCCGATAAATGGATATGGATCCGACTCACGAGCTACTGGTGGAGATAGTGCCTTTGGCTTTCTCCCTGCATCTTTGCAACTGGCGGATTTGTTACCAAAAGCTATTGCGTCCATATCTGGTGGAGATGGTGATGGCTGTGATGTTAGGCGAGATGCTGTTGGTGAGGCAAAGACTTCATAGAATAATCGCAACCGACATTGCCTTTGCTGAGGGCCTTTGAATGGGGTCTACAATAAGCTCTGGTTCAAGGTAAGCAATTGAGTCCACGTAAACCGCAAGCGATACATCCCCAGGATAATAGCCATGCTCCCATCTTTGACTCTACTACCTATACCGGTGGATAATAGTCCTGGATCAAATGCAACCACCTTTTATGCCTCTGTCTCTGCTTCTCTCACCTCAGATGCTAGAGGATCAATAGGTTCATTGGCATCATAAACAACAGGATGACTTTTGGTGTTGCTTTCTCTACTTCTGCTGCTAGATATTGACAATTACTATCCCCAACCCACCCCTTGACTCAACAAATGGAATTGGTATTGGAATTGAAACTGGTTCATTGATTGGATCAACTGAGTAAACTAGATTTGGGACTGGAGGATTTGAATCTAGCTATGATGCTGACTCTGATGAAGCAACAAGAGAAACTGTGAGCATTGCACCCATTAACATATCGCTGAGGGTTGCGCTCTGCTCTCTTCGCTTACTTTGCTGCCTTTCCCATTGCTTCCATCTTTGTTGCTTGTTCCTGTGCCTTTCCTCTGTAAGTCAAAATATGCTTAACGCAGGTAGTGGATTGGGTGGTGGGGTCTTGAGGTCCCTAAAATTTGGCTAGCCCTACTATTCGCTATGGGGGTAGATTAATTTGTGGGTGGATATAGTTCCGGGTGGGCCCCTACTATTCTATGGGGTAGTTGTCCAAGTTCCCAACTGATTGATAGGAGCACTTCAACAATTAGTGTGATGAGAGCGAACCAGGCCGGGTCCCCAGTACTAAGCGATTTAGTAGTGGGGAAGCGAGATAATCTACAGGAATTGAATTGGGCAGAAGTATCGAAATCTCACCTTCACTCCATTTAGATGAGGCCCTATAGGAGCGCCAATGATGCGAGAAAGGCTATAACTGAGCTGATGCTATTAGATTTGGTTTCTCATGAATGGGCTGGTGGCACCTGACATGTAATATCTAATGATTCCGCTCATTGGTCTTAGAGCCTGTCATAGTTGAGTTGGGCGCAATGAACGGGAGTAAATAACAACCTATGTTTGGACTCGCCTGAAACTTTTATTTGATACAGCTTGGTGTGAAGTTTTCTGTGAAGCCACCGATACGTTGGGCACAAACAAACCATGCTTGGCTATATAGTAGGGCTGACAACGCAAGGTGCTAACCCAGCCATGCACTGGGATAACAAAGACCATACCACTGGTACTCCTTCAGTAATGAGTAGCCATCAATTATATATATATATATATATATATATAAACATGCATATAGACATGCATATAAACATATACATATACATACATATAAACATATACATATATTTATAAACATATATATATATATATATAGACATGCATATAAACATATACATATACATACATATAAACATATACATATATTTATAAACATATACATAGACACAATATATATTGTATATTATGTATGTATATATTTTCTTCTCAATTAGGAATTGCTGGTTACCTACTTTTCAGTATCCTAGTTGCCTAGTGATGCCACATGGGTTTTCATCAGTAGGTTATTTAATTCAATAGTAATCTGCTACTAAACTATATTTCACACTGCTATTGTCCAATAACGCCCCAAAGGAGTTTTCAGTGTTAGAATTATTGTTCTTTTTTGTTGAACTTCAGATGGAAACTAAAGAGGTGGTGCAACAGTAGTAGACACAAATGGTTTAGTATTCACAAGTTGGACTTCCTCTCCTAATATCATCAAGAAACTTTTTTCAGAACATGGTTTATGATATAATCTTAGTTGATGACCATTGACAATCAAAGCTATTCTTTTTGAATCCAAATTCCTTAAATTGATGTCTCCATTATTGAAGACATGTTTGATCTCATAGGGTTCCATCCACGTGGTGTGGAATTTACCTTTGAAATCATAAAAGCAAGTAATACAAAATTTTCCAATCTCCTAGATGAAGTGTAACATTTGGTGATAAAATGATCATGCCATTGGATTTCACTATTGTTGGACAATTTCAAAATGAAACAAAGCATATCTTCACAATTAATCAAGAGCATGCAATTTTTCATTCCTTTGATTTTGTGTGTGTAATATTCATGCCCAAAGCTGAAGTAGTTCTAAGAGTTTTAATCTCAAATTCGATGGGCAAAAGTGTTCTTTTACCATAAACAAGCTCATTAGGAGTGAGTTGCATGGTGGTCTTCCAAATGAGTCGATAAGCCCACACAACTTCGGGTAGGCAATGAACACAACTTTTGTGGTACAAAGAGACAATCTTCGTTAGAATACTTTAACTTGGCCATAAGCTTGAGGATGATATAGAAAAGATTTTCTATGTTGAATTTGATATTCCTTCATTAAAGCAGTGATGAGCTTATATGTAAACTGCAGTACTTGGTTGGTGACAATCTCTTTGGGGGCTCCATACCTTGTGAAAATGTCTTCATATAGGAATTTAACTATTTTCTTGTCCTGAACATGCTTCAAGGCTTTGACCTCTACACATTTTTAACATAGTCAGTGCAAACTAGGATGTAATATTTGAGGTTAGAAGGTGGGTTAATAGGACCGATAAAGTCGATCCCCCACTTTTCAAAAGGTTCTATAGATATCTGTGAATGTAGTGGTATTTCATCAAAATGTGTGGGACGCTCTATTTGTTGACACTTATCACACTAACAATGTAAAGTACCCAACTCGGAATGCAACGATAATTTTTGCGAATTTTTTCAGTTTGACAATGTGAACATTTTGCAAACAGTTGTCATGATACTAACAGGAATTTGTTTCAGAAATTTTCTCAAAGGATAACAATTTTAATGCATATAATAGGTTAAGGTTTGTATTTAAATTCCACCAATACAAGCACAATGAGATATGGAATATAAGACTGTTTATATCAGGCTGTTCATCGTTGAAATTACATAGATTTGAAACAATAATATATATTCAAATCTCATCTTTTATGTTTTCTGACCTGGAAGTCAGCATTACATAGGACGCCCACTTCACATCTGCATTTCCTTGTATATACCACGACTATCTCCCAGGAATATAGCTGCCGCACCCTCTATACTGGAGACGGCACCTTCCTTCACTATTGTCCCAGCTATGTCGCCTTCCCTTGACCTGTGACCTGCTATCTAATCTTCTTTGTCCCCTCCCGTAGACTCAGACTTCTAATGCACCCTTCCTTGGTGCTGCGATTGGGAATATGAAGTGATGGAAAGAAGCGTGTTGGAAATATTGTTTGTCATTGATGTCAAAGGAAGACTATCGTCTCGATTGAAGTCTAAGGTTGTCATTGATATCAAAGGTGTCAAAGAGTTCATAGATCGAAGATTGATTGACGAAATAGTTATCATCATTATCAAATGAGATCTATTTCAAACTACTCTCAAGGAAATCATAAAAGGTCATAGGCCACTAATTGATGGGCAAGTTGATAACATACAAGACCAAGCAAAATCAGACTACAAGTATGGATTGATGAAGTGATATGAGGTTGATGCAATTGGAACCAAATAGATTGACAAAGGCCATAGACCATAAATAGATATACACATTAAGGAGCAGCAATGATTATAATAGTTTGAAGTAATAAGCGATGATTAATGTATGGGGTTTCCATTATGAAGACAGCGATTAAGGTTATGAAGACTGCAACCATTTTAGGGAAGGCAATATGATAGTTCTTCTGGCCGACTATGTCTATGTAATTGTCCAAAGATAAGTGGTCTATACATTAAAAGCAACAATCTTCAATGGAGAATGTCAATCAGATGTATTCACAGCCATTACAACGTGGACAACATAAGTATTATGGCACAAATTATGCAAGTGGTGGCGACTTGTAAAGAACATTAGTTATAAACTTATATCTTAAATTGAATTACTATGAGGATCTAGCGCTCACATAAAAAAAGGATTATCTGTTATACTTGCTAATTCATTTAAATCACACACACACACACACACACACACACACATATATATATATAGGCAGTTATTAATGACAGAGGAGTATGACTATAAGAAGAATGAGCATAATCGATCATATAAGAGATTAAAAGATGTTCACAAAAAGACAGTGATTCATCTAATAAAGATTACCATAAGCAGTGATTAATTAGTGAAAAGAAGGATGTGGTTAATTATATGTATAGGCAGCAATTAAAATCCTTAAATACAGTGATGAAATAATGAAAAGCAGAAGAGTTTAAAGGCTGTGATTATATAAGGGAGTGTTACATTTACTAGAGGCAGTGCTTAAACATAAAATGAACAACAGCTAATTAAGTTAAGGCAGTGTCTTGTTTTTATAAAAAGAACACATCATATTTTTGCTGGCCGATCATAAGGAAAAGGAATATAGAAATGTTTATTAATCGCCCAAGAAAGATAGTGATTCATATAAGAAAACAACGATTAAGTATAATGAATTTTTAAAGATTCATGAAGGCAGCAAGTGGGAATAATTCAAAAGAACAGTGACTAGATTGTGAAGAGTTGTGTTTAATGCATGAGGAGCAATGATTCATTAAGGCAAGGCAGCGCTTGTGTTTATAGAAAATAATTATAAGTGGGAAATAAAAAAGGCAGCGATTAGTTTAAGGGAAGAATTGGTAACAAAGCGACATGTTTATTTAAAAGGTTATCTTTTTTTAAAGAGACTCAATTCTTTGTAGAGACATGGAGATATAAAAGAGAAATTTTGAGTTAGAATAAGTGTGTGTGGAGAAAAAGAAAGACAAATACATCATATATCCCAGGTTCATGAAGAAGATTAATTGCTGACTTATAAAGAGCAAGTTGTGAAGATTAATTGCAGATCAAGGGATTTATAAGAGCAAACCTTAAGGAGTATACTTTCAGACTTCATGAAGGAATTGTGAAGAGTATATGAGCAGATTTATGCAGACTCTATGGGCATATTTGTGAGACTTCATGATGCAGACTTAATAAGGAATATAGGCAGTTTGAATAAAGGATATATATATATGATTAAGGCAAACTTGACAAAAGCATGCAGATTTAAAAAGGATATGTATATGCAAGCATACATGATCATGCAAAGTACATTTATGTTATGAAGAGGGGGATCATGGAGTGAATGAATGAAGAAGATTGTAATGTCCATAAAAGCAACATTGTAAGGATGGAATCTTGTTTTGTTGTGGAAGTTGGGGCTTCCTAAAGGAGAGGTTGGTGCCTCTAGTGGGTTGGTGCTCACGAATTGAATGAGGGGTTGGTGCCCTTAGTAGGTTGGTGCCTACAAACTTTTTAAAAAGAAGAATTTATATAAAAGCATTAATTTTCCGTGGTTTTCTCCCATTAGGGTTTCCACATAAATATTGAGTTATTGTGTTCTTCTCATGTGCATGATTAATGAAATTGAGTAAATGATGTTATTGTGATTGATAAAGTTTAAATTGATAAAAATTGTTGTTATATTGATTCACCCCCCTCACCCTCCCCTCTCAATATAATTGTGTGCTCATCAATTGGTATCAGAGCCGATTCCTCCAGAGAAAAAACCTTACTACTTGGAGGTAGATCTTAGAACAAGCACACATGACAGGACGGGAAGGATATGGTTTCTCTTCAAACAGAGCACCACTCTTTGACGGGACCAACTATGCTTTTTGGAGTTTGAGGATGGAGACATACCTAAATGCCCTTGGATATGGCATATGGCAATCCATTGTAGATGGTTACACTGCCCCATCAACCCCGCTCACAGATCCAGATAGCAAGAGATTGAGCGAGAACAATGCCAAGGCTAAGAATGCTATTCTTTGTGGATTAACGGAGTTCGAGCTAGTAAAAGTGATGCGTTGCAAATCTGCCAAAGATGTTTGGGACAAGTTAAAGCACACCTATGAGGGTGTAATGTTCCCTAATTGGGAATGCCCTAAATTTTCCCTAATTCCTTAATTTCCAAATAAACCAATAGGTTAGAGAGCACCTTTCACTTGATTGGAGCCTTGCACATAGATTAGAAACCATTTTCCACAATCACACTAATTAGTAGGTTATAACCATTTACCACAAATATACTAATTAGTAGATTATCATAATTAAACATCAGTAAATTCATGGTTGATTTATTAATTCAATCATAAAGCATTTAGTATCTCTGGAGGGCTCAATCATAGGAGAGCATGGGAGAATGTGACTTGGATGGGGTGGGGTGCCTCAAGTCCTCTACCCTAGGCCCAAGAGTGGATATACCACCCTCTTGGCCTCATGTGGCCCATGCCATCCATATGAGGTGGCCTACCTAGTGAGGTGTGCCATTTTTGTTATCCCCTCATCCTGCCAACCATTTCCCTCTCCCTATGGTTTGACCTCTTGTGCTGATTCACAATGATGGAGGGGTGAGATTACAACAGATGCCCTGAAAATGCCATCTCTTCTAAGCCCAAGGTGCTGTACCATTGGTACCCCATCGGTATCCCCTTGGTCTCCTTGGGACTACTTGGTCCCTCGTTTTGGGACTACTTGGCCCCCCATCGTGGGACTTGGTCCCCCATCATGGGACTACTTGGTCGCTCATTATGGGACCACTTGGTCCCCCATCTTGAGTTGGCGTACCTAGGAGAGTGCCCCATCGCTGTTCCCCTCTTGTAATCCCGGCCTTCTCTATCACGGCTAAAACATTAAGACATATGACAAACAAATATTAATCATATTTACTAATATAAGGAGGCAGTCATAACAACAATGTATCATTAGTAACTTGAATATCTAATTAAATAATCACAATCACTTATATTAAATTATGCTGCACCATATAACTGTAAATAAGATCTCATACCAACTTAGGAAATCGGACTGCTGCACATATGCTAAATAATTGATTATTTCTAACTTAGAGGATGCAAACCTCTATTCCTTGTTATCTGTTTTATATCTGCAGATGATCACTGCCTTAATATTCGGAAATTATTGATTTTCCAAACCGAGTAGTTCTCTCTCCAATCAATCTGTTCTTAATATTCAGAAGATATTGTTAGTGTAAATCAACGCATAAGAATCTATTATTCATATTAACATAACTTATAAGGCTCAATAATTGCTGCAAGCATCATTATTGCATAATCGAATATAATTCATATAAACATATATATCTATAACTATTATTAATTAATCCAATTACCTTTGCATATGTATATTATCTATATATATATATTTACTTATTCATATATATATTTATATATAATATATACATATATATTCATTTATTGATAATTATATTATCGCTTTTCAAACCTGTTATTTACTTCTTTAAGATCTATCTAACTCTATATCTCTTGTTCTGCATATTTTCCCTGCTGTGTCTATTAATTACTGATTATATATCCTTTTTTTGTATGCAGATTTATTTCTTCCTTTTTTTGGGGAGGGGAAAAGACATCTTTTCACCATTCCTTCCCTTAGTAAGGGACACATCCCTCTACAAACTGTTTGCTGCTTTTTCCTTAATTAATTGTTAATAATTAAATGTTTTGCTGTATAGATATTTAAATGATCTCCATCGGCCTTTTTGAGGAGTTGCTCTCCTTTATTTAATCGCTGCCCTTCATTATGGGAATCGCTGCCTTAAAGCTCCCTTTAATAGTTATTAGTTATATGCTTTTTGCTTGGTCTTTCATATAGGTAGCGGTTTTCTAAATGACACGGTCAGGTCTGCCTTTCGATCATAACTTCAATCACTTCATAAATAATGTTTGCTGTTTACTTAATCTCTGCAGTTCATTATCATATTTTATATTATATGTTTCTTATTAAAATATATTTATTATTCTTTGTAATGATTTCTGGCTTAGATTGTGTGAGATTTTTTGCCAGAAATCATTACAAAGAACATTATGGATTGTGGAAACTTGATATCATTGATATATTTATTATTACTATTTTTATATTATATTAATATTTATATAGTATAATGATTATAATTATAATAATATTTAAATTGTCAATATTTATATTGTTATTTATTTAATTTACTTATTTTGCATCTCAATGCTTTATACTTTTAGGCATATATATATATATAATTTCATAATGACTAATAAGGAGAGATATGTTATGTCTAAATTAGTAAATAAGGGAAATAGTGAATTTATTTATATTACTTAATCTACATCTTTTCTTTAAGCAATCATGTGTAGGTTTGGCAAGGAAACATGCTAGGGAAGGGCAATATAGGTTCTCACAATGTAAGTACACCACCTTAAGTTGGATGGAATTGTCTTGGTTGGATGTTCCTACCACTTGGGGCTAGGGGGGGCATGAGGATGCCCTTGTGCTTAATTGTGATGAATAGTTTTTCTGGTGCCCTATCATGCGTTTCTCCCCAATCCCTTCCATGATTGGTTATTGGAAAGAGTCTATAGATTGGATTCATGTTTAAGTTGTTATTCATTATCTCATAAATGTTAATAGTTCATTTATTCTCAAGTTCAATGTCTATTATATAATTTACTATGGAATATTATTTGTAAAACAATTTTATGTTGTGTAATTGTCACTTAAGACAAATTTTGGCATACTCCAAGCAGGGGACATTACATGCTGGCTTCTCATAATAGAGTAAGCAGAGATGGGCCATTATGATTATTGTAGGCATTATCACCCATTGAAGTGTTTTTTCATTTGTATCTTGATATCTTGCAAATATGTTAAATGAGTTCATGAGCTGTTGGTGATCTTCCTTTGCTTGAAGGTGTTTGATTGAGACTCTGGAAGATTAGGATGAACTTCCTTCCTTTGCAATTTATTGTAGGCCTTGTTAGCCAATTTTATTTAATTCTAGGCTGGAGGAGGCAAGATTGGTCTCCTTGCAACAAGATTATCCTCTCTTTCTTCTTTGTTTAAGATGGTAGCAGTTGCTTTCTAATGGGTATGATTCTTCTTGATCAAAAGCAAGGCACCTTAGATATATCTTCCTATTCTTGTACAATCTAATTCAAGTTAGGCTACAAAATAGGAGCTTGGAGCTTGAATGGTAATTTAATTTGTTGTGCATTAATAATTTTAGTAAACATGTGCCCCCGGTTGCTAAAAACTGTTAGCATTTTAATTTGCCTCTTGTGAGACAACACAAAATGAAATAACACACAAGGAAAAGCTCTCTTCAAATTAGTAGGGGAAGCTCCTAGAGATCTAAACAATACTCCTTAAACCTAAAGCTATGAACAAGTTCTACAATTATGCACACTTTACAAGATTATCAATAGGTTTTCACATGAAAGAAAACAATTGAAAGTAAACTTGACCTATATTTTTGATTGCATAGGTTGCACACAAAACTTGAAAGGTACTTATCTCGCAAATGAGTTTTCTTGTATATGAGAAGTGCAACTAAACAAAATAAATTGAATGATAAATGCTTACTATTTGGCTAAAGCAAAGACTAGTAGTTTCATATTAACAGGGAGGATTAAAGAAAACCTAATTCTTATAAACAAAACCATGGCATAAGACTTAAGGAAAGTAAATTGTCAAGTACACAAAGTTATTTGCCAAGATGAAAGATAAATATTAATACTAAGCTTAACACAACTCTTTTGTATAATCCACTTATAAAAACCTTACGCAAGAACACAATATCTTAGATTGAATACATGAATGATAATCTCTATAGTATAAGCTTTACTTCAACTATCATTAAGAATAACGTGTGCCCAAGGTATTTATTTATAGTTTATAATAAACAACTTGTAGGGATTCAAGAATATTAATTAAATATCCTAGAAAGAATTGTTTTAAACTTTAAAGCGAACCTATCCACAAGTTATAGAAAAAGTGGAAAGAAAACAACTTGAAAGCAAACTTATCCTAAAACAAGTAATAAAATACAAATGGCCTCAAGTAGGCTTTTATGATTATCCATTGCCTGGAAATACAGCACTTGAAATAGCCATTGCTAGATATGGTCATCGCTAAAATAGCAATTTGCACACAAGCGAACTTAATGATTTTGGGACAAATCCTCACTCTGAAAACTAAGAATCCTCCAGATCTTCTAAAGTACGGAAAATCTTTTTGAAGAATATTGAAATCTTTGACCGCCATGGATGCACTGCCCATTTCACCTGCTCAATTGAGTGCCTTGAAACTGAAACCTTAGTGTTTGTTTGATCACCAAAATTGAAAAACCATAGTCTTAGGGTTTTGACAAGGTTGGGAACAATGGATGACAGTTGATAACACATATATCACAAAGTACTGAAAGCTGGCCCACCCTGATTGTAATATATGCGTGAACATAGGCATAGGATGGTTAATGCACCAACAAGTCCTGCATAAGGAGAATGTCAATAATGCAAAAATAAGGCGTATCCACTAGAAAATCAACAGCAACTATGAACTTGTGTATATTTCTACATCCAAAAATTTAATTTATGTATCTATTGCTTACACATTTTTGTATTTCTAATAGCTGTTTCATTCTAGGTCATTATATGTCAAGGGAAATAGCCTGTTTTGCATTTGTTTCTGTAGACACGTACAAGTGACTTAAAAGAATAAGGCAACAATATTGGTTAATGAAAGATATTGCACCTGTCAAGGAGTACTGTTTTCTACAACTAATTTTGTTCATGTTTGGTAATTAAGTATAGAGGACATGGCTGTCGTACATACTCTTAAATTATGAATCTATGTTCTTGTAGTTGTTTTATGCTCACCTTTATATCTTACATAGTAAGATATTGTCGTTCTGTGAGCTGCCTCCAGAAAGAATCCATAACATCAACTTGGATTTGCATATTGGCTATTGAACTTTTTGAACTTTTAAAGGCTGTAGTTCCTCTTTGTTATTTAATCTAAAAAGATTAATATGTTTTTTCCCAAATTTAATGAGACTTACTTGACAACATATACTGACTGCAGGTAGTTCTTGATTTGGATGAGACATTGGTGTGTGCCTATGAATCTTCAAGTTTGCCTTCTTTTATTCATAGTCAAGCTACACAAGCAGGAATCAAGTGGTTTGAGTTACAATGTGTTTCTGTTGATAAGGTCAATTTGGGATTTGTTGATAGTAATTTTAACTCTATTTTCTAAGTCATAAGTTAATTGCTATAGTTTGTGGAAGTATTTTTTTAATTTCCATTTGTGCTTTACTGATTATATTTCAATCTCTTCAAAATCAGGAAGATGAAGGAAAACAAAAAATAAACCATGTGACTGTCTATGAACGACCTGGCCTGCAAGAATTTTTATCGAAGGCCAGTGAGTTTGCAGAACTTATCCTATTCACCGCTGGTCTCGAAGGTTGAAATTTCAACCTCTAAATTTTTCTTAGCTGTGCTCTCTGAATTTATTATCATGCAGATGATTTGCATTTTGTTAACCTTTCCTTGTTTGGGTGGCTATTGAAACTTGACTTTAAAGGTTATGCTAGACCTCTTGTTGACAAGATAGATTCAGAAAATAGGATTGCTGCTCGACTTTATCGGCCTGCAACAGTTAACACGTAAGTTCAAGCATAAGAGCTCAAGTCTTCTTACTTTGTCTTCTTGTTGTATGATTTATACCTTGTACTGGTTTTGAGACATCAGTGAGAATTTAAGTTTTTGCTTTTGATAGTGCATAAATTCAAAATCTTGGTCATCACCTATTTCAGAATTTCTTATTGTATGTGTAAGATAATCTAGTTTAATTTTGGAGCAGGAAGTCCTGAAGAATGAGGAATTCTGTTAATATATCTGTTTAATTATGAAATAGTTGAATTATATTATACAACAAATACGATAGAAATTAGGACAAAAATCATTGATGGGAAGAGATATATGATAGGGGTACTTAGCTGTTGGGAGACATTTATATCTACTTTTTTCATGCACTTGTACTGCTCAAATTACTTTAAGTAAAAAAAATATCAATATAACTTCATTAGGTTCATACAACTCCAGGGCTTACTTAGAACACTGCACAAAAATCACAGTAATACCCTCAATAAATCATCTTGCTGTTGAAGCATCATCGAAATTTGAAAGCCTTCCAGAGTAACAGCGGAGATTCCAGATATGCCAATTCTTGTGGTGGAGTTTGCTTATACTGTGTAAATTTAGTGTTTACTCTTGAGACTACTATAATTTAGCCAAACTAATTGGACGACTTGAACTTCTATGTAACTGACACCTTTACATTTTAGTCTTGAGTCTTTTGTGGCTAGAAACTAGTTTGGTCATTGGGTAGAGTCATAATCATGATTTCAGGAACATAGGACTTAGCTACAGTAACCTTTCTGTGGAAGGGGTGAAATGTAAATTAGAGATACAATATTCATACTTGTGCTTAGAGCTGCCTTAATTTGAAGAATTGTGGGGCACATTTCATCCAAGTCTGTTGAAAGAAAGTAATAGCTTATTACTTATTAGTGGTAAGGTACAGATCATGAACAAGCGACTAAAAGAGCTGCTTGTAACGACCCGGTTCTTAGGTAATTTTTTTTTTCTTAATCTACAACTTTTAACATAGATAACATGCATATAAGAAAGTACTGAAACATTTCTTTCTTTTTCATTAACAATAAATAAGATACATGCTAGCTAATAATTTTAATTCTTTTTCCTTTCAAGTGAATAAGACAATATATTTCAAATAATGAAACTTTTCCTTTTCAAATGAACATCAGAGAAAATATACATACGTGCACATACATAGCTCATTTGAGCTTTTGAACTAATAGTGGTAAGAAGGTCCAGGAATCCGCCTTTCAAATCTCGGTGCCTCAGTAGCCTGGTAAGTAGGAGAAACATCACTCGGGCGCTTTTCTGCCAACCATGGACTTATAATGCGGTCCCCCACACATCTATCATTCGATAGATGGCCCTCCCTTCAACGAAGAGATTGGTTGGGTAACCGATACTGTAACCGACTGAGCATAGTGGTGTGTCCTACATAGCTAGAACCTGTATATCCGGTAAACTCTCGATCTAGTATGCAATACGGGATCACGGTGGACATGACAGTGTATTCATCACTCAATCGAGAGGACATTGTTCATTTACACTACTTTGGCCAAAGTGTTTTAATCGGTATCTCTATTGAGGGTCAACTGCCACATACACTATTTAGGGTTGATTTGACTTAGGGCTATTTTACATTGCGCGTAGGTCTTTTGTCTTATTGTGGTAATCCGTACCAAAGACATCCTACATCAGGTTAACCTATTGGGATGAATCTGCATCGCAAGCACTACCAATATTCTCTCCTATACGGGAATGAACATTTCCTAGGAGTGTAGCTAGCATACTGAGTTAAACTAATAACTTAGTTGGTTATAATGTATTTGAATCAAGCTCTCATCACAGTCCTAGTAGTAATATCTAAGATATTGAATACTCTCCTTTATACAAAGATCATACAAGTAAAGCAAATAGAACTAAATGCATTGTCTACCTTTGAAATGGACTTTTACGTTTTAATACAATCATGCATACCTATACCTTATTTACTTCATGCAACTTTTGGACAGTCAAATGCAAGCGTCATACAATAGTATCATATTTCATTTGTCTAACACGACTTCTCAAAGTTTGAAGATATAAAGAGCAGAATAGTACTTCATTGATCTAGCATGACTTCATAAAAATTAAAGATGAAATGAGGATAATGTAATCATGCCTGGATTAAGCTTTCCATAGGTAATGATGGTCTTTCTTTGCAATATTCCAGATTATAGAGGTTCTCTGTTCCTTCTCAGAGTAAAATATTCTTTCTAGAAAATCCTTCTCACAGTAATTCACTTCTCACAGCAATGGCTTCCTACAACAATTCACTTCTCACAGCAATGGCTTCCTACAACAATTCACTTCTCACAACTAGAGAGTATGTATAAGGACGCTCAAAATGACAAAGAGATTGAACAAGAATCAGAATGAATATGAATGAATATGAATGCGTGATAATGAGTATGAATGAATATGAATGAGTGATAATTCGCAGCAGTTGAAAGCCTTTATATAGAGTTATGAAATGCAACGCATTTCTTTACGGGAATGCATGAGAATTGACAACACACAGCCAGACTTATTCAAAGGAACTTGGCGGGTTTCCAAGCCCTCACTCAACACTTTTGGAAGTGATTCGACTTACCTTTAAGCCAGTAAAACCAGAATTGTTCAACTATTTATCAGAAATCGCCACTTACAGGTAATTTCCCAAATATGGTGCCAACAAGAAGGTGATTCATCTTGCTGAGAAAAAGTCTTGGTTAAACTTACAACAGCTATACCCTCATGAGCTGCGTCGCCCCTGTTCTATAGCAAGGTTGATTCTTTCACCCAGGGGAATTACTCTACACAGTCGCACGTTTCAACTTCTTCCGCCATTTTCCATTTCACGGGAAAACTTTAAATATTTCAAATCTGACTTTATTAAGTCAATAGTTATAAATCAAATATTTCTTTTTAAACTTTAGAGAAGTCCTTACTCATTTTCGATTTATTCAGTGATGAAGATAGAAGAAGTCGATTTCATTATACTTAGGAAACATTCGATTTCCAAATATGTGATGAGAAATGAATAAACAATGATTTCCATTTATAAAATAATATATGTATATTTATTAATATTATATATATTCATATAAGTATTAAAGTAATAAATAATTATATAAATATATATATATTTTATTACCTTAAGTAATATATATATATATATGTTTATTATGTTTACTTTAATATGTATATTTATTATTTAATATTAATATGTATATATATATATATGTATGTATGCATGTATATATATACATAACTCCTGCAAACATATCGTAAGCCAGTTTGTTATTTCCGATATGTCTATATATGTATCTATTCATATATACATATACATGTAGATGTAAATCAACATGCAATAATAATATAATATTATTAATATCTTATATGTAATAGGTGGTGTATATACATATACATACGTCCATGTATATTTCGATATACACGTATGTGTATGTATACCATATCGGTGCAATTGTGTGAGCATATCCGTTTGCCAATCACTCACTTGTATCGATATGTATATACATATGGATGCGTGTATATAATATATATATATATATTCCTTGCCTAATTACTTGCATTCAAATACGATCCATTGTAATGAACTTAATACCATGAGACAGTTAACAGATAAACATCACTTACAAAAGGTACAAAAGAAGACAACTCCTAATGCCAGTCTATGACTATGGATGACTTATCTAACTCAACTGATTCAGTTACCCACTCTATAGTGAAGTGTGTGTATGCTCAGTTAGTACACATTACCGGTTAACCGACCAAGCCCCTCTCCCAAGTGATATTTCCCCTCCGCCTGGAGGAATGGTACCTATACCTGCATCCACTGACATACGTCCACGGAAGTCAAATGCTCACAACATAACAGTATAGATACAACATTTCACAAGTTAGAATATTAACAATTCTATAACTTAATATGCATAATTACACCAAGAATGACATCAATTGAAATACATTAAAATGAGACAATCATTAAATGTAACAACACTCATATTGACAACAAGGTACACATTTTATTCAAGTATTGAGTTCACATTACAATCTTTCGGCCCTATGCAATACTATTACGTAGTAGCTTACAATTCGGGGTGTAACACTGCTGATCAAACATTTTGAAATTGACCAGTGGTCTGATAGAGTGGTGTCATTCACTCTAGCTATTGTTTGTCTCTTTGGTTTGATCCAATGTTGTGTTATGAATTTTATATTTTTTTCTGCCATGTAGCTCCTTCCCTTCTATTACTCCAAGTGAAGAATCAGCACATGTATTGTGGTTATGAGTACCTCAGTTGCTTTGTGATAGAAATCCTTTCCACCCTTTTTCTGTATTGCGGTTCTGGTTGTATTGAAATCCATCATCATAATAAGATTTTGTGCATTCTTGAGGACCTATGCTAGAATCTAATTAATTTATGATATTTTCTGCCTCCCATTTGGGAGAATATGTGCATTTAGCACATTACAATTTTTCTTGTTAACTCATGAGAAAAGAAATTGACACGCAAATCTCAAGAATAGGATTGATGAAGAGATTGGATCGTACCTCAATGACTCAGGGTTCTGCTTGTTGTCTGTTTCCCCATGATCTTGTGAAAGTGGGGGCTTTTATATATGTATATGAGGATCTGTAATATAGAGTTGATGAAGGGGTACACACTTTCCATCTGAGCTGTATTTTAATGTGAGATCTTAGGAGTCCAAATTTGCATAACTTTCTCAATGGATTTGTCCAAGTTTGGCTCTTCCATTGAGTGTTTTTCTTGTTTCCTTAGTTTCTTAGTGATCCCTGTTTCTTTTGCTTCCCAGATCTGTAGATTCACTGGGATCAAGTCCTATTGAGAACTTGTGTCGTAACCAGATCCTATTTTCCATTTTTTCAATTAAAAAAGAGATTCCTGGAGGCTTTTCTATCTTGAGATATACTCATTTTCCTTCTTAATAGGGAATTTGGGCATTGAGATTAAATAATGGGCATGTTATTGAATGAAACAATGCAAGTCTTCCTTGCAGAGCTGTATTGGGTTATTGGAGAGCACAGCAGATCTGTACTGAAGATTTAGATCTGGTTTGGGAGGAGGCCATGGCCTTCCTGGCACTTGCAGTGATGCCCTTAACCAGCTCATGGCTGATTCAAGGAGCTGATTGCTGATTGAATGTAGGTGGAGTGGTACAATAGAGTAAAGATGCTATGCTCTATCGTTTTCTGCAACATTATCTAAAGAAATCAGATAAATATTACTTCCCACTGCACATAACATTTCTGCAATGAAGCATAATATTAAATCCTCATAATTGTTGCCTTTCATATTTATGTCAAGTGATGCTTCTCTCCGTGTATGCGAACCTAGCTTAGACCAAAAAATGAATGACACCATCTGGATGTTTAATTCAGCTGATTTGAAAATGAGATCGGATTATGTTATGTCCCATACAGTTGCAGTCAGGGTTTGCGATAGTTTTCTTGAATGTCCACATTTCTGACCATATAGAGATGAGCATGGATGGCATACCACGTCTTTTAGTCATGGTTCAAACACTGTTGTATGATTCTTTCACCATTAGATTTTTGTACAAGGCATTCTTAACTCTCATATAAGAAAAGCAATAAAATCCCTTCATTGTACCCATTTTGTTTTGGTTTTGAATGCTAGTGGTAATAGTCTTCTTATTTATCTTTTTTCCTCTCCTCTGCAAGGCTACTTATTCATCTGATTTCCTCTGCAAGGTTACTTCTTATTTATCTGGTTTCCTCTGCAAGGCTACTTCTGGTCATGTTTCTGGTATCCTTAACACACTAAATAAATGTTATTTGTCTAGTATCTTTTGTAAAGATGGGAATGTTGGATATTGCTGACACATAGATTGTTTTCCAAAATGATTTGGTTGGATATATCTGCTACACAGCTTTAATTATTTGTATCATAGAAGCAATAATCTGCAAAAAATCTGCAGGCTGGACGATTTTTTCCCCAATTTTTTCCCATTTCAAACTGCAAAATTGCCAAAAAAATGCGTATAAAACCTGCAAAAAAATGCGAATAAAATCATGCTGATTTTCACGCAAAAAAAAAACATGAGACTATAGCTTGTTACTTACTATTATGCTTTGATAGATTTTTTCCAAGCATCCATAGCTTGTTCGAAAGCACTTGTTTTAGGCTTTTAGCCATAGCAGCAAGGCAGTGAACTGTTTGATAAAATGTTTTGGTAGACATGTATGAAAAATGTGGTAGCATAGACAAGGCAGTGAACTGTTTGAAAAAATGCCTCAAAGAAATTTGGTCTCATGGTGATGGAATGCCATGGCAAGCAAATTGCTATGGATTGTCATGACATTCCATCACTATGAAACCACATTTCTTTGAGGCAATTTTTCAACTAGTTCATTGCCTTGTCGATGCTATTGCTTACTATTATGCTTTGATAGATTTTTTCCAAGCATCCATAGCTTGTTCGAAATCACCTGTTTTAGGCTTTTAGCCATAGCAGCAAGGTAGAGAACTGTTTGATAAAATGCTTTGGTAGACATGTATGGAAAATGTGGTAGCATAGACAACGCAGTGAACTTTTCAAAAAATGCCTCAAAGAAATGTGGTCTCATGGTGATGGAATGCCATGACAAATGAATTGCTATGGATTGTCATGGCATTCCATCACCATGAGACCACATTTCTTTGAGGCATTTTTTCAACCAGTTCACTGCCTTGTCTATGCTATTGCTTACTATTATGCTTTGATAGATTTTTTCCAAGCATCCATAGCTTGTTTGAAAGCACCTGTTTAGGCTCTTACCCATAGCAGGAAAACAGTGAACTGTTTGATAAAATGCTTTGGTAGACATGTTTGAAAAATGTGGTAGCATAGACAAGGCAGTGAACTGTTTGAAAAAATGCCTCAGAAATGTGGTCTCATGGTGATGGAATGCCATGACAAGCAAATTGCTATGGATTGTATGGCATTCCATCACCATGAGACCACATTTCTTTGAGGCATGGCATTCCATCACCACATTTCTCATGGTTTTGGAAAAAATCTATCAAAGCATAATAGTAAGCAACAAGCTATGGTCTCATGGTAATGGAATGCGATGACAAGCACATTGAGACCACATTTCTTTGAAGCATTTTTTTCAAACAGTTCACTGCCTTGTCTATGCTATTGCTTACTATTACACTTTGATAGATTTTTTCCAAGCATCCATAGCTTGTTCGAAAGCACCTGTTTTAGGCTTTTAGCCATAGCAGAAAGGCAGTGAACTGTTTGATAAAATGCTTTGGTAGACATGTATGAAAAATGTGGTAATAGACAAGGCAGCGAACTGTTTGAAAAAATGCCTCAAAGAAATGTGGTCTCATGGTGATGGAATGATAGACAAGGCAGTGAACTGTTTGAAAAATTGCCTCAAAGAAATGTGGTCTCATGGTGATGGAATGCCATGACAATCCATAGCAATCTGATTGTCACGGAATTCCTAATTGTCATGGAATTCATTTGCTTGTCACGGAATTCCAAATTGTCATGGAATTCCATCACCATCATGGATTGTCATGGCATTTAATTACCATGAGACCACATTTCTTTGAGGCATTTTTTCAAACAGTTCATTGCCTTCTATGCTACCACATTTTTCATACATGTCTACCAAAGCATTTTATCAAACAGTTCACTGCCTTGCTGTTATAGCTAAAAGCCTAAAACAGGTGCTTTCGAACAAGCTATGGATGCTTGGAAAAAATCTATCAAAGCATAATAGTAAGCAATAGCATAGACAAGGCAGTGAACTGTTTGAAAAAAATGCCTCAAAGAAATGTGGTCGCATGGTGATGGAATGCGATGACAAGCAAACTCTTAGCCATAACAGCAAGTGAAATATCCCACCCCTTCCTGAGATATTTGCTAACTGTTTTGTTCTGCTTTTTCTGAGTTTTATGTTTTGTAACTCTTTGGTTTTGAATGATTCTAAATGTTTAATGATATGTGCCAGGAATGCAAATGAAGAATATTGACAAACAATTGCAATTAAAGCAAACTGCTGAAACAAACCCTTTATATATATATAATATATATTCAAATCAGATTTACAACTTTCTTAGCAAATACTTTATGAGCATACCCGGATATTCAGAGACAGTAAGTGCAGGTCTGAAATCTTATATCAGCAAGCTGATGCACCACAAAAACCAATGCCTAGCTCCAGAAATGATTTTCTCCCCTTTAGAAATGATGCCAAATAGATGCCATGATGAAATCGTCCCAAATGAAGGAAGAATGAAGCCCAAGAATGAATCGCTTGGCTCCAAGATTCACACCCCAGCCAAGGATGCTGTATGGCCTGCTATAGGAAGAATGGTACTGCCTTGAGACCCCCAATGATGGTTCTTTCAACAATCTGAAATCTGCTCTTCAAACCCTTGTAAACTTTTGAGATTTTCACTCCAAATAAACACAATGTGACTTCTGATGCAAAACCACCCGAAACAACCCTTGGATGCTATTTCACACCTGTAGGTTGCTCAATTAAGAGGTAATGGACGTTCTCCATGATCGAATTGAAGAAGAAACCTTTGTTTTCTCCTCACAGCCAAAGCTTCACAAATTTCACAAGTGTTCAATCAACAATAAATGAAAATTTGCTTTTTAGAGTGCCTTTTATACTCCTCAAATGGCATGATTTCCAATGCATATTTAATCATTAGATATAATATGATATATTTGCTTTTGTTACTTTACTATATCATTTCAAGTGGGCGCCCAAATCCATGACTTTATAATTTGACTTAATATCATTAAATAAGCTTTTTATAATAAAGTCAATAAAATCATTTAATATTCACTTTAATTAAAGTATTACTTTAATAATAATTAAATCACCATAACTCCATTAATAATCAACATTTATTAATTCCGACTTTCACCACTGGCTAACCCACTGCTCACTCTGTCCATCTGGCCCTGACATCCCACTAACATACTAAAAATAGTAAGTATGCATAAACAGACCCAGAAACCCAAGCAAAAGATGACCTCTGAATGTGCCAACGAACTGAAGGAGAACCCATTAACTCCCACATAAGGCCCTCTAATCACCGTTATTAGTCTACAAGGACCCGATGATAGGTTAATTTGTCAAACATTGACGCACGTTAAAAAGGGGACATTACAGCAAGGCAGTGAACTGTTTGATAAAATGCTTTGGTAGACATGTATGAAAAATGTGGTAGCATAGACAAGGCAATGAACTGTTTGAAAAAATGCCTCAAAGAAATGTGGTCTCATGGAATGCCATGACAAGCAAATGCAATTGACAGCTGCTCCTAGTTATTAGTTATGCAATGTGAAGTAATTGCATAACTGCTTAGGTTGACTATGTAAAAGCTATATTGTAATTGAAATTTTGTCGTCTATTAGCATCTAGTTATTAGTTATGCAATGTGAAGTAATGCTTTGAGTTTAAAAGATGTGCAATGCAATTTAATCAGCCATATGAATATAAACTACAAAAAATCTATTGTTTATAATTCATTAGGTAAACTCTTTATTTTATTTTCTCTTTGTATCTCTATGCTATGGAAATGCCTTTCAATTTCAAAAAAATAGTTTTTATCTCTTGTTCTACAATTTTTTTAGCTCTTTTTAAAATTCAAATTTTCCCCATTTTTTCCCATTTTTCCAAAAAATCTTATACTTTTGGTTTGCCGATTTTTTCCCGAAAAGATTTTTGCTGCTATGATTTGTATATTGTAGCAAAACAATTAATTATTTAATCAGAACCATGTGCAGCTTTTTTTATTGTGTATCGTAGCAAAATAATTAATTGTTTAATCAAAACCACTTATTGATTTAAACAGAAAATACCGAGATCATGTAAAAGATTTATCTTGTCTTGCACGTGATCTTCGTCGGACAGTCATTATTGACAACAATCCTTTCAGTTTTTTGCTGCAACCTATGAATGGCATACCATGTGTTCCTTTTACTGGAGCACACACAGATGACCAACAGGTATGGTTTATTTGAGTACACTTGTGTGTGGTTGCCTTTCCACCTGCGGCCCGTAGTGCACTTAGTGATGTAATAGAACTATTTATATAATGAAAAAGTCTCATGTTGGTCGGACTCAATATTCCATCTGATCTTACATAATCTGTTTTGTGATTTGAATCAGCTTTTGCAAGTACTCCTACCACTATTAAAACATCTTGCCATACAGAAAGATGTGCGCCCCGTGTTATATGAAAGATTCCACATGCCTGCATGGTTTCAAAAGCGGGGTTTTCCAGCATCTGATCGGCTATCATGATTTGATATCTTTTGCTGTGGATTTTATCGGCCTGTTGGTTTACAGTTGAAGTGTGCTAATTCTAGTGATGCAAGTTTATGCTGTACAGGAAATTTAAAAATTAATTCTGGGCATTGATTCTTTTCCTACTGATATGTACAGGGAAATTTATGGCTAAGAGAATGAAAATGGATCCACTTTAGATGGAATCTATATGAGATTTCATTTAGCATGGAATTGTTCTTGCATAAGTCGTCATTCATTGCACAGAGTTGGCTCTTTTCAAGGTTTTGGACAAAATTAAGGTCCACTTACCTGTGGGGGTTACAAGTTACAACCATCATCTATCATGTTGCTCATTTGGCCGTGGAAATATTCTCCAGTAAACTTGTCTGGAACACCGTCATGTATAGGAATGAATTGCACTTGACAATGCTATGAGTTTTAAGGCTGCACAGAACATGATTATGTTTATATTGTTTAATAGCTTTAACGCTTCAAATTATATATTTATACCCAACATTTTATCCTTCATTGACATGGAATATAACATTATGCTTAACCTGGCATGATGTGCCATCTACTTTTTACCAGAATGTACCATGTCTGTGAACAAAGGGTTCCCATGTTCAGGGGTTGCATGGTACTAGAAATATATGGATTATCTGTTTTCAAAGATATTTTGTTAAAATAAAAAGCTTGACAATGACAAATGATGTGTAGTAGTCTTAACATCTCACTCTCATGAAAATGTTTTTTAACATTTTTGAGTTTTGACTTTTATGGCTTTGCAGCTTCTGTGATTTGATTATTCAGAAAATCTTTATTGTTTTAGCGGAAAACCACGTTTCTTTGTTCTGTATGGAAACTTATAAAATGTGCATATTCAAGTTCATCTAACTTTCAGATTGTTATTGCCATGGCATATGTATTTGACTATCGTTAGTGTTTTCATAATAAATGCTTGAGGATGCAATGCCGTATCATGACAAACTGGGTATATAAGACATTCCGTCACAAACTTGATTGGGTGCGTGTTGATATTTTCATATTTACTTGCCTATTATATTGGTTATCAATTCTATTCACAGAGCCAGATGTTGGTTACTATATTTGTTCCACAGTCCAGGCTGTTGCAAGCATTGATCTCAACTATTCAGTCACTTGGTGTATAAAGTATTTTATCTATCTTTGAACACTGGTTCTCAATCTTCAAATATTTCCAGTCATACCAAGTAAGAGACATAATCAATTCTGAAAATCATATCAAGGGACATACTATTTCCGCAGTCCATTATACTGGTTGAAATTGCTTTTGGATGAGGGCAACACTGGTTCTCAATCTTCAAATATTTCCAGTCATACCAAGTAAGAGACATAATCAATTCTGAAAATCATATCAAGGGACATACTATTTCCGCAGTCCATGATACTGGTTGTAACTGTGGTGTTTTTAAGCATCATGATTTGGATCACACTCCTGATCCATCATCAGGATGAGGGCAACATGTATGGTAGATTTTAGGCTATACTCCTTAAAAGGATGGAGATTAAAAGGATGGAGAGGAAAGGAGAGGGGAATGTAAAATAAAAAGGACTGAAAACATGTAAAAATGGTTGAACACAAATAAATAATTGATTACAAAACAATGTACTATGTGACCAAATGCTCTAATAGCAAAATGTTCAGAATACCATTTGGCATGCCAAATTAAAATGGTCAAATTATTAAAATATGAAAATTTGTTAGAACATAATATTATTAGGGTCATACCTTTATAACATTTATATATTGTTCTAAAATAAGCTTATAAAATTTTACAATAATTATATGCTTTATATAAAGTATATCATTTAATAATTTGTTAGATTATTAATTATTTATAAATGTTAGATTTGAATAAGTGTGACTTACCTCTTCAAGTATTTTGCTATCTCTTCTCCTTTATTTAATAATTCTCTCTCATTGGGAGGTAGGAGAATTTGGAAATTTATAGTGAATCTCTACCATTATGCACAAGAGGCATTATTGATCATGTGGAAGTGAGAAGAAATAATATACCTAGGTTTTGTCTATAATTTTATAGACAATTTTGTAAGTGTTTTATAATCGAAGGATGATATATGGATTTTTTTACTTAGAAGGGTTTTCCTTGTGTACATATTGTGTGATGTGTTTTCTCTATGCTTTTTACAATTTTATTTCAGTTATCTTTCTCTATTTGTAATGATTAGTTGCCTATTGATCCAATTTTTTGACATGTTATTAGAGCCAAGTCACAATTACTAATCATTTTTACAAGTATCTCAACTTACCTAGTTCTAAAATTTTCATAAACTTACCATTCAATCTAATGTTATCATCTTTTCTCCTTCACCATAATCATCCCAACCCTATGAATAGTAAAATCCCAATAATTTTGCTTGTGCACACCTAAAAAGTTTTACCCAAGTGCATCTCATTTATTGGAAATATTAAACATTGAAATAATGTAAATTATAATTTTAAAATGTTTAAATTCAAATTCAATCTACTTGTTGGGATAGTAATAAAAACTACCTTTTGCTTGGCCAACATGACTCAACGGTCCCATATGTTGTTGGGCATTGAGTTTTATGCTCATTTATATTGATTCTCAATATCTCAACTTTTTCAACCTTGATCTAGAAAATATGTTCTCCCTAACCACATTTACAATTTATTTATATAAACCAAATGTTGCTAATGTGTATTTTTTAAGACAACCATGTCAAGAATCCTTCGTAAGACTTTTTATTTCAATAGATTCTATAAACTTCCACATTATATAAAATAGTAAGAAATGATAATATTTTATGTTTCCACATTACAAGTTATGATTTTAAAACAATTATCCAAATCTATGTATAATCATCATGAGGCTCAATATGAATGGTTGTGCTAGTTTGAAACAACCATTCTTTCTAATTTTTAGTTTGTAAATATTATTATCTTTTAACACTTGATTTCATGTTTTTCTGAGTTAGACTACATTGCCACACTATATATTTATGCATTCTTGAGCATGTTTAATATTGTGAGCTATTAATGGTCATGCATTTATACTTTTCTTGTCCTTCATGGAAGAAGAATGTTCCATTTATTGTTATGCCATTATCCTTTTGATTTCATGATTTTCCAAGTTAGATTACATTGCCACACTATATACTAAACACATTTTTTAGTATGTTCTAATATTAATTTGAGCTATTAATGGTCATGCCTCTATATTTTTCTTGTCCTCCATGGGAGAAGAATGCACCTTTTATTGTTATATCATTTTGTTTATTAGGCCCTCTATTGTTCTTCAAACTTGCACTCATGTTTACTTGATAAGAATCTATTCTAATCTCTTTAACTTTTTTGGATTGCATTTGATAGATTTTGGTAAAATTGTTCACGTGCCTTCTCTATGCCTTGTTTTTTATAAATGTCTCATGTAGTTGGAAGCTTCAATACTGATGAAATTCATGTACCTTTTATTCTTTGATGGATGCCCATACACTTTCCATTGCTCTTATCCTTGCCACGAGCTAGAGAACACATACAAATATGAATTGAGGACTGGGAGACCTCTTCTCAAGCTAAGGATAATCTTGTCTTTATAGGCTAGATCTCGTATACAATTCTCTTTGCAATTTGGAATATTTCTAGAATAATGTGATTATGATTGGCATCAAAATCCACCGATCTAGTGATACCTTCAATGTTGACATGCTTGTGTGTGGGGAATTGTTAGGTCAATATAGAATACAATTGTAAAATATGGTTGGACATGTAACTTTGGATGATTGCCCATGAGATTTAATTGTAGGGTAAATGGTCCTTTTAAGAATATTTATATGTAGTATCATTACAAAAGAATGATTGGTTTGAAATGCATGCATAGCATAATTAGCATTTAAACATGGCTACTATAAATCTTGAATTGAATTGAAAGTGAGGATAGTATCTTGAAATTGGATGTAGTTGGATACACAAAAATATAATATATTACACAAATATAATATATCATACAAGTGTGTCCCAATGGGCAATATGTGATTGTTACAAAACTCGTACTTAAGACTTGCAAACGAGAAGACTGATCTTATTAATCTTTATAATCCACTTGAAAGATGGTTTTTGTGGCTTTCTTAAGTTCATTTATGATAATATAAAGACTCTTGAGCATGAAGATACAAATTTCTCCGTGGAGTCCTCTTTAATTACTCAATTCTACAAATTATGCTTTGCTATCCTCCAAAATTTGAAATCTTGACAACATAACATGTAGAAATTAGGAAAAACCCTCCAAGTGACCTTTGTTCTTTTACTCTAAACTAGTATGTATGCAAATTGAATTGCCACTCTATTTGTACCTTCAAGAAGTGGAAATTACCAGGTTTGAATTTTCTTTCTTGCTAGAAGAGCCAACAATAAGGATGATTGCTACCTATTATAGATTTTGATAGCCCCCCATGAAGTTAAATGTGATTATTTTCCATGGCTTTGGAGGGACTAGTGGTGGAAGCGACAATCTCAACTTGTAAACGTTGATAAAACCTAGAAACATCATAATGCATGCTTGGCCAATACAAATAGTTTTGCGAACTACTCACTGTATTCCCTATGCCAAGATGATTTGCAGCTTTTGAAGTATGTGCTTTTCTAAGCAAGGTTATTATAATTTTCTCTTGCACTACATTGGCTTATTAGTTTATCTAAGGTTGCAACCCTCTTTATGTATCACATCACCTCTAATATTAGGGTATCCCAAGAGATCTTAAACATAGTTTTGATTCAATGCTTTTAAATCACTCTTGCACTCTCCCTTGGAAGAAACATGGACCAATCCACTATTTGAGCACTCCATGATAGAATCCTTTATCATCACATGAGGAAAAATAAAGGAAAATTGGTTATTTGCAAACAAAGCAAACTCTAAAATTTGGATTAAGTATTTCCCAAGGAAAAACAAAAAAGATATCAAAAATATTAAATGGATAATGTGTATACATATATTTTCTTTGATGCTAAAAAAAAAAACATTTAGTATTATAACTACTCAAAGATCAAATGATAATTTAATATTCCTCCTTACCATCATGTAAATGTAAATCTATATTGCCAATCTTGGCAATGAATTTCGAAGTAATGTTATAATATTTTTCTAATGGTTGTCCAAATTTGTGGGAATTCCATCACTAGATGCATCAAGGGGATTCAATCTCTACTACAATTGCCACTTGCATCACAATTGGAACAAGGTGAAGGGGAATATTTAGACAACCTTGTTCATGTATGCATTTAAAAATGCTAGGTGCAATATATTCATCATGTAAGAATCTTGAGGCTTGCTTTCAGTTGAATATTCACTAGATTCAACATCTAAATTACATTCAATAGGGATTTTCCCAATCAACTTAGAAGATGATCCTCCACTTAGTAGTTGGACACAATGAGTATAAAAGGTCACATTCAAGCACTGTAGTGACAATTTTGTGGTAACTAGCAGTCCAAGTAATATGGTGTTACAAGGTCTACACCATTTCTAACAAGCTTGCAAGCTTCCTACCAAGTTGTGACCCCTCTTGTAAGAGGCTTGACCTTCACTTTCCAACCTGCAGTCCCCGTCAACATCCTATTTCATATGGCCTACCTTATTCAAAATCATTGATATACTTTGCACACATATATACATAGCCTCCAAAATAACTCAAGCATATTTATTATGGTTCCCCACAAGTTACATCTAGTTTAGCTCCCTTGAATTGAATTTCATGCCATATATTGGCATTAACAATTCCCAAGAAAATTACAAAGTAGAGTGCAAGATATAGAAGTGTTGGAAGCTATTTATACGAGGTTGATAATTACAATTGATAATCAAATTTGAACTAAAATTACTTGGCAATGTTACACTCAAAGCCATACAATTGTCTAGTTCATTAAACATATAAACTCAATTTGTATTACACCTTATATTTTTGTGTAGCATCATTTTCTCCACACAAGTAAGGAATCTAATCCTAAAATCTTGGTCCTCCAACTTTTACAAAAAAATCCTATTGTACACATTTATAAAAATTAAGTACAACTTGATTGATGAAATTGATAAAATTTATCTAAAACCAAATCAAATGACATATATTACTTCCATGCTGCATACCTGATCATATAGTTTAATAACTTGTAACAAAAATTATATTCTCACATCAAATAATTGATGTTTACCCTCATCAATAGCCTATGGAGCACTAGCAGATGATAGTAAAAAACACCTAGTTGTAATGGGTAATTATTGCCCCAATAAACTATCTAGGAAGCAAGCTTAGAAAAGGATAACTCACTTGTCTCTTAGAGAGTTTTGCATAGATATTTGATTAAATACTTAGCATGTGGCTACTTACTACTTAAAAACAAGGAAATTCATACCTACTTAAGTTTGTGATAGTCACATACCTTAATGATCTTATAAATGAGGATGAACAAATCATCATTTTAGGGGGACTATTGACTCAATCTTTTGGGGGAATTTTAACTCAATATTTTCGACAAAAGTTATATGTATATCAAATATACATGACTTACTTATTATAAGTAAATCAAGTCAGTTATTAAAGATAATTCTCTTTATAAATTGTGTTAGCTATATTCTAAGATCACTTAAACATATCTCAAAGTAAAATATGCAAAATGATTTACATAAGAAATATAATATGACCACTTTAAATTAGTTGATACACCTATTAATGACTGGTATTAATCAAACATTGGAATCATAAAAAAAAGAACAATTCTATTTTTCAATAAACATAACAAAATATAGATCAATAATACCTATATAGTGTTAATGTTCAGCGTCTGGAGAATAACTTCCAGCCACGACTTGGAGAGATAAATTTGAATATAGCCTTTTGTCTATTCAAATTTAATCTATTATATTTAAATATGAAGGTGCCTCATTTCATGTGTCATTAATAATTAATATTTAATTACTAATTGAAGAGTCGACTTTCTAAGGAGAAGACGTTTTCTTGTTGAGGCCGACCTAAATATCAAAAGTCATGTCTTTTGCTGGGCCGACTTAACAACATAAGGAGACACATCTTTTGGCATGTGTATAAATACAGGTTGCCGATCATTCATTTGATCATCAAGTTCATTTATCATAATTCGTACTTCACAACAAAAGAAGTTCACACTTGCAGCAGGTGGTCTTTCTGTTTTGTAGCAGCAGATCGAATTCAAGTGGAAACATATTCATTAGTACTTTGCATCTAGGAGAGGTGCTATTATTCAGTTTATAAATCCGGCCTTGTGCTAGGCTTGAGTTGTAAGCAGATTTCTGCTCTTATCAAATCAATATATAGGAGATATATTGGCTGGGTTTTTCTCCCTCAGGTTGGAGGGTTTTCCTAGGGTGTCTTGTGGTGTTCATTGTCTTATGTGTTGCATTTTCTAAGTGCTTATGTTTTGATATTATCTGATCATATAAAAGTAACATATAGTAGGTTCTAAATCTAGATTTATTCAAGATTCTATATGAACCTCTAAAAAATGTTAATGAATGATTATTAAAATTATGGTTTTTATTATTCCTTCACTAAAAACAATTTTATTTTGATTATTGTGTTACTACTGTATTGTTGATTGTCTTAATAGGAAATCTACCTCAATATATGCCTTCAAAATATGGTGCAAGGCTATCATATAGATGGAGTATGCTTGAACAACTACTTTTTTAGCTCTTTAATCAAAGGCTAACTACAAAAGAATCAATGTGGCTTAGGATATTATTCGAAGAGTTTCATTTGAGTATTAGTAGAAGTCAACTTTATTATATGATAACAAAATTTATTTACACTTACTAAAGTGTGACATTTGGAGAAATAAATCACATTGAAGTCACATGCACTTCATTCAAGAGAATTTTTTTTCATCATAAAATCTAATCCTATTTTGACAGATTATCGATCAAGTGAAAAATATACTATGATCAAGAATAACTAGGTTGGAGTCTCAACAATTGCATATCAACCTCTATGTAGTACCAATATTTCCAAATTTGGATCAATGACACCTTATAGTAGCTAGACTCTAAATTTAAGGCTTAACATGCATAAATAAGACCTCTAAACATTATATGTAAGACCTACAACCACTATGTAAAGAACCTGGGTTGGGGGGAGGAAGGGCGGGGCGGGGCGGGGCAGAGGGGGGGGGGAGAGGTGTAGTTTGAGTCCTAGACTCCAATACAAAATTATAAGACTTCGTTAAAAGCATCGTTTTTAAAATGCTAACATTATATATTATGAAAAGATGAATGAAAAGATGAATTTCATGTAGCCCATAATATATGATCTTCATTTTGACATATATTTGGGTCCCTATTTATCATTGTTAAAGAAGACTTATGTTACTAGGGTACATTTTTTATTTTATATAGATTGACATGTTATTCCCCTTATTAACATTAAGAGGGGGTGGTGGTGGTGGTGGTGTTAGAATGTTAATAATTATTTATAAATGGTTGTTTTAAATAGGTATGAGAATTTGGATATTTATAGTGAATTCTATCACTATGCACAAGAGGTATTATTGGTCATGTGGAAGTGAGAAGTGATATACCCAGTTTTTGTCTATAATTTTATAGATAATTTTGTGATTGTTTTAAAATAAAATAACGCTTTATCTAGTTTTTAACTCGGAAGGATTTTCCCATGTACCTATTGTGTAATATGTTTTCTCTATCTTTTCTACAATTTTATTTTAGTTATCTTTATCTACATGTAATTATTAATTGCCTATTGATCCTATTTTTTGACATAATTTTTTTCGATTCGTCTATTTTTTGGTATAATTATTCATAAAGGTAATGTTTCTTTTATTTAGGTAGATTATTGGGGGTTCTATAGGTTGTTGCCCCACCAAGAAAACAATTCTCATTAAAATAACATCATTCATAAAAGTTACATGCATACTTTAATATGTTATCACTATTATTTTTATGTTTAAAACGAGATCTTCAAGTCATACTCAAAGACAATTTTTTTGGGCCTTGATTTCCTATTTTTAATTGTCTACTATTCATTATTTTCTGGAAAAAAAAGTGGCTTCCCTTCTGTTGTACCCAAAATTAAAATTTTTGCTACATTTAGGCATTTTGAAAAATGGTAAAAGTCTTGTTAAAAATTGTCAAAAAGATCAGAAAATTGAAATTTGCATGTCACACATGTTGTTCAAAAACTCAAATTTTTTAAAATTTGAGTATCTAGGTCCACTCAAGTGATCTTGTCTACAAAACCCAGATCTCAGTTTTTCGGCCCTAAATTTTAGGGATTTTTCTAAAAACAGAAAGTTTCTAAAAATAGACTTTTTTGGATTTTCTTGGGTTTCTTCTCAATATGGCAATTTTTTTCTTAAAATAGAATTTCTGCTTCTAGGGCTCAAACTGATTTTGATTGGCTAAAAATACTTCTTGATCAGGCTAGCCCAATTAGAATTATAAAAAAGATCAGTATTTTTATGGTGGGTCTATTCTGTTTTTTCAGAAGCTCCAAGGTCATTAATGGAGGATGCTCAACTGCCAGGTGTCAGATTCACTGTCTCAAGCACTACACAGATCAGATAATGGCGAAAGATGTTTGTGAAACAAAGGAGGGGAAGTTGTAAAATCTTGAAAATAGTGAAATTTTGTATAACATTGGAGATGTTAGGCACTCCTATCTAGTCAAGGTGCCTAGCTCACTTTTCCTTAGAAAAATTTTCAATCTCCAACGTAAGGTGAATGCAACAACGGTGAGCACGAAGTGAGGAATGAGGAATGAAGGAAAGCTAAAAAATTGAAATTAAACTAACTCTTGCCAATAAAGGCACCCCTACTAGCCAAGGGCGTCCATCCTTTCAAGGCCTTAGATGTTGTTTCTAGGGTTTGTGCCTCCAAGACATCTTTCTCAGAATTCATCTGGCTTCGTAGTGAATCTATTGACCGGGTCATTGGATCAATCAAATGATCAAAATTGAGGATTGAACAAAAAGGTTGCATCAGAGAATCAAAATGAAAATCATGAAAATCCTCAAAATATTCTAAGTCTAGTGATCTTGGGCCCCCCAACTAGCTAGGGGATCCCATGGTTTTGGGAGGTATAATTCAAATTTTGGGGTTTGCAAAAGTCATCATCCTCCTAAGAATTCTTTAGGCTTTCCAATGGATATCTCAACCAGATCATCAGATTCGTCAATTATTGACAATTTTAGATCGAATGGAGAATAGATCATGAGGAACAAAAATGACAAAATTTGGAAGTTGAAATTCATAGAAAAATGGCTAACCTTGGCAAAGTTGGGTGCCCCAGGTAGCTAGGGGCGCCCAAGATTTTGAGATCTCAGAAGGTGGATTTAGGGTTAGCAGCCTCTAGAACATTCTTTCGAATTTGAACAGGCTCTTCAACGGATTCATTAGTAAGCTCAAAAGGTGGATTTAGGGTTAACAGACTCCAAAAAATTCTTTTAGATTTGAATAGGCTCTTCAATGGATCCATCAGTAAGCTCAGAAGATTTTTCAAACGCCATATATTGTAGATTGAACGAAGGAAAAAACATGTGCAAAATACAAAAAGATCAAAATAAAATTGAAAATGTTAGAAAAATGGTTAAGTCTAGGATGCATGGGCGCCCCAACTAGCCAGGGGCGCCCAAGATTTTGACCCTTCAAAATCACTTTTTAGAAGTTGTAGCTTCTAAAAGATCTTTTTCAAAATTCTTTAGGCTATCCAACGAATTTGTCAGCTAGTTCATCAAGCTAGTCAAACATCAAGAAATGAAGATCAAATTGAGGTGAAAAGCAAGCAAAGTTGAAAATCTTGAAAAATATTCTAACACTAAAGAGGAAAAGTGCTCCTGATCAAGAAGGGTGCCCAAGGTCCAATGTGTTAGAGAAATTTTCAAATTCTCATCATTTGACATTCAAATAGTGTCTATATTTGACGTACCTGCTTTCAGATTGGCTTCAAAGTTTTAAAGCTTGAGAATAAAGCGCTTTTTCATCCTTAACATCTATTTAAGAAGTCTTTTGGCATCCCTTCTTCACATTTTGCAGGTTGACCTTCAGAGGAGGAAAGATATAATTTTCTTTTCAAGATTTAGAGGCTCAAATGGGGCACTTTTTCAATTTTCTTCGTAGATTCGGGATTGGGATGCGCAGAGGCACACTTTTTCATGGTCCAATCTTTTAGAGCATTACATTTCAGAAAAAGGTGGTCAACTTTTTTAGTTTTCATCGATCTGGGTCCATCTGCTTTTCACTCCTCTTGAAGATTGGAAAATTTTATATTTCCAAAAAATTGCTTTTTTGGCACATTTTTGAGAAGCCCTCAACTTTTTCAAAATTTGACGAATTGGGTCTCTTTAGAACGCGATTGTCTGCAAAAACCAAACCTTAGCTTTTTTCCAACAATCAACTTTTTGGAGAAAAATGAACACCTTTTTGGGGCAACGAAGATTTCTAAGAATAGAACTAAAAAAAATAGTTAACTTGATGCCTTTTCTAAGTTTTCTTGCTATTCTTGTCTCATGCTTATCTATTCTTTGTGAAAGAGGAAAAACCAAATTGTAATAGTTATAACTTTCCCTACTTTTTGCTTTCAATAGGTTGTTAGTTAGTTGTCATGTTTTAGTTTTAGAAATAAAGCTTGCAAGTTGGCAAATCTTGTTGTAAAAGCAAAGAGATTTTAGGGTTCCCTACTCCTCGCTTGTGTATAAATAAGGGTAGCCTTACCCATTTTTCTTTAACCGTTATTGTGATAACAAATTGCCGAACCTACTTTTTTCTGCAAGTTGTTATTCAGTGTCTGTTCACTTAGTATAAGGGAAAGCTTGCACATTTTCCTTTTGTTGCAAGTTATTGTTCAGTTCATGTGTAATTTGTGTCAAGTGTATTCTGGTTTGATCGCTAAACTGTAAGCCTGTTATTGCTACAATCCTACTGTCCCAAAAGTGCAATCGTTATTTGAAATTTGAGAAAGTAAATCTTATACCCGCTTTGCTACTTTGATCTAATGTCTCAAGTTTCGTTTTATATGTTCTACTTATATAATCTTTATTTCAGCTTGCATCAAAAAGTACAACGAGTCTTCAAGTGTGCATTGGAAGAGAGTTTGTTTAAGTATTTGTGTTGAAATCATTCTTTGTTTACTTCTAACTCTCAAGCTTTGAGTTTAGTTTAGTTGGTAGAAGTGTCATTAGAGTAGGCCTAGTTGTAGTTGAAGTTCTGAAAAAGGGAAAAACTTAGATACGACAAAGAGTTTTATAACCTTGTGCTCTTAGCGAAGAACAAAAAGATTGGCAAATATTTTAGTTTACTTTCTTTAAAGCATCATCAACGAAGAGGGAGCTTCCCGTCCTAGTTTGAAGAGTAGTTTATCTGTGTAGAGTTGTCCGATTCTAATTTGTATTCTAGAGGTGTGAATTGAAACACCATCACCTTCATCCACCTCCATCTCACTACTACAAACTTCTGAAGCATACTCATCTTCGCAAAAGATGAGCTCTTTCTCTAATACATTTTGGAGATCAACACACTCTTTTGAGCTAACATAAATCAACTCCATTTTAAAAATTTCCTCCAAATTTGTTAGAGTAATAAAGTCATCATCTAATTAATTAATTAATCATTAATTAATTGGGTCACTTTATGCTTTATTACACTTAAGCTAAACTTATGAGTGCTTTTATTTCATTATTTTCTTTTATTAATTAGTTGTTTTTTGCATGATTAAAGCTTCTAATATTATAAAATGTTGTCTCATTCAATCTTATGAGGACACTTGTCATGTTCTAATCTAGCCCTAATCTAGGGTTAGTTTTCATCTTTTTCATAAGGATTGATTCATTGTAATTGTAATTCATTCTCTACGACAACATATTTAATGCCACAATTGTTCACATAATGCAAATTGGTGTTTTCATCAGATTTGAGTTGTATAGCAAAAATATCTTGCTTGTTTCTTCATAGTGTGATAGGTTTATCATTGCAGGTGATTCATAGAGTTGTGGGAGTACATACATTTACTCTAACATGGTATCAGAGCACCAGATCTGCAACCGCCTTGTCTGCTTTTTTTGAAGAAATCAACTCATGCATTAATATCCATGATCCATGGTCAAATTTTGAGCATTCCATTAAATTCAGAGCTGCTGAAACAATCAGGTTTGCCTTTTGTTTCATCAAAAAAGGCCTCTATTTGTCAGATCTATGGGGGTTTGAAGCTATGACAATTTTTTATCAGATCAGAGGGGTTTTCCATCATTTTTTGAGAAAATTTGATCTTGATCTCTCATACAATGCATGCTAGTGCAAAACATACCTCATTGGTGCACTCAAAAGGCCCAAAAACCCCTATTTTCATATAAAATATTATAGGGTTTTTGTTAAAAAATTGATTTTTTAAATATTTTTGGGGATTTTCAAAAAAAGCTGCCAGAAAAATCCGTACGACTGTACGGATCCATACCGACACATCGATTTTTGTGCCATGTTTTTTTGTACTTAGCTCATTTTTTGAGCTACCTCAATTTTCATGCCATTTTTCCTTGATTTTCGTGCCCTCTCAATTTTTGTGCTGCCTTGGTTTTCATGCCATGAAGGTACAACTGAATTTTTTTTTAATTTTTTAATCTTTAAATTAATAAAATATTTGGTTTAAATCCTAAATGAACACTTTTAGTAAAATGGTCATATCTTGAGCATACGGATTCTATTTTTCACAAACAAGATATAGTCAGAAAGCTGGTTCCAAGATTGATCTAGTGGTGCAGGTATTTTTCCCCCTATTTTTTTTGTTTTGACCGAGTTAGCAGCCCTTGAAGTCAGATAATCAGTTTTCACTTCTAGGGGCATATCTTTTGAATCGGGTATCGATTTTTCATGATTCTTGTGACATTGAAAAGCTGGTTCAGTGCTCTAGACAATGATTAGACATATTTTTCTAGGATTTTCCCCAGGTCATTTTATTTAGCTTTTGGTGTTTTCACATTTTGCTTAATTACTTGGACATTTTGGCACTTGAGAATGCTCTATTTGCATCATTTGGCTCTATTTCACATGATTTTAATGCAATAAAGTCAGTTTTCTCAGATTTGTTCATTTGAAGAGTAATCATGGGTTTTTCTACTCACCCTTTAGTTGTAATCCTAGAATGGGATAATTATGAGTCATGGGCAAAGGGAATACTTACACATTGTAGGTGGCTTAATATTTTTCCTCATTTATGTGACCTCATACCTGAACCAAACACACCAAGGAGAAAAATAGCTTGGGATATCATTACAGATCATTTAGTGGGACTTATATGTTCTAGTGCTGATTTTGACAATATGTGTGTTTTATCAGACACTGATTGTCCCCACACACTTTGGAATCATCTTTGGGAGATCCATGGAGAACCCAATCTCTCTCCATACCCAGAGGATCCTGCTTTAGATAGTCTCTTACCCATGGCTACTACAAATTGTATACCCATTGATGATGCTACATTAGAGGACCTAGAGTATCTAGTAGGTCTTGCACGTTTTGATGGATCAAAGGCTTATCACCTAGTTCCTACTCTTCAGACCGAGATTACACATGCATCATCCATTGTTCCTGATGACATCAATATTGCCACATTGGCCCCTATGGATTTAGTTCAACATCATGACCATCTTGGTCATTCATTTTTTGCTACATCATGGGATTCTTATCTTGTAGACACAACATTGTTTGTTGAGTTGCACACTGCAGATGTTGAGAGTTATATTGAGGACATACATCTCCTCTATCTTGATAGTCAGATTAACACTGTACGCCCACCATTATCAGTGCATTCAAAAGTTGTATTTCAGGAGTCTTCACATCAATTTGGATTTGGCATCATTTGTTTTAGTTCAGACACATAGATTCTTCAACATCCTATCATGGAAAACATCTTGAGACATATTGGTTCATCACTCTTCACAGGGTTTCTTCGACATCATCCTTTGGATTCGTTTCTTCCCAAGGGGAGGAATGCTATTTTCTGCTTCAGGATCTCTTTCTGGATTCTACATCAGCCATCCACCATTGTGACATGATTTTCTTCATTGTGGGGGGCCTTCTAGTCTCTTTCTATATCTCCTATGGAGACAATTGTATATGTACTTATGTCATAGAAGTTATCTTTTGGGGGTATCATGTAATCCACCTTCTATCCTTCTTCTATTAGTGTATTACATTCTTTTCTTTTCTCTCTTTTGGAGGGGAGTTTTATTTCCCATGTGGTTTTCTCCCTTTCTCCTTTTGTGAGAGATCAGTATGTTGTACATAAGTACCTCATCAACCATTAGGGCATGACCCATCCATGCATTTTTTTATTATCATAGTTTAGTTTCTCCTTAGTTCATCTTAAGGGGGGGTGTTAGAGTAATAAATTCATCACGTAATCAATTAATTGGGTCACTTTATGCTTTATTACACTTAAGCTAAACTTCAGAGTGCTTTTATTTCGTTATTTTCTTTTGTTAATTAGTTTTTTTTTTGTATGATTAAAGCTTCTATTATTAGAATATGTTGTCTCATTCATTCCTATGAGGACATTTTTCATGTTCTAATCTAACCCTAATCTAGGGTTAGCTTTCATCCTTTTCATAAGGATTGATTCATTGTAATTGTAATTCATTCTCTACGGAAACATATTTATGCGAAAACTATTCACATAATGCAAATTGGTGTTTTCATCAAATTTGTGTTGTATAGCAACAATATCTTGCTTGTTTCTTCATAGCGTGATAGGTTTATCATTGCAGGTGATTCATGGAGCTGTGGGAGTACATACATTTACTGTAACAAAACTAGCATGAAAATAAACCCCAAAGCCTTGAGAGTAAATTTTCTCCTGGCATATTTTATTTTATTTCTTATTCTCCTTTTCTTTCACTCCTAGCTCCTTACATTTTGATTCTTCCACATGAAGCATCCATGGTTCTTCAATTTAATCCTCCCATATCTCTTCCAATGAATTTGCATTATTTAATGAACGACCCAACTAAGTGATGTTGGGGAAAAACATGTTTCCACCATGAGGATCTAATTGAGATATTTTTTTTTCATACAATCCCTACATTGTGCCCTATTTAAAAATAGTTTTTCCACTAAAAAGATACCTTTTCAAAATTGAAATGTTGTTTTCAAACTTTGTTTCCTACTTTAAAAAATATATCCAAGGAGACCCTTATATTTATTTCATAATAATTTTTGTTATCTCCATTAATTAATGCTTGAGGGTTTCGATAGATAAAGCAATAATTTTCCCCAAAGCATTTTTTAAATTCTTCAAAGTAGAATGCAATTAGAAATGGTGCAACATACTTGTCACCTTACTCATAATGAATAGAACTTAAAATTTTATGTAAAAAGGCTGAAGCTAGGAAACCATGACTTCATAAATAATGTGATATTCTCCTAATACCATGACCCTTTCTCTAATACCTTGTTTCTTCCATCTATTGAATTAAAAACAATCACAATGAAGACTTGAACACAAAGGTAAATTACCATAAGAGCTTCTAGGAAAGGGAACCAAGACTAGTGAATCTAAATATTTAGCACTAGAAGAGATGACCATAAATATCTAAATCAACTTGTAAGTACATCTCACCATTATGCTCCAACTCCTCTTCCTCCTCCTCCCTAGCTCCAACATAGTTTCCTTTGGAATCTTAAATCTACTATGTATTTATTTCTTATTTAAAACCTTATCTACTAAATTTCTCTTGTTGGTTGTGGCTCATAATATCAACATAAGAGTTAATTTTTGAGCCCTTACTGACATCATACTTAGAGGGAACCAAATTTTATTTTTCTTGTGCTCACCATGCATTTTTCTTGGTGTTTTCTAGTCAACTTTAATGATTTCATAGTTGTTCTAATGGAGAGTTCTCAAATCATCCTTAATATTTAATCCTCAATACCAAGCTTAATTTTTTTAAAAAATTATTCCTTTTGTCTACATATGTTAGGAAATATGCGGTCATCTCAGATTGAAACATCCAAGACCAAAAGTTCCTTCGGTACCTTTTATTTCATTAGATTGCCTCAAAGACATGAACTACTATGCCACAAGGCAGAATTCGTTTCCCACATTGACCCTTACAGAAAAATAAATGCTTATTAAACCAGTTCCAAACAACATCATTAAACAGATTCAATCATGCAAAACCATTAAACATGAAAGATGGAACATAAAACATGAACACACAAATTTATGTGGGGAAAACCCTTTTGGGTAAAAAAAACCCACACTCCAAAAGCCCTGACCATCATTGTATTATTCAACAACAAAAGTACAATTACAAATACAATATCAAGCTCACGACCTTTACAAGAGATTTACATCTTTTTCCATTTGGAGAGAATCCAACAGCATAACCCTACTTCGATTTCACCTCTCTCTCATTGTAGAACATTCTAGGGTTTTATAACATTCGTTCTTAAATGTAACCCTACTTTCAACATTCCAACAGGAAATAGTTTGGTTCAATCTTCCATAGATAAACTATTACAATACATTTCAGATTTGCTAAGTCTATCATCATTTAGTCCGTCAACAGTCGACAACCAACCATCACTTTCCAGCTATCAATTCTCCTTCATATACCGCTTGCCATGGCTAGGGTCCACCAAGACATGCGTACACCACTTGTGTAATTCCATAGAATAGAAAAGGAATCTACAACATTCACACCAAGTCTCCCGAAAAAGACTTAAATATTTATCATGTGAACATCGTTATCCACCTCAACATCCATCGGGTTCTAGCTAGGTACTCTTCATAAGTTACTGAGACAACCATCATACCACATAACAACTTGGCACTGGTCAGGTCCACCACGACATGTGTCCGAAGCCCGCACACCCCTCAAGAGTCACTCGAGACCCACCACAAGAGGCACGAGGTTAGCAGGCACCGTTGATCAAGCCGACATGTGTCAAATGCTCAGTCAATTCTGCTTGCTTCATAAGAGTCTATTGGTCCTCACCACAAAGGAGCACATAATAAATGAGCACTGTTGGATGAAGCACATCCCAATAATAGATCAAGATCTCCTTTAATCGATACACTGTGGTCCCTACAGTCACTGTGACATCCACGTCACTGCTAACAAACCAATGCTTGCTCAAGATCGCTATGCCACTAAAAAACCAAACTTCACAACCTCTACCAGAGGTTATGAAATTCCCAAAACCCACGACATGCTGATAAGCACAAGAAACCCAATGTCGCTAAGTTAGAATGTTATGAAAATTCAGAACCCTACGACATAGGTTTCAAAGTTTCAACTTTCCGCAATCTAGCGATAGGTCTGTCAGAAAGTTATGAATTTCCACAACCTCGCGACATGAGTTCCAAAGTTAGGATTTTGAGTGATCCCACAACATACAGGTCGAATAAGGGAAGAACACAACTTCTCCAAGAAGTTGATCAAGCCAGTAAATTTGAGTCACATTTCTCAACATTCTCCCACTTGGCAAAGAACTTATTGGCTCCTTCCAAAGAAAGAAGTTACTATATCAACCATCCAATGCTTCCATGCTCCACTAAGACACCTGCACCAACATCTAAGATGTCCACCTTCTCAGGCAATAATTCCTGCCATCCTCTAAAGGAAAGGAACGTGCCATGGTGAATATGCACTAGTCTAAAGAACATAAGCACCAGATCCCTCTGATAGAAACATACTACCGCCACTTCATTGTGCTTAGAAGATATATAAAAACATCATAGCATGAACATATTCGTGAAGACTTTCTCCAGAAACAAGATAGAACACCAGTTAGAACAACAACCAAAACACTAATTGCACCCATCCAACTGATCCACCCACACGACTGAAAATAGCACACACAACAAGTGCTACTCCATCCAATCACACATATCTCCAAGGTATCCACATTAGTAGACTTATGTCACTCCTTAACCAACCCATCAAAAACAAATACAAGCTCCATGTGCCAACTAGTGGAAGAAGATGAAACACATCCAGGAACTCCCACTACACGGGTAATTTCAAACCTAACAAGATCAAGGCATACCAAGTCTACTAATAGCATAACATAGAGAGTGTAAACATGTAGTTTCAAGGAATCATCCACAATGATATGCACAACTTGTAATTAAAATAACCGAACAACTCTCACCACAAGTCTTCATAGCTCTCCCAAGTTCTCCACACCCAACAAAAGAAAGAGATTAAGAACCTCCATGTCATCACCCAAGAACATGAGTGAAAACACATGACCACAGGCTAGTGATCAATACAGCTCTTAACAAATCTCAAACCAATGTAATGTGAAAACAAACATCCAGGAAGATAACCAAGACCAAAGAGAGAACCTCTACACATCATGTACCTATAGAAAAATCCTCCTACATACACCTCTTAAATGCAAACTATGTGAAGTATGATCTCCTTCACAACCCCAAGAGAAAAGCCTTAACAACATCCAACCATTCAATCACCAAGATCAAACATAACACATATATATATATCATTAAATCAACATGGATGTAAGCCTCTCCAAGAAGATCAAACTATTTGATTTCCCATTTCGAGAAATATGCCCAATGCATCTCCTAAACTCAACATCAATGAACATAATAACAATGCAGAAGGAGATTACCATGCTATCCATCTCTCACAATGAATCCTTCAAAAAAATATAATAGCAGTTCAAGATCCATATCCATGAAATAAATCATAAATATACATGATAAACCAATCCTCAAATGAGTATCTAAATTATGAATCAACTCATTCCATGAGAATCACAACACGAAGACATCTAAAAGAAATAGTGGGAAATACCTTTCAAATGATAAACTGTCAAGAAGACTAACAACAGGGAATGAGAATGCTCCTCCAGGGTAATCAAATCATCATGACTTCTCGATGAGCAATATCCTCATTGGTCTCTGTTGAACTCACGTCCAACCAAGGTGTAGTCTCCTCAGACTTTCTGCTGAAATATTCATCATGAATAACCATCAACAACACTTCTTTCCTCACAAGATAAATATAGCCTCACCTTATTCTTCATGTATCCATGAGTAGCTACAAACGATCATATCATGCTAAACTCCAAATGCATCATTGCACTATCATGAAGTTCTCAAGCATATGACCAATACACCCAATAAACAAAGAACTGCTAGACCACTGTCAAAAGCTCCAATCATCTGAATCAAGAACTTATCACGACATCATGATCTACACATCCCTCTTAGGAGATACCATGCTCCAAGTGAACATTACAAAGGTCTCAATAGCAATGGATCATGCTAAAACTCTGAACCAACATCAACTGTCAAGAACTTCCAACACCTCGACCAAAGAGTCCAAACATCCTCCATGGTTCCAAGATGTTACACATCCTCAAATAGTGTCCATGCAAATGCGAAAGAACCCTTCTACAACAATAGGATCTAAGAGCTCCTCCTACTAACATCTGCAACACTAAAGAAGACCATTCACCACTAAGTGATGAATGCACAATCATTGCTAAAAGTTCCCATTGAACCGTGGTACCAAGATTTTCAAGCACATGACTAGACATTTTCTATACTAAAAATTCTCCAGGTCCATTCATTAAAATATCCATGTGACAACAATACCAAGCAACACCAAGATTCCATAATCAAGTAGATATTATCATCACTGTGATACACATGATACAAGTCCACATAACCAACTATTCAGGTACTCAACACCATTCATCCTCTCATCTCAAAGCAACCACACCAATGCACAAGTGACCACATACAAGGCTAGCTAACAAGTTTGTACCAACTCTGAATCAAACTCGTGGATATAGACAGTCCACTTCCAAGTTTTCTCACTACACCCAATGGGTAGCTAATCCACCAACCACATAACTTGAAGATCAATCACAATGAACATGAAAACCCATCATAGCACTGGAAACATCAAAATTGAGATCTCAAAGAGAATAACCACGTAGACAACATGACTCAAACACTAGATCAAGTTCAAATATGATTTTCCAATCATGTCCACATCGAGTACCATAGTCAGGGAAACCACCAAGCATCACCACAAGAATTCTGAGTGACTAATCACGTACCAAAAATCCCATGCAGAGATGAAATCACATCTCCTCACACTATGCATAAAGCATGCATGCAAAAATACAACTATCTCATCCAACATCGCCCCTAACAAGCTAGGGTCTAGAAAATAGTTTAACATCATCTCTAAAAAACCACAAGTTTCTTAACCATGTAAAATCTGAAAAACCACTATGTTCGAGAACACCCATGCACACCCATATCTATTTCACATCTAAAACATCATAGATGTTAAACCAAAAAGTAAATTATCATGAATATGCATAACCATAGATTCTTTAAACAAGAATCTATAAAACCCTCAAATCCAAAGAATATGAATATGAGAAACGCAAGTACAATACATCCTTGAAAAGAAACAATAGTTCAGGAATTCCAGGCCCATATCAAGCCAAATCCAAAACCACCAACATGCACATGCATATGAGAGACAAGCTATTTCAGAAGCTTCCAGACCATCCAATGATCAACTCCATAGCCTACATGCAACCGAGGTACCAGAAAAACTGTGCCTTCGAATACTAGGAACAACACCCAACATAAGCACATTACTCCATGACTAAACAACAACCCAAACTTCTCCATATCAGTAAGGATCCTCTCACACAGACACCCAATATGAAAGCTTGCTACAAGACAACCATAGAGACAATAATATTCCACCCCATGCATGAGGGTTATACTGCTACAAACTCATGAGCTTCAGGTCACATCTATTCAATATGACCAACTTAAGTTTCTCTATCTTCCATACTGTGTGTTGCCCCTTGGAACTCAAACAAAAAGAGAAAGAAATTTCTACTCATCAAAGGATCAATCCATCAGTCGATTCCTTCATATTTCCTCAATCCTATCACACTAAGAAATATTCATAGAAGGAATACCTAGAACCATAAACACCAGGAATTCATACATGATGTATAGGAGCAAATTTTCACCCCTAACACAAATTCCCCTTTTACCCTTCTCCACTTTAGAAAACCAAATCCAGAGGCTTAATTCCACCTAAGCCTGCTGTCCTCATTCCACTTGATGCCTATTTGAGTGTCGATGGAAGAATAATTGTCGAGGATGCCTGCGGGGCGTGTAGATATCTACACAATGCACTTATGTCCCTAGCAGATTCCTACGGCTGGAACCTGTGGAGGCATTACACTTCCCATTGGAAGTTGAATTGTAATGCTCCTCTTCGACTGACCAACCCGAATATGGCCATTTTCTTTATCTTTCCTTCAAATTCATTCACTTTCATCCATTTTGAAGGCTCTACAATCTATTCACAATCCATATAGCATTCACTTCAAGCATTCAATCACATTCTTGCACTCCATGGCAGCGATTCCATTACTCCATCACTTCAATAGAGAAAGTGTAGAACAACACCATTGCAACAGAGGCTTGAGTTCCTCTCATTTTCTCCCCCATTATCCTTGAGCGCTCTTGGTGGAGGTGGTAAGCTCTCTACTTTCCTTCTCTATTACCTGGTTGAGTTAGCACATTAATGTTTTGTAGTGTTTTAGTGTACTTTGCTTGTACTTCCTTCTTTATCACATTATTTCTATATCATTGCAAACTTGGCTGTTCATGGAGGTGGAAACACCCAAACAAGGGTTTGACTGAGGCAAACCACTAAACAACCCCCCAACAATTTCTCTCTTCTGTGTGTACGTGTAAATATCTTGGAGTGAGCTGGTGAACAAGTTCTTATGTGAGATCATTCTTGTCACACTTACCTTAATCTAATTGTTTTATCATATCCATTTTTATATGTCTCTTATTTCATAGTGTCATTTTGTTCATTTAGAAATTATTAAGTAGGTCGTTAGTTTGTTTTTGAGTGATCAAACCTTGTCTTTCTGGTCCTCTAGCCATATGGTCGCTAGCGCACCTGAGAGACACCAGTGCATCACGCTGTCGTCCTAGAATCGTGCTTTTTTCCTCTGACAAAGAGCTATTTGAGACATAGAGTTGATCCTAAAAATTGACTCGCCTAGTCTCCTTTCAAATCTCAGGTTTGCAGAGTGATCGACGAACCTTATAGTCCTCATCATTCTCATCCCGCCTTTCCTAACATTCCCTTAAACCGAGGTAGGTTAGGACAACCTACTGCTCTTGACCCTTTGTGACCTGGGGCCTTGACATGGTTGGTTCCTCTCTCTTACACATGCATCATCATGCAAGCCACGTGTGAGTCCATGCAAGTATATGCAACACACATGCAAGTACATGCAACTCATAAACCTACACATGCAAGCAAAAAGAAAATCCTAGAAGAAGGCTCTGATACCACTTGTTTGGAAATATGGGGTCATCTCAGACTGAAACATCCAAGATCAGAAGTTCCTTCGGTACCTTTTATTTCATTAGATTTCCTCAAAGACACAAACTACTATGCCACAAGGTGGAATCATACATAGTTCACTTGCCACATTGACCCTTAGAGAAAAATAAATGCTTATTAAACCAATTCCAAACAACAACATTAAACATATTTAATCACAAAGAACCATTAAACATGAAAGATGGAACAAAAAACATGAACACATAGATTTACATGGGGAAAACCCTTTCAGGTAAATAACCCCACACTCCAAAAGCCCAGAACACCATTGTATTATTCAACAACAAAAGTATAGTTACAAATACAATATTAGGCTCATGACCTTTACATGAGATTTACATCTTGTTCCATCTGGAGAGAATCCGGTAGCATAACTCTACTTGGATCTCATCTCTCTCCTTGCAGAACATTCTAGGGTTTTATAACATTCATTTTTAAACCTAACCCTAGTTTCAACATTCTAGCATGAAACAGTTTAGTTCAATCTTCCACAGATAAAAAAATACAATATAGTTCAAATCTACTAAGTCTATCATCATTTAATCCATCAACAGTCAGCAACCAACCATCACTTTCCAACTGCCAATTCTCCTTCATATACCACTTGCCATGGCTAGGGTCCACCAAGACACACGTACACAACTTGTGTAATTTCGAAGAATAAAAAAGGAATCTATAATATTTGCACCAAGTATCTCAGAAAAGACTTAAATATTTATCATGTGATCACCACTATCCACCTCAACATCCACCAGGTCCCACCTAGGTACTCTTCATAAGTTACTGAGACAACCATCATACCACATAACAAATTGGTACTGGCGGGTCCACCATGACACGTGTCCGAAGCCCGCACACCCCCAGGAGTCACTCGAGACCCACCACAAGCAACACAGGGCTAGCAGACACCGTTGATCAAGCCGATAGGTGTCAAATGCTCAGGAAATTCTTCTCACTTCATAAGAGTCCGTCGGTCCTCACCACAAAGGAGAGTGGAATAAATGAGCATCATTGGATCAAGCACATCACAATCGTAGATCAAGATCACCTTTAACTGATACACTATGGTCCCTAAAATCATCGTGACATCCACATCACTGCTGACAAACCAATGCTTGCTTAGGATCGCTATGTCACTAAAAACCGAATTTCAGAACCTCTATCAGAGGTTATGAAATTCCCAAAACCCGCGACATGTCGATAAGCACAAGAACCCCAATGTCGCTAAGTCAGAATGTTATGAAAATTCAGAACCCTGCGACATAGGTTTCAAAGTTTCAAATTTTCACGATCTAGCGATAGGTCTGTCGGAAAGATGAATTTCCACAACCTTGTGAGATGGGTTCCAAAGTTAGGATTTTCAGCGATCCCGCGACATATAGGTTGAATAAGGGAAGAACACAAATGCTCTAGGAAGTCGATCAAGCTAGTAAATTTGAGTCACATTTCTCAACAACATAGTCTTTATCACTTTATTCTATTTGTGCAAAGGCCCATCAACTGGCATACAAATTTAAGGGTTCATCGTATCATGCTTTGGCATCACCTTCATCCTCCACTCCCTACTTTATTAATATTTTTTATAAAGATGATATTGTTATAAGTACTAAATTCTCATTTTTATTTAAATATTGTTTAGATAGTATAGTTGGGGGAATCTATAGGGGGCTATTAGAGCCCGACCATGCATTGCCTTAAAAATTGTAGATTTAGCTTTATTTGCCTGTGTTATAATGAATTTGTGTAAAATTGCCTCTTATAATTGATTAGATATAATATAAATGGATTTTCCCTTTGTCAAAATTTTGTCCAAGTCTTTCCTATGTTGTCCTCTTTGTGCTCAACATGCTTCAAAGTTTGCAAAATATCCAAAAAATTATGTGTGGATCTATTTGGGTCATTTCATTAGGTTCTACGAGTTGTTCGAGTTTTAAAATTTTGGGTACTTCCATCCTTTCCATCTCCACTTTCTCTGTCTATTGGGTTATTGGGATTCATCTTTATAGTATAACCTTTTGTAAAATTTATCTAAGTACGAATTTTGTTGGTCTATCAAACTTATCATGGTGATCAAGCAAGTTTACCAAGCTCCAAATTTTATTTGTGACTTGGAATATTTTATGTCATCGAGTGTCAAACTTAGTCCTCCATTCATACGACTCCCATCACATTCCCAATCTTTGATCCCAATAATTTATTTAAGTCAAGTATTTTTCCATCAAGCTTTCAAGCTTGGTCATCCTATCGTATTGCTTCCTTCAATCCCCAAATATTGATCATTTGAAGTCCAAATGTTTTAAAGTATTTTGGTGTTAGAGTTTTGGTTGTCCCACAACTAGCATACCATTTCAATCATTCCCCAATTTTTTTGAAGTATTGACCATTTGCCTTAAACCCTTTTTAGTGTCAAAATATATCATACATACCCTTCTGTTCATATCATTGATTTGGAATCCTTGAGCCCCAAAACTCAAAAGTTTGTTAAAATTCTTAACTTTCAATTCCATTATATTTTTAAGTTTCCTCATCCCTTCCCGCCTTCCCTTTATCCTTGTTGGCCCATCAGATTTCCCCTTCCTAGAGTACCCTTGCTACCTTCACCTCACTTTCTAGTCTTTGCTACCCAAATTTTCATGTCTTTAAGAACTATAGGTCAAACCATCCTTGACTAAGGTACATCATTCAATTCCTCTTTGATTCCTATCTCCTAGATTGGTCTTATTTCTTTTAGATTCAAATTTTTAGGTTTCTTCTTCCCCAAGTACCCTTCCCTTGTCATCATCGACTCTTAGTTCCTATCATTTCAAAAAACATTCTAAATCTTTTGGGGTTATAGTACATACATCCATTACCTTGAGTACTTATTCCTTATCACTCAAATATCCCAATCCCTTACTCTCTGAAAGTTTCCTAATCCTATTTTTCATAATTTTGAACCTGGTAATGCTTCCATCCCTTCTTGGACTCTCTAGGCTCATTTCAAATGCATTTTTTTCTTTCTAAATGTTCCTTTTTAGAGTTGTTAGAATTTCCTTCACCCCGATATCTATTCTGAGGTATACCTAACTCCCAAACCCCATTGATGCTTTCATACTTTTTTGGAGTTATACTTTTTTCCATTCTTCCACCTCGATACACTTTCCTTGATTCCTTAAAAAAATTGTCACCTAATAAATTGCCATGTATTTCCCATTGGTGTTTGAGGACTAAAATTCCCTTAAAAAGGGTAACAAGTGTGAGCAAGTTTGAAATCTAATCCTCGATAGCTCAACTATGGTAAGAGGTATGAATTTGGTTCGATCCTCAAAATTCAAAAGCTCCTACCTATTTTTTGTTGACTTGCCAACTCACCATAACAACTCAAAAATCTACATGGTCACTAGAAGCATACCTGACATGTTAGAAATGCACTAAAAACTAATATACAATAATATTTCACTACCCAAGGAGGATTAAATACAATTTTGGCATGATATTTAATTAGTTTTAATGGTGAATTTATAGCATATAGGGTTTTCATTTATTAGTTGAAAAGGCCTTGCATCTACCAAAAGAATACCCAAAATTTCTTATTTTTACTCGTCTCATAGATTTGATGCTAAATGGTGCTATGGTCATGCTAAATTTATTGCATCATATCAAATGTGTTGAACACACCCGAATACTGAGAGGGGGGTGAATCAACATCCTCAAGAACTTAAACCCTTTCCGATCATAAACCCTTCAACAATATACAAATTTATACTCTTAGCAAGATCAAAAACACTTAATATAATCAACAACAATGAAAGATAGTGTAATGAACACATCCAAAACATAACACCAAATTTATGTGGGAAACCCAAGAAGGAAAAAACCATGGAGAGAAATCTCTCAATATAAAAGCTCACTGCTTATAAAATTACAATTTTAAGGCTCGCTACCTATGGAATTTTAGACTAAGGTGCATAAACTTAGGGAAAGATACAAGGGACTTGCAGTACTGAGGCACAAAACTCTAGGAAAAGATACAAATTACAAGGACTTTATGAGATTCACTATCTTAGAGCAAGATAAATGAAGAATTAGGAGTTAGAACATATGACAACAATACACTCTGCTGGCTGAGGTGTTAAAGATCATTTCTCTTCTCTATTTCACAACTCATTGCTTCATTCTATGCTTGTACATCACCTATTCCACTCACATCTTGCAACTAAAATGTTCTTGCATTTATATCCTCCACAAGGTTTTAAAACATCAATTAGGTTGGCTAGAAAAAAATACAAACAATAATTTCAACAAGTCCACAACAAAAACATAATGCGATCCTATCTAGAAGATAAAGAGGACCAAAATAATCTTATTATATCTTCCAATTTGATCCCAACCAAAACACACGCTGGTGCACTTCAACCCAATTTGGCAACAAGAAAATGTGATGATGAAGCGTGTAGCACCATTACTAGTCAACCTAAAAACATAACTTCAATTGAATTCACTCAATGTAGTTCTCAAAAGATAGGTCAGGACTCAAATACATCTTAACACAACTTCATATGATGGTGTGGACCTCCAAGCACATGGCACAAACAAGATAACAAGCTCCATCGGTCAAACAACCATAAATTTCCCAGAAATCCAACTCAAACATAATGCAACACCACTGAGATCAACCATTGATGTGTAGATCACAAAGAGTTGTTCCATGAAAATACAACACTTCCAAAAACTTCTTTCACATTGTAATTCCATAAATAGCCACCAAAAACTAAATAGATACAAAGTACTTCATCTTAGAAGCACAAAATGCACAACTAAGAGATGGAACATTAACAAACCAACTTGCGGTACACTACATTACATGAAAATTGAACTAAGACATTGAACAAGCACTGAGAGAATGTCCACCAAGGCATAGGAGAAGAAACATCAATGTAGAGAAATGCAAAGCATTTTATGGACTAGTCCTGACAACCAAAAAAACTTCCAATACATTGCAAAATACTAGAGACGTCCTCAGAAACACTGGTGACCAAAAAATATAGGAGTGCAACATCAATAGAGCACAAAAACTGAATCCAAAACTGCAAGAACATACCTTCAACAATAAAGGAATGTAAAGGATTCTCCCAAATAGTCTTCAAGGTAACTTCTTGAAGTAGAAACTTTCACCAACTTGTGGAGACCAGAACTTCCTTGTAGCAACACACAATTTCTCAAGAACAATAAGAGAGAATACAACATACTGGAGACCATCAAAATCATCTCTCCACCAACAACATTACTTTTAATCCTCATATTAATGCTTTTAATCCTCATCTTAATATATCATCATGATATTATCTCTTCTAACAACAATCATACTCAATACTACTTTACTTGACATCAAATAGGTCATGACAACCAACCATGAACATCAGTGGCATCAAAGGCATGACATAAAACCAGTGCCAACCAATCATCATAGAGTATCAACAACATATAACTGAAATCACCACTACAGAAAGCCCCAATGACAACCCAAATTGAGCGTAGACGCATGCACCAATGATAACCCATGTCAAGCAACAATCTCACAAATTTCCCTAAGTGTTGATAACCATTTCCAAAAAACTCACCAAGTGTTGACATTAATGACAACCAATGCCAAAAAAATGTTGTAGGGAGAAAATTATCATACCATCTCAAGTAGTTTCATTGCAAATTTCATATAGCTTTGTCATTTTGTACATAGATTAGGATGTGATTGGTGAGAAACTTAATGAAATATCTTCATGTTGGGATTTCAATGATGGTTGGAATGTTCTTCAACCTCAAAGATTATATTTTTGAGACAAGAGGATGTGGCGCACGAAGTCTACAACATGGTTTTATCTCATACACTTTGCTAGTCATTTTTTTGTGCCTTAATTATTGATCCATGTAAAGCAATTTGATATTCATTGTAAAGGGTTGGTTTTTTTTATTTGGATGGGAAATTCTTATCTGGATCAAGTTGAATTTCATGTATAACCTTTATGTATGATTGTAACTCATTTTTGAGTTTGTTGGCATTTGTAATAAAAATCTAAATATTTTTCAAAAAATTAATATAAGAGATTATTTTTTGTTGTCATGCAATTTTCCTCTACAAATATTTTATTTTTAGGGGATTGAAGAAAACCCTTAATAATATTTGTTGTATTTTATATTATATCTCTATTAGTTTTCATTGACCTGGGCATAGTAAATTTTTTCATCAGATGCATATGTATGGCATGTGAAAATATTTCAAACCAATATGTGAAGCTTTAAAAATACTTATGGATTATTAAGTAGATATTCCATTACTAGGCATAAAGGGCATTGAGGATTTGAGCTTTACAAGATAGATCCAAGTAAATCAAATTTATCTGAAAATTAAGGGTTTGCAGTGTTGTTATGTGTCCATTTAGGGTATATTTGTGTTAGAAGAGTATGCATTGATCTCATGGTATAAGGCTAACCACCCACACCATTAAAAATCAAGACAATTCATTTTACACCTTTTTATTTATTTATAGTTGTATTTTCTCTACCATTATGCATAACCCATTGTTGTAAATATTTTCTAAAACTATTGTAAGCCTATTACTATTAAATCTATAGAGGACTATTGCATAATGTATGATATTGAGATAATTATTTTTCAAGAAGATACTAATAAATACACTTGTAGGGATTAGTGATTTTTTTTAATCTTATGTTGCATCTTTTGAATCAACTACCTAAAAGATGAGATTTGTGATTTATATATGTGACAAGCCTCCAAAAGAACAATATCATTGAAGTTAAGTATAAATCAGATTTGTGTGTGAGTTCATTTTATACTTTTATTTATTTCATCTTGAAAGGATCTTTGGGAACTCCCTCTCAAACTTAGTAGGGTTCAAAGTGTAGAAGAGGCCTTTAAGCCTATTGTTTGTTGGCATTTTCAACCCTTGATTTGATGATAGGTATCTTCTTGTTTGATAAATTTTGTCATCTTATCCATGTTTAGGTAAGGAACCTTAGTATAAGGATTAGTACAAAAAATAACACCAACAAGGCCCTTGATGAAGAAATAAATGACATAGAGGCTAATAGAATAAGTGGGCTAGCAATCTAAGCATGTTTGGTCTTGGGGGAAACTCCATGGTTAGGTGTACTTGAATTAGAGTAGTATTGGGATTGATGACCAATTGGGAAATCTTGATGCTTCACCCCTATGAGCATCACCTAAATGCAATGGGTTTTAAGTGCATCATTCACACTCATGAGATATGAGTTATTGTCAACCACTACTCATAAAATATGGGTCAATGAGTTCAACTAAAAAAACCCATAGTTAAATCATAATACAAATCACATAGTTTGACATATTGCAAATATATATACTTGATTATAATACTCTCTAGCGAAAATGCTTCATCACCTTGAGGGAAAATCTAATACCCATAATCCATATGATCTAAACTCCATGCCACTAATTATCATATGAGAACTACAAATAGGTACCATATAGCACCACAAAAAATATCAAATAGTAATAGAGATACCCTACACTTAATTTTCTTTGCATTAATATTTTCTTGTATAGCCCAAGAAACCAAACCTACATAAACTATCATTGAAGATCCCTTAGTGACCATCAACAAAGTTCACTAGTTTAACCCAACTTATAATTTATTCCACATCATGAACACGAAGTTGAGTCAAGGATCTAGGGCACGTATGTGCACCCCATTAATGAATTCCTATAATATTTTTTCTATATGCATTGAGTATCCATAGAACATAGGAAAAATATGATCACTCATCACCTCCAACTACCTTATTATGCATTATTAGAATACCCCACATTACCTTGCCTATATTTACACAAAACACTATAAACACACTCACCTCCTCTAAGGGGAGAATTTTCCCTAGTCCTACACACACTACCACCTTCTTCATTCTTCTCTTTAGAGCCTTCCAAGGAAAGATTTAATAAGATTAGGGACATACCCTCAAAATTATTTTGGAAGGAAAATTTGAAGCAACTACACTCACAAATAAGTTTTTTGGATGAAATTAGCTAGGCAAGACAAAAAGATATGAAATACCATAGATTTAGGAAAAGGAGAAATATGAATACTCAAAACTTCCACTCTCAAAACAACTACTAGAATGCATAGAAATACATTGTTATCATAGATAAGGATTGATCCTAAACACCTATTTGATACTCATTTACTCATAGGGGCAAACCTTGTCTTCTTACTTTTCCTTCACACCATCACTTGAATAAGAAACAAAATAAAAACCCAGTCATAGACAATGCCTCCCAAACTCCATACTAGAACATATCCAAAATCACCATATAATTGAGCTTCACCAAGCATGTAACTAATAAAAAACTTACACATGTCAAATAAATGCAATCCAACCTTATGTATACAAACTCATGCCACCTCCAATCTCTAAAAAATTAAAATCTTATGCCAAATTTAATTACCACCATCAAATACTTAGGGGAACTTATGGATACATAATGTTAATCAACTATGGACCATATGAATAGTCCATAAACCTTTGAAATAATAAAATAGTAGAGCTCTATGAACTTGGGAGAAAACTTTAGAGGAAATTGATAATATTCTTAAAGTGTTATAAAATTTAAATGATGATCAAGAACTTCCTAGGAGTTACGAATATTACTACAAGAATTATAAGAGGTGCTTGATCCACTTTGTAGCTAGCAAGAAAATATATTGTTTGGTTTAAATTATTCCTAAAATGTTGATAATCAACCTTTACAAATTTATCTCCTATTCAGAATTATGATTCCACATATATTTAAAATTTGACTTGGGCTTGATCTTTTAATAAGAGAATTTATTATTGTAAGAGCTCTTTCACCAATAATATTTTTTATTAGAGAATTTTCTACCTCTATTCTACAGTTAGAATTTGCATTCAACATCGTTGTTTGATTTAATCGCCAATAAGAGGGAACCTCAATACACAAATCATCATTTAGAATCTTTTAGAACAAAGCCTCCACCCACAATGCCTATATTTCCCCTAGAATCCCCATTAGATTTCACTGTATAAACATTTAGGAGGGGGGTCACTTCTTGCTTACCTCTTTATTCATTAGGATCTTTGCACATCTTTTTGTTTCTTCTAATCTTATATTCTTTTCATATTATAATTAAGATAATATTAGTATAATATTATAATGATGTTAAATAATTTTATTATAAAGTATAAATATTTTAAATAATTGACATTATCATTTTAATAGTGATATTTTAATATAAAAAATATTTCAAGTGTGAAATACCATGTTCAAGGAATAAGAGGAAACATTTTAAGTAGAGATAAAATTGGAGAAAATACTATAGGCTCCCAAAATAAGAGGTGGGTTCTTTTGGTGCTAAAATTTGTAGTTTACTAAATCCCTATAGATTTGTTTTTTGTTGAGTGCCATGGGTGTCAAACTCAAGGAAAAAAGACATATAGATTATGATTAGGTAGGGACAATGACATGCAAATTTGATAAGGTGGGTAATGCCTTATTTATATTTAGGATATACTAGGACTAAGGGGTATTCATTAAGATAATATACTAGAGAATAATTATAATTTATAAAATTAAACACTATTATAAATCATACCCTTTACATAGAACACTCCTATCTGTCTATCACTAAGTGCCTATATGGTGGTTTGATAATAGAAGAAATTTTCACCTTCATAAAATAGATGAACAACCATGTAAAGAGTTTTAAAATGTTCTTTAGATAACCTCTAATGATATTGCATACATATAGACATGGAAGTAAAGAAAATAAAATCAACATATAAAATGAGAATTAATTTTAGCTATTTTTAATGTGTTGGTGAGATGGGAGGTTGAGCACAAAGAATATGGGTGCCTTTATCTAGCAAGGGAAAAAAATTCTCATATTTTACAATCTAAAGAGGGTAACCAAATAAAATACATGCTATGACACCTTAATGAAGATAAAAATAATTACTATACCCCTAGATTCCATATGTAAGTTAGGCTCCATGTGTGCAAACAAACAAGTTGACAAATATATATAAAATTGATAAAAACCTATCTTAGTTATCCATGAATTAATCTACAAATTCATTGTGTTATTTTGATAATAATTTGTTTGAAAAATATTTATATGAAGTTTATTGGATTCTATTTGACAAATGAATAAAAATTAAAAATGGAATTAGTAAAAGTGATTAAAAAGATCAATATCACTAGAAATACATATAATGCTCTTGGAGAAATTTTGAAGATTCCATGTCTACACATTAAAATATTCCTTTAGAATCACTATGTGATATCACACCCATTAGGAGAAAATCCAAAAATTACAATATAAAAATACCTAAACTTGTTGCTCGAAAGAAGCCCTAATGGTTTATAACCTCTTCTCTTTGTACCATCTGTACAATATTTTTCCATCCTCTTTATGTATTGGAAAATTAAGTACATATATGTCCTTCCATACCACCATGCAATTTTGGGAGGAAGAACCAGGGTTGTCAACAATTACATAAGAAACTCATGACTACTTGCATCATATCCACATGGCCACACACCTAGAACCATGCCCTTTACATTAGAAAATATACACACTTGTACATAAATCATATTTTTTAGGGGTTCAAAAGTACACGAAGGAACTTGAGAATATACCCTATATGATTGCACTTATTCTTAGACCATTAATAACATCCTAGGTCATATAAGGAACTAGATAGTTTTCCCTCTGTCACTTGCAAGAATTTGATAAAGAATTGGAAGTACAAGACCCATGAAATCTATGAGATAGATGATCTAGAATAGATGTGAGTATCATTGAAAGTTGGAAATAAATCACCAAATTAATGAAAAACTATAATTCTTCATCATCCATCATTGAAATTACAAGAAAAATCATGTCCTTATAATGGATGATGTTATTTAGGTTATAAAATCCTTATAGTGTAGTTATAGGGGTCAAATATAGTCATTAATTTCATCCTAGGATAGTCTTGTGGGGTGGTTGGGGTGAGTAGGAAGAAATGTGAGGATTTGATGTAGGAAAAGAAGTGGGAATGGGAAATATAGGGTTTCGTGTTAAGCGTAGAGGTTAGGACATGGCATAACAAATGAATCTGAAGTCCATTAAAACTATATAGAAGGGTGAAATGAGAAAATGATGCAATATGGAGAAATACAAAAGAAAGATGAATAATTTGATATCAAGATGAGATGTCTATGTGGAAGATTGGATGTGCTAGAGGTCATATTAAACTCCATATAATAAAAAACTAATGGAAAAAGCATTAAGAATATTTTCAAGAATTCAATGTAGAACTGGAAGTTAGGATGAGACATTGGAATGCCATTCTAAAAGTCCAATAAAATTCCAAAAGAAAGGATTATAAGGAAATAAAGAAAAGGTATAAGGATAGGAGGTATAAAGTTCTATTGTGGGACTAAAGGTGAGAATATATACATGGAGATGAAAGTTTGGAAGTCCATCAAGAATATATGACTAGATGAAAAGGATGTAGGAAAAACATGTAGAATTGGTGAAGGATAGTGGAGGAAAAATAAGAGGAATTTTGGAGGTCCAAAGGTGCAAAGGAATTTCATGTGGAGGAAAGATAAATTGAATCCAAAAATTAAAGGTGGGGAAAGATTAGTGGTCAAGTGGAAGAAGGGAACAAATGAAGTTTGAACAAAATCCAAAATTTCAAAAAGGAGGGGAAATATAATATTACGGGGATGTGGGAAAGGAAGAGAGGTTGGGACATCAGTAAAGGGAAGGGAATTCCACAAAACCATAAGAATTTTGAAAATACATAAATCAAGGAAATATGAACTAAATCAAGGGAACATGAATATGCAAGGATTTGATGTGGAAGAGGATGAGGGTTGGGAGAGGAGATATAAGTCTAGATGTCTACCAGAATCCCACAAATAGATAAAATAAAGGAAAATGTAAGGAAGAAAGGACTTGGTAGACTTTGCATAGTTTCTAACTAGGATCTATAATTAGGATGAGAGGTGGTACAATTGAGAGAAGTCTAGCAGTCTACTAAAGTGCAACTTTGCCAAAACTTAAGAAAATGACTAGAAACTCACTAGACTTAGAAATTTTTACAACTTCCAACATATGATAGGGATATGGGAGGTGATGAAGGAATTTTTTTTTGAATTTATCCAGAGAAGACCCATTTGAAAATTTCCCAGATCAATTAGATATGATGGACACAATAAGGAAAAATGTATGAGAGGATTGGGCCTTCAAAATATTTTTGCACTGTTAGGTTAAGTTCCAATAATGTTTTTAGTTGAGGATGTGTGCCTCTTGTAGGCACATAAAAAATCTAGCTATCTTTGGGATTGTTGCCACTATTTTTAGTCACCCTTACAAAAATCATACCTTATCTTTAAAATGGATCGAACTATATCCTTGTTGCCTTTTCACTCTAGTTTGTAAATTGACGTCAAGTGCTGCCTAAGTTTTCTAACCTTTGCCTCACCTGACGGTATAAAAAGTCCTTTTTAATATGTACTTTATGTTGATCTTTTTAAAAGTTGTGAGTAAATGTCAAGGTGCCAAAGGACTTTCCTGACCACTAAATTTTATCGAAGGTAAAAAAGGAAATGACAAAGGGTATGGTAGAGTTTGAGAAGTTTTGAAACCATGATCGATTCCCAACAGGGTTTCCAAAACTTAATTATTCTCGTAGTGTAATTTTTTGAAATTCGAGTATCTTGTCTAAAAAGCTTCTATTTTGAAGTTAACTAAAGGAAAAATCTAAAAGCATCTTTAGGGTTGATTTGGAGTAACAGATTGTTAGGATAATGTGTCTCAACCTTGCAATTACATAAAGTACTATTGATATGAGCGACAAGGGGGTGCAAGGGGTTTTCCTCCTATGAGGGGTATGGGGGCCATGCGCCTCAGCGAGGGCTCAGGGGCAGCGCCCTAGAAATAATTTATTTATTTATATTTTATTATTGTAAATTTGGACCATTCATCATTAGGTCTTCGATTTGACAACCTATATTTTATTAGGTTGAATTTCCCTAGAAGGTAACCCTATTTTATGAGGGAGTTGTATTACAACTATGTATTGTTATGTATTTTAAGAGTTTGATAGTGGTCGTGTTGCCTCTGGACCTCTAATTGGTGATATTCCTATGAGAAGCTTACTTTGCAAGTATATTGTAATCTTTCTGATTTATGAATATTATATTGGGTAACTTTTGAAATGTGCAGTTTTTCTCCCAAAAGGGTTTATGTAAATCACTGTGTTGTGGTATGCATGATATTTATGTTTAGTTTATGTAACTGTTAAATATCTAAAAAATTTTGCATTATCCTCCTCTCAAGATTAGTGTAGGAATTTATTTCACTACCTTAGCTTCCTTACAAGTGGTATCAGAGCTTGATCACCTTTGGTTTCAGTTGTGGGTTGTTGGGTTTTTTGAACTAATCCAGATTTGAGTGGGAGCTTGTGAAGAAGACACTTTGTGACCTTGTTGTAGGAATTTTCAGATGGAAAGTTCATCAAGGAGAATAGAGGTGGATAAATTTTTAGGAAATAATTTTAAGATGTGGAAGTTGAAGATGGAGGATCTGTTGATAGATCGAGATCTATGGGATGTTGTTGATAAGGAAGTTTCAAGGCCTACAAATCCTACTTTGGTTGCTCAATATGATGTTATGGACCATAAAACCAAGGGTCTAATTATATTGTGCTTGGTAGACTTTGTTTTAATAAATGTCCATGAAGAGATCTCTACATAGAAACTATGGAAGAAGCTTGGTGAGATGTATCAAGCCAAATCTTTAGTGAATAAGATTTTCTTGAGGAAGAAATTATACTCCTTGGGAATGGAGGAGGTTGGATGAATTGTAGACCACCTAGAAGCGTTCAATATATTGATGGCTCAATTGGCATCAATTAGTGTCAAAATGGATGAGGAGGATAAATGTCAGATCACTTTGTTCTTTGCTTGATTCATGGGATTATCTTGTTATGGTTATTGAGAGTACTTCTGTTATATTTAAGACTAAAGATATGGTGGGTTATTTTCTTTCTGAAGAGATGAGGAGGAAGGTATCCATTAGTGCAAAGGAATCCCTAAGGAAAAAGGAAAGAAGAATGAGAAGCGTGATAAATCCAAGTCCAAGGAGAGATCCAAATCTCTTGGAAAGTCTAAAGTTACTTACTGGAATTGAGGTAAGCCTATACATATTCATAAGGATTGCAAAGAAGAAAAGAAGAAGAAACATAAGAAATTTGACTATGATTCCGAGTACAAGAAGGAAGATGGTGATGATTTCATTACAACTTTTGCAACTCGTGCAGGTAATGATGCATGGTTAATTGACTTAGGTGCTTCTTTCCATATGACCTTTAATAGAGATTGGTTTTTTGAATATGAAGAATTTGATGGAGGTAAGGTGTACTTAGGTGATGATTCTTATTTAAACATTTTTGGTCATGGTAAATTTAGAATCAAGTTTCCTAATGGTAGAATAAAAAGATTAATGGTGTGTTACATATCCCTGGTTTAGCATGGAATTTTTTATCTGTGAGAAAACTAATAAATGTAGGTGCATAAGTAGTATTTTATAATCATGTAGGATGCAAGATGGTCAGAGGTGTTATGGTGATTGCTAGAGCTGTCAAATATGACACATTGTATAAGCTTGATGCATGCACTATTAAGTGCAATAGTACTATGAAAATCAAGTCTATGGAAGAAGTGATGGTTTCACTTTCAGCAGATGGTCATGACTTTTGGGTACCCAAGGGTGCTCTTTATTTTGAATCAAAGTTACCTACAAAGAAAAATATGTTATAGCACTAGAGAATTGGCCACATTGGAGAAAATGATCTAAGGACCTTGAAAAATAAAAAACCTTTTTGAAGGTCTGTCTGATTGTAATCTTGAATTTGATTTTTGTGAGCATTGCATTTATGGAAAACAAAACCACATTCAATTTTACCCGAGTTTTCATAAATCTTGTGGTGTATTGGATCTTATTCATTCTGATGTGTGTGGTCCTATAGATGTTCATTCAATTGGAAAATCCACATACTATGTTTCATTTATTGATGATTATAGTAGAAGGACATGGGTATATTTTATAAAGAGTAAATATGAAGTTTTCAATAAATTTAAAGAATTTAAAGCAATTGTTGAGTTGCAAATTGGAAAGAAAATAAAATGTTTGAGGACTGATAATGGCGGTGATTTTTTCTCTAATGATTTTGATAAATCATGTAACGCCTCTGCCAAGGAACCCTAGAGGACAACACTAACTATGAAAAATTAATGGAATAATTTTTTTGAACAACTATAACATGCATAACATAACATGATAACTAATCCTAGGTCCTCTAAGGTTCCTCAATTGTGCTACTCATAAATCAAGATTACTAGAAATATTTCATCAATGAATATAGATACAAGAACGATAAAACATGCAAGGTTCATTTTAAAGCACCACATTAAATGATCCTATATTACTTATTTCCATAACATGACAACTTATAATTAACATTAAAGGTCATTTCTAGCTAACTAACTTATGTAAGATGCATTAATTTATAGTAATCATTACAAGATAAAGTCATGAATAATTATTACATCATTACAATAATTACAACAATGCTTCCCTTAGTACATGTGGGAAGATTACATCAGGTTATATTAAATGATACAATGAAAGTACAATCCAACATACAAATACAAGAAATGTTGCCTTCACGAACTGAAATAGGAACTGTGATCCATAGCACAATGAACCATCTCCATGCACACGAACATGCAACAAGAATACCCAATGGAGAAAAAGCACAAAACTCTTGACCATGTGGAACCTTGAGGTCCACCCCCTGTTCTAGGAGATTACACAAGGTCCCACATCCAACAAATAGTCAGGAAACAACAAGCTAACATAAACAAGGGTTAGACATGACTCCAACTCAACACTGCCAACAACACCAACATCACTTACAACACTTACTTCACTTCCAGAGGCACTCACACAACAAAAAGAGAGGATACCACTAGGGAATGCTAGACTACAACAGGGAGGAGTGTTATCGCATGGTCCTAGCATGGGTTTTCCTTGCTATCTCTCTCACTAGACCCCGACCCCATCTATGGTTTTCCAAGTAAACCTCTCACTAGATCCCAGCCCCATAGGGTGACACATGCAAAACCAACATTCCTTTTGTGAGGACAAGGAAGTTGATATTTCCAACCAAGCCTTCTCAACCCATCTTTAACCTAAATGATCACTACATGCATGGGTGAGGCATCCATTATCTTATTTAATGTGAATTCTACCCATCCCAATAATTCATTTTTAGGTTATCACTAGATTAAGAAACCCTCCAATGGGTTGTCTTGGAAACCACTTTGGGTTTTGGCCCCCATTGAGGGCCACTCCCCCTAATTGCAACTAGTAAACCACACACATCAAGAAAGACATTGAACATCTTGCACACTTATCACAATCACATAGATCCATATGAGGATAGGAGGTATCACCCTTAGGGTTTACATTTCACACAATGCACATAACCCAAAACATTGCCAAAACACTTCCAAAGTAAAACAATCATAAGGACTATTCACACATCATATACCCACTCCTAGGCCTTTGGAAGCCAACATGATAAACACACTTCCCAAAGGCACAAGAACTTTAAAAAACTTCACACTGAAGGCACCTATCATTAACAATAACATAAATGCTTAATCCAATATTCAAGATGTAATCAATTGATCATAATCATGGAGACATTCACAAACTCATGCAATGTAGCATAACAATTTAAAATCTAATTACACAAATATTTATATTGTTACTAATTAATCCACAAATCACTCAATCAAATAATCCATATCATAATAATGCTCACAAAACTAACTTATAAATTAACATCACGAGAGATATATAAATCTAGTCAATTTTCCTATCGTAAAGATATAACAATTAATGGAGATACTATTTCCAACACCACTTAACCTAATTAACTTTATCATTTAACTTCTAAGTAAACAAAACTATGTAAATGTAGATTCATCTATCTCCTTTAATGAACCCTAACTTTCAACTAGCTAAAATAAAGTAAATCAATTCACTTTAAGTAAATACACAATCCAGTTATTTGTAACAAATAAAATACTTAGTTTAATAATAATTATCCAATTCCCTTATCTATAACAATTAAATTCTCAATTTAACAAGAACTATCCAATTAAAATCCTTTGCCATTTAACCAAAATCATTTAAATTAAATAATCAATCCCTAATACTTTACCCTCATTCAATATTTAAAATCCCCTAACTGCCAATTACTTATTTGTGAAATAAATCAATTCACTTAATTAATCACTCAATTCATTTACCTATAATAATATAAATATTCATTTTAATAATAACTCCCCAATCAAAATCTTTTATTAAATGACATTTTTTTATATCTTTTCATTAAATAACCTTTTTATTTCTCCACTTCGTATAATCTATCGCATATAAGAAAACCAATCTTATACTAGTAACCATAATATTATATATATATATATATATATATATATATGTGACTAACCTTTGTATATTATCTACTCATGTAATATCTTTAGTTCTTCTTAATCGCAATAAAGCCTTAAATTTTATTTACTGCTCGATTACTCTTAACACTTGATAAGGAGTTCATTTTGAAAGAGAATAAATAAAATGCTGAAATATTCTGATCTATTTAATATTTACTCTGAATTATTCAATATTTTCTTTTCCTAACTCTCAGTAATCTGAATATGAAACAAGTCAATTCACTTAATTAAATATACAATTCTTTTACCTATACTCAATTAAATACTTATTTTAACAATAATTATCCAAATAAAATTCTTTATTAAATAACATTCTTGTATTACGCTATCAATAATTTATAGTATCACTAGTAATATATAATATGCTTTCATTTAACCTCAAATTTATTTTGTTAGTTTACTTAACCACAAATGTACTAATAAATCATAATCGAAACTCAATAACTATATATTTTACAACAATCCATATTCATTTGAATCTTAAAATTTTATATCAATAAATGAGTTTTACTAACTTAAAGTCTAGTCTCTAATACTTGAATTATCATTCCAGCAATAAATGATTGCAAGTTATCAATATCTAATCCACTCGATTTTGTTTGAATAATATACTAATATACTAATATTAAATTTAAAACTTATAAAATATCAAGAGAGATTATTAACAACCTAACATTGAAAGAGAAATTACAATCAAAGAAAACCATTTCTTTCTTAATATGGCAAGGGCAGTAACGAGCACAAGTACGGGTGAGGGCACATGGCCCGCCTAGGAATTTGAACTGCTTGACATAAGGCCTCAAAGAGACCTCGTCTCAAGGAACGAATGATAACATGAGGTGCACAAATGACATTTTTTGAAAAGGCTTAAGAAACTTTCAAAGAAAATGAATGCGCTAGAATTCTTCCCACATTAATATGGGTTATTAAGAACCTACAATGGTCTACATAAAATGCCTAATGGAATGGAGATCTTTTAATCTAAAATATTTATTAAAAACGTATGCAAAATGTGGATACCCAGCCAATGTATGCCATCTTCTTGATAGAATACCTCCAACGGACAACATGATTGCAAAATATGCATAAAATAGATTTTGCAAGGAAGCTCACAAAATCTTTGAATTAATGAAGCACTCTGGAACACATCCTATCATAGTAAGCTTTGGTTGTGTTCTAGGTGCATGCAGTCATGTAGGTTTACCGAACGAGGGCTACACATACCTCACACATCAGTAACCCTAATTGTAATACATATACAATTGATCACACGATGTGCATGGTTGATCTTCATGCCCATGCTGGCTATCTTGAGGACACCCTAAACCTTACTACTAAGATGCTAGTTAAAGCTATGGTGCCTATGGATCATATATGAATATAGGCTGAGTATTTCCAACAACACTATTTTTTTTTGTAGGATCCTCAAAAATGTTGTGACTTAGGTCCTTCTCTAAAACGTCTATGCAGAAGTGGCTAGGTGTGGTGAGGTTCAAAAGTAAAGAGATTGGTAACCAAAGCACCGCAAGAATAGATCACAAGTCATAAAGAGATAGAGGTTAGGTACAATCAAGAGTAACGATAAGATGGAATAGTGGAACCATTCAAATTCCAGATTAATTATTCATGATGCCAAATCCACAAAAGCATAGATTTCACTCTAACAACAAGGAGCACCAAATGGTCTCAGATTTAAAATATATTGGAAAGGATAAAGACAAAGGATGCAAGAAATGATGAGTATATTAACTCAGGCTGCAGGTACTATGAAAGAGTCAAGACAAAATTTCAAGAATCAAGGTTTTCAATGCTAAGATCAAATGGACCATATTAAGTGTATAAACACCATGCAAGCGACGTGATCCTAGTTAAAGGCTGAAGGAGGAGAAAGTAGACTATGGCAGAATATTGTATTGCATTTACTTCTCACAATGACTTAGCTAAGATATTTCTCTCCTTCGAGTAGGCAGGGAACAAATGATATTGCTATCGTAGCCCTATCCTTAATAGAATAGAAATATTTTATTGCCATAACATAGGGTAATATGATGATTTTTTTTTTACCTCAGACCTTTACGCAGAATGATGTTGTCTGGTCACCGATGAATCCCTTGCTCCAACTGCAATCCTTGGCTGAATCTATCACGTTGAACCAAATAAATAAGGGAATCCATTGTAATCGTAATTTCTCACACAAATTTCCATTTAATTTCTATAACTTATTTTCATTCCAGGTAAAAACAAATTTTTCTTCCCCCAACTTATAACAAAACCCTTTTTTTAAAAGAATAGCCTCCCCTCCTCCTAAAGAACCCAAAATATTTACAGGAAGACGAAACAATGTTAGTTGTATGGGAATTCCAACTAACTATAAAACATATTAAAGTTAATCTTAATTTACTAAATCAATAGTTAATTTTAAATTAATTAAAAGCTTTTCATTTAAAATCCTAACAATATAATATGATAGGTATTCAATTTTATACAAATGCGTAAAACCATTTACCCAACATTCACTTACACATCATAATTAATTAATTATATAACTCCAATTTGTTGGACTCAAGGGAACAATGAGAGGGGAGGGGGTAAATCAGTGTTCAACAAATCTTAACTTCATTAATCTGATATTAAAACCATTTCAACATTCAACCAAAGGAAAAAATAAAACACATAAGAAATCATCCACAACACCATAACACAAGGATTTTTGCATGGAAATCCTATTAGGGAAAAACCATGATGGAGGTTAATCCACAATTTGAGTACTCAAATAAAAGTTTTACAAAAGAGAATGCACTTGCATTCAAGCACACTACCCAGAGCTCACTACTCAAAAGGAAGGCTCAATGCCTTACAAAATTTCAGATTAAAACCATCTGAAGGTTGAGCTGAAGTAGTAGCATCTACTTATGCCAGGTTACAGTTATGATTAAGCTCATAGATCAGATTTTGGATCCTCTGTCTGATTCTGCACTTTGCTCTGCTATGCTATGCTCTTTTCTTCTCTTTGCATCACACATAGATAAATTCACACTATTACCCTTCTGAATTTTTCACCACACACATATATACTTCGCATTCCACACATTCACTATATCAAAATGATAAAACCAATCTCATATATATATCCATTATCAAGGATTTGACCATTCATATGCCAGCTTCATAAAACATTAAGTTCTTTTCAACTGTTGGCTAGATCCTTAATAAAATATGTATGCTTACCATCCATAGTCATCCATAACATAGTAGGGACCCAAAAAAAACATATTCAAACATAAAAAATTTAATCAATTGCTCCTTATACATCCATAATTACTATATTTGACAAGTCAACCTTCTAGCACAGATAACCAAAAGATTAGTGCACTGGATCTCCTAGATCATTCACCAGTTAATGTGCATCGAGATAATCCTTGAGTAAGGTATTAAAAACATCAACAAACCTTTCTCTGAGATCCACAACCCAAAATAACAGTCCGGTGAGGTATTTAGATCAACATTTATGCTTTTAACCGGATGCCCTGTTCTTCACTCTGTTCTGCCGGTGTAAACCAAAACTAGACTGTAGACTAGATGCATGACTTAGGTTTCCATCAATGACAACAATATAATCCATATGCCAACAATATGCCCCTTTTTCATTGATGGAAACACTTAGTGAAAAATGACTAAGTGTCATAATCATTATGAGTACGCTGCCAAACTTTACTTCTCTCTCTCTCCCTTACGCTTCAAAAATTTCAAAACATAGCTCCCCCTAATATTGATGAGGCATTTTTAACTTCCCTCTCCCCCCCTTTGACATCAATGAAAAAGCATAGAAATTATATGCCAAAAATGACAAAACATGTGTTCAAAATCTCTAAAACTTTTGAAAAAGTTAGAAAATTGTCTTATGATTTTCCTTCATTTCCGGAAGGAACTTCTTTGTAATGTCCCTGTTTTTAGCACTACACTTTTCAGTGATTGATGGCCTTTTCCCGATGCGCTGTCGACAAGTTAGAGGCAGAATTAGGGTTTCCGACTGTTTGGTGGGTTCTCTTGAAGATTCAGGGTTTTGCTTGTTGGAGTTTGGTTGTTGGGATTCTGGATTCCTTCTGGGTTTTCAGAGAGCTTCACAATGGTTTCGCCTGCACTTTGATCCGAGCAACTTTTCAAATTTACTATTTTTAGTAAATTCTATTTTTAGCAGTGGTCCAGTCAGCATCAGCTCAGCCAACCTTCTTCTTCTGGCAGTTCATTGGGTAATTCCGATTTTTGGCTTAAGGGGTTCATTTTCGAGAAATAAGTTATTTTAAGTCAATAATGTTTTATTTTATAAAAATAACCCCTTGTCCTAGTAATATGACTTAAAAGTTGTTTTAAAGAAGGGGACTTGGAGGGTGGTCATCACATGATGATTTATTTTGATCTTTCTAAAGTCTAAATGCTCAAGTGAAATTGGACAGCTATTTTATGAAGAAATGATTTTAAATAAAGTCAAATTTAGCCTTGGAAAAGGGGTCGCCCAAACTTGGAGGGAAAAGAAGTCAAATTCAAAAGGGAATTAGGGCGCATCTTCTAGAAGTTTCTGGAGAGCCTTCTCAAGTCTATATAAGGAGGCAGTTGCTCTTCATTTCTTATCTTATGTTTTATGATATTGTTATGCTGCCGGAATGGCTTTGGGACTGCTTCGAGGAATGAATGCCTCCTAGCCTTGGCTCGACTTCGTGCTTGAGAGATAGCGCCTAGTAGAGAAGTTTGCTTATTGTTGAGAGTTTTTATAGTGAGGTTTGCTTTGTAGCTGGAGTTTGTTGTAGTTCAGATTACTGCATTTTATGTCATTTTCTGGAGTTGCTGATAACAAGGCTGAATTTGTAGTTTCACTCATAAATCCGAAAATAAAAATACAGTTGTTCTAGGTATTGATTCATTGAGTTTCCTTGATAGGGGCGACCCTTCTTGCAAAGATTCAGATTTTAATATTGTGTGTTTATTTTTTAAAAGCAAAATCGCCTCTCTCTATTGGTCGTACCATTCTGGTCTGCCTGGCAAGTGTTTAGAAAAAAAAATACTTTGATTTGTTAGTTGTTTCTTGGTCTAGTCCTCATTGCCATCATTATAGCTTTCTATTGCAACAGGTCTCATGTCATTCTGACAAGTATTGAGTGAGTTGTGAGTATTTTGGTGAGCTCTAGGGTTGCTGATTGCTTCATTTCAATTGTTGGTCTGTTATATCAGTCATAAATAAATGCAGATTTGTGAGGGGTTTGAGTCCAGAGAGGTTTTTCAAGCATTGAGGAAGTCTTACAAATTATTGCAGCATTGAAGAACTTGGATTACTAGGCTTTGGCAAGATTTCTAACATATTGTAAGCTGGTAGTAGTACTGACAACAATTCTTAATCTTGCTTTATCATGAATGTGTAATGCTCATCTTTACATTTTGTAATTGCATTTGTATTTCCTTTATCTCCGCCCTATGGTCGCCTCATTTCCATAATGGATTGAGTATCACATGCTTGGTGTTGAGCTTGCTTTCAGTTATTAGATGATAGGGACCCTCTGACCACATGCTTGTCGTTCACCGACGCATTTCTTGGTTAGAGTTCTTGTATCAACATTTCATTTAAGATCCTCTGACCATATGCTCGCCATCTCTTGGTGCCATTCTTGGTTAGAGTTCCTTCCAACTCTGTTTCAGCATTCAGATCCTCTGACCAATGCTCACACCTTGCCCACATCGGGATCCTGGTGTACATTCTGGTTAGAGTTGCTTCAGCATTGTTTTGGTTTAGAGCTAACCCTAATGACTGTGAGTTGCTCTGCTTATTGTAATAAAAAATAAAATAAAAATTGGCTTGGTTTATTTCATTCTTCCAAGCATCTGTTGTGACCCCAATGATTATGATCATGCTATTTTTTTTGGATTTCTTGTTGACAATCTCAGCGAGGGATTCCAGAATTGTAATTGCTTCCTCTAGTTTCTCACCTTTCCTTAGTATCTCAACCATCTGTTCCAATCTACATTTGGTTAAGTCCTTCACCTTCCAAAAATTTTCCACAAGTGTGCTCTTAGTGAATTGAACTTTTGTGTGTTTAGACTGCATCTCTCGAATTCTTTTCTTGATTGTGCCATCTTGATCTTGAAACATATCAAAGCTTTTTCCAATCCCATTCAACTCTATTTCAATTTGCTCCAATTTCTCTTTGTATTTTCCAACTGCATGAGGCCAACATATGCAATAGTTTTAGATGTTATTAGCTGCACTGATGAATTTCCTCATCTCATTCATATTCTTTTTCAATTTGGTAAGTGATAGCCTGAACTGCCCCTTCAAATGTGAGATAACTTCACCTTCTTCTGTCTTGAAACTAAGAGTTCATTGTTTCTCTACTGCATTCAATCATTTATTCAGGTAGAATGTTCTGCAAACTTTCTAATTTGATCTTATAGTGCTCAACATGAGCATTTAGTACACTCAGAATCATATCCTGATCATATGATGGTCTGATAGACAATAACTTAGCAATTTTCTGCATTCCACCTTCCTCCTGAATAAGTTGTTGTAGCTTCTCTTTTGTCAGGTCATCTTCTTCTTCACTTGCCTTTAAAATTTCCTTTTCTGGTTCTTGTTCATTTCCCTATGGATACCCAGTTTCTTCATTAGATTCTACATTTGGAATATCCACAATTTCCCATTCCTTTCCTTTTCCTTCAATTCTGGGAATCTTGCATTCCAAAGGGCTATATTTAACAGTTTCCTTTTCTCTTTTTGCTTTTTCTCCATGCCACTAGAAGAGGAACCAACTTCAATTGCTCTTACCAGAAGAGAAATACTAATTGAGTCACACTTTCCAAGCAAATTCTTAAAGAAAATTTCAAATTCTTGATCCCAATTAGCCAAGCTCTTAGAATATGAGTACATTTGTTTGCATACCGGTTCATTTTCTTTCCACACCACATTGTTGATCTTTGGCAAAAAATTCAAGAAATTCATTACTCAACATATAATAAGAGTACCGAACTTGAAAGGGTAGCCTATCTCTTTTGTTAATTGCACATTCTCCATTAGTTGATCCTTTATCAATCCGCACAGGTCAAAGTCTTGACCTTCAATTATCATTTTGTGAGAGATGTAGACCGCACCAGCCGAGGTTGCTCTTCTCGGTTTTTGAAAAAGATTTTATATGATACTCCATGTGCAATTTAATTTGTAACATGATTCTTGATCGTTGAGATTATCAGTGCCCTCTGATCTCCAATTACTCCAGTTAGGGTTTCAACTTCTTTGTTCCAGATGGATTTCTTCCTTGATATATCTCCGACTTTGCATAATCCAATCAAATTTTTGATTGCCTCCTTCGGAATGATGTAGGGTTTTTCCAGAATCAAGGTGTCATTATGCAATCTATTCAAAATGAATTTAATGAATTTTGCATTCTCAAAATGGGGAAACTCATTCCAATTATCCAAATTCTTGTGTTTGGCTTCATTAAACCTCTTCAATTCATCGAGCAACAACATATTTCTCATGGACCTAATCTTTCCACAGTTGTATTCATCCAAATTGATCGACCCTTTGATTTGTTCCATTTATTTTTCGCACTTAGGTTTAAAAAACACACACCAAATTATATGAAAATTCTGAAAATAGTTGAAATACCTGATAGATTTTGAGATTTGCTAACGAATCAACTTCACTGCTTCAAAATTCTGCTACCAAGTGCTCTCCTTCTTCTTTTCTTCAATGCAAAGTGACAAATGAGGGTTCCAACTTGAATTTCATAGTTCACACACTTGCAATAAATGATTTTTTCCTAGGTGTCTCCGGATCCTCTGTAGATCATTAACACACCTTTTTGACGATCCTTCGCATTCCGGTACCATCTATGAACAAGGGAGGAAATATTTTCTTGAAAAACTCCCCCTGGGCCAGTGGCCTGAAATCAATTACCAGAGGAATTACTGGAAGCAGGTTCTGGTGTAGAACCATTTCCAACATCAGACTCATTCTTCCTTACATATGTCTTCTTCATTTGATCTCTTATTTCATTAGTTAGTTTTCCTTTTCCTTTGTCATCTTTCTATATATTTCTGCCTCTGTATATCGGATCTCTCTTGTCCAAATTTTTGTTTCTACAGATTCTTGGAATGTGACCATATTTATTGCAATTGTAGCACACAGTACTTCCTTGTCCGGACCAATCATTCCATTGATTTCTTCTTGATCTGCATTGAATAGCAACATGCCCAAATCTTCCACAAGTATAACATTCAACTTTCCTTCTATTTACAGAGTAGTTTGACAAATTTATGTATTCAATTGATTTATGACCAAACATTTTGCAATTGAAACACTGACCAAAAAATGATGAATCTCTTGATTTCATATTACTTCTACACTGAGCATCCATATGACCTAATTTGTTACAAGAAAAATAATTACCATTAAAATTTTGAGCATTACGTTGTCTTACCAGATACCTTCCGCCTTTGTTCATTTGGTTTCCTTGTCTGAAATTCTTTTGTCCAGATCTAGAACTTTCTCCTTTTTCATATCCAAGACCTCTCTTGTCATTTCCACTCATCTTTCCTTGAATCAACTCATCAAGCTTAACTGAACTGATCTTAAGCTTCTCCTTGTATTCATTTGTAGTGGTAAGTTCATTCCTAAGAATAACAATTTGTTTACCAAGTTCTTCTTCATTGTTTCTGGATCGTTGCAGTTCACTTTCCAAGTGAGTGAATTCTTCATTTACTCTTCTGTGTTCATTAGATTTATCTTCTAAGGGCTGAGCAAGATTATCCTCATTCTTTTTCCTTTCTTCAATCTCTTTATTTAGCTTCATCACCATAGATTCCATTTCATGTTTTAGGGTAGCATTGTCTTTGGCAAGATTTTCACATTCTTCAGTTATTTCTTTCAAGGTTTGATTCAGTTGAGCATCATCCATATTTTCGTTCTCTTTTTGATATATTTGATCACAAAGATCCTTTCTCTTCTCGTTGGATTTAACAATCTGATCCTTCAATGTCTAAATGAATTTCTCAACATCTTTGAGATTCACTCTCAATTCCTTGACTTCTTCTTTAGATTGATCAAGATCATCAAGTGCCACAAGAAGCTACTGCTGAATACATCAGAGTCCATTACATTCCAAGATCCACCTCAAGCTGCTAAACTTCTTTTGAGGAGCTAGGATTGGATACCAATTATTGGACTCAAGGGAACACTGAGAGGGTGGAGGGTGAATCAGTGTTCAACAAATCGTAACTTCATTGATCTGATATTAAAACCATTTCAATATTCAACCAAATGAAAGAAGAAAACACTTAAGAAATCATCCACAACACCATAACACATGGATTTTTGCATGGAAACCATATTAGGGAAAAACCACTGAGGAGGTTAATCCACAACTTGAGTACTCAAATAAAAGTTTTACAAAAGAGATTGCACTTGCATTTAGACACACTGCCTAGAGCTCACTGCTCAAAGGGAAGGCTCAATTTCTTACAAAAGTTTAGATTAAAACCATATGAAGGTTGAACTGAAGTAGTAGCATCTACTTATTCCAGGTTACAATTTTGGTTAAGCTCATAGATCAGATTCTGGATCCTTTGTCTAATTCTACACTTCGCTCTGCTCTACTATGCTCTTTTCTACTCTTCGCATCACACATAGATAAATTCACACTATTACCCTTCTGAATTTTGCACCACACACTAATATACTTCACATTCCACACATTCACTATATCAAAATGATAAAACCGATCTCATATATATCCGTTATCAAGGATTTGACCATTCATATGTCAGCTTCATAAAACATTAAGTTCTTTTCAACTATCAGCATCCTTAATTAAATCTTTATGAACACCATCCATAGTTGTCCATAACATAGTAGGGAATGAAACAAAACATATTCAAACATAAAAATATTTAATCAATTGCTCCTTATACATCTGCAATTATTATATTTGACAAGTCGGCCTTCTAGCACAAATAACCAAAATATTAGTGCAACAGATCTCCTAGATCGTTCACCGGTTAATGCGCATCGAGATACTGCTTGAGTAAGGTATTAAAAACATCAACAAACCTTTCTTTGAGATCCACAACCCAAAATAACAGTCCGGTGAGGTATTCAGGTTGACATTTATGTTTTTAACCAGATGCCCTATTCTTCACTCTGTTCTGCATGTGTAAACCAAAACTAGACTGTAGACCGGATGCACGACTTAGGTTGCCATCAATGAAAACAATAGAAGCCATATGCCAAAACAACCATTATTATATTTTTATTTATTTATCGTATTATTTTTACTTATTAATTTTCAGCATTACATTATAACTTATTTTATTATAAACTATGGTTATATATTTATTTATCAAATTATACATTTTCTTAATAATTTATTTTAATGTATAAGATAAATAAGGCATATTATCAGACAATTTAAATTAAATAAAACCAAATGCTAAGAATGTTGGATGCTGTGGTTGTGTTGCTAATATGTGGTTGTCATTGATGTCAACACTATTAGCATTAATGCCTTCAAGGCTGTATATGTCGAAGATATTGAGAAAATTATAATAAATATGTTGTAGGTAGTCTTCAAAGCTGTGAAGATCAAAGTGGTGGAAAGTTTAGTAAGTTGGTATTCATAAGTCACGAATTAAAGGGTTTTTTGTTGAGCCTATCTAGTATATCCTTCAAAAGTTTTAGAGGTGCGCATCAATATTGGAGCAAGTTATGAGTTTATGTGTTCCTACAGTTATTTTGTTACTGTAGCAGGTGTTTCTGGAAGAAGAGAATGTAATTATGGAAATTTGAATTGTTGCATATGCTCCTATGATGTTCGTTGATGTTTCTAGATCATGCTCTATCATTTTTGTACGCCCATGTTGATTGGTGTGTTTGTGATCAAAGATTTTTCCTTTGCATTTTTGAGTTTTCATGTTTTTGGCCGACATGGTGGTTGTAGCATGTTGTGGATCCTTGTGGATTAATTTTTGAATGCTTGGCACGTTCGAGGATGTTGTTTTAGGTCTTCATTATGTTGTGACCAAGTTAGGTTGGTGCGCATTGAGATTTGTTCATGAATTGGGCCGACAATTTGTATTCATCTATTCTTTATTTTTGGCCGACAAAATTGTTGATGTAATTTCATGAAGCGGATATATAAGAGTGATTTTCTTCATTTGAGATGTATGTATGTGAAGTGTGTGCAAATAAAGATCAGATCATTCAATTACAGAGCAGCGTGTGAAGGAGTTTGAGCGAAGTGTGAAGAAGTGTTTTTGTGCCTAACCGAAACTGTCATTAGGCTTTTGAAGAAGCTAATTCCTTAGTTCAACCTCATAAGATGGATTTAATTTGAAAGTTTATGTAAGACAACGGGCCTTCCCTTTTGAGCAGTGAGCTCTAGGAAGTGTGCCTGAATGCATGTGCATTCCTTATTAATTTCTCTTATACTTTTAGCAAGGTATAAATTGTGAATTAACTTCCATCATGGTTTTTCCCCTAATAGGGTTTCCACGCAAAAATCTTGGTGTTATGTGTGTTTCTGATGTGTTGTTGATTCGTGCTTTCACTGTTAATTATTAGATATGTGATTAAAGATTGATAAGGTTAAATAAGTTCTAAATTATGTAACAAATGATTCACCCCCCCTCTTAGTTGTCTATCCTTGTTTTTCCAACAATTGGTATCAGAGTAGGTTACTTTGAAGAAGTTTAATAGCTTGAGGTGATCTGAGATGGCATCATATAAGAAGGATAGTCCCAGATTCGATGGTACAAATTACTCTCTGTGGAAGTTCAGAATGGAGTGTCATTTGAAGTGTATTGGTGAACCCTTCTGGAAGATTACAAAGAACACATATACTATTCCTTAGAATGACCCCCCTACTCTTGATCAGATCAAAGAAGCTAAAACTAATATCAAGGCTATAAAAGCAGTACTGAGTGCTTTGCTAGATTTAGAGATGACAAATTTGATATGTTTGAAAATAGCACATGAGATCTGGAAGAATCTAGAAACATTGTATGAAGGAGATGCACAAGTAAAAGTTGCTAAGATACAAAGTCTGAAAGGCAAGTGGGAAAACATGAAGATGAGTGAAGATGAAAACATTATTGCTTTCATGCAAAAAGTAAATGAACTAGTGATGAGTATTAGATGTGCCGGTGGAATTTTGGAAGAAGATGAGATTGTGACTAAAGTGCTCAGATCAATGTCCGCTTCTTACAAAACGAAAGCTCATGCTATTGAAGATCTCAGGACAGTAAAAAATGTGACAAGAGATATGCTGATTGGAAAGCTTGCTGCCTTTGAGTTGAGCGAATTTGGTGAATCTAATCCTAAGACAAAATATGCATTTAAAGCTATTGTATCTAGAAAAAGCCAACAAAGATATGATCCGGGAGAAAGCTCTAGAAAGACATTCAAGTATGAAGATGAGATGAAACAGATTGAAGATGAAGAAAGAGAGCTAGAAGAGCTGGAAGCATTGATTGTGAAAAGAGAAGCTAGAGGAAAAGGTAAGTATAAAGGAAAGTTTCCTATTAAATGTTTCTCTTGCAATAAGATAGGTCATTTTGCATCAAGGTGTCCTGAAAGAGTTTCTAAGTACAAACCTGACAAGTCTAGATTTCAAAAGAAATGTTATTATGCTAAAGAAGGTGTTACTGATGATGAATATGATAAATAAAATGGAAATGAAGATGGATGGGTACTCATTGCTATTAAGGAAAATAGTCTGGTGGCCACTGAATATGCTAGTAATCAAAATATTGAGAAATCTCTTGCAACCAAAATTGATGAAAAGGATGAGTGGGTAATTGATAGCAGATTCTCACATCATATGAATGGTGATAAGAGAAAGTTTATAAGCTTGGAAAAATATGATGGTGGTGTTGTAAGATTTGGAGATAACAATGCTGGTGTGATTTGTGACAAAGACACTATTTCTCTTGGTGGTAAATATAATATTGATGATGTCTTATATGTTGAAGGATTGAAGCATAATTTTTTGAGTGTTGGAAAAATGGTCGACAAGGGATACAATCTTTAGTTCAAATATGGAAAATGCAGGATATTGGGAAGCTTTGGAAATGTAATTGCTTCAGGTACAAAGACAAGAGGTAACATTTTTCACCTGAATGCTGCTAGTGAAAGTTGTTTAATTGCTCAAGTTGATGTAAGATGGTTATGGCATAGGAGCCTGTGTCATGTGAATTTTGATAACATTGTCAAAGTAAGCTCCACACAAGTAGTCAGAGATCTACCTAAGTTAGTGAAGCCTAATAACACTATATGAAAGGAATGCCAGATGGGAAAGCAGCCTAGAAATTATTTTCGGAGAAAACAACATCATTCTAATGCAGTACTGGAGTTGTTACATATTGATCTATGTGGTCCATCCAGAATCAGAAGTCTACAAGGAGAAAGGTACTTTATGTTGCTTATTGATGATTACTCTAGGATGATATGGTTTTCTTTCTTGAGAGAAAAACATGAAGCATTAGAAAATTTCAAATATTTCAAAGCTATGGCAAAGAATGAGATAGGTTTGAAGGTCAAATGCTTAAGATCAGAAAGAGGTGGCGAGTTCACTTCCCAGGAGTTCAATTCATTATGTGAAGAGCATGGAATCAAAATACAATTATCTGCTCCCCAAACTCCTCAACAGAACAGAGTTCTTGAGAGAAAGAACAAAACAATTTTAGATGCTGCCAAAACTATGATGTTGGAAGGTAATGTTCCTCATATCTACTGGAGAGAAGCTATAAGCACTGGTGTATATACTATCAACTGGGTAAATGTCAATGGTAATTATAGTAAGACTCCTTTTGAGTTGTGGTTTGGTCATAAGCCTAATGTTAAATATTTCAAAATCTTTGGAAGTAGATGCTATATCAAGAGAGATGAAGATATAGGAAAGTTTGATGCGAGGAGTGATGAAGGAATCTTTCTAGGTTACTCTACTAAGAACAAATCCTACCGGTGCTACAATAGAATATTGAAGAAAATGGTTGAAAGTGCAAATGTCAGAGTTGATGAGGATACTGACAAATCATCCAAATATTGTGGATATGATTTAGATGACCAACATGATAGTACTGAGAAAGGAAAGACTACTCAGACACATAATCAAGTTCAAATTGTTCCGATGAATCAAGAAAATCTAGAAGGAGAAGCTAGTGGAAGTGCAGAAGAAGGAACAAAAGAACCAAAAGTTAGAGAGAATCCCAAAGTCCCAAGGTATGTAAAGCTAAATCATTCTAAAGATAAAATTATAGGAGACAAGAACAAAGGTGTGCAAACTAGAAGATGAATTGTAGAAGAATATTGTCCGATTTCCAAGACTGAGCCCAACAATGTCAATGAAGAATGTAAAGATGAATATTGGATGGAAGCAATGAAGGAAGAACTGATGCAGATAGAGAAAAATGATACATGGATTCTTGTTCCCAGACCTCAAGATAAAAATGTGATTGGAACAAAATGGGTCTTTCAGAATAAGCTAAATGAACAAGGTGAAGTAGTTAGAAATAAAGCAAGACTAGTTTGTAAAGGGTACTCATAGATGGAAGGTATTGATTTTGAAGAAACCTTTGCCCCTGTTGCTAGAATTGAAGCTGTAAGATTGTTTCTTGCTTATGCTGCTTTTAAGAACTACAAAGTCTATCAAATGGATGTAAAGTCAATATTTCTAAATGGTGAATTAGAAGAAGTTTATGTTGATCAAACATATGGATTTCAACAGAGTGATGAAGGAGACATGGTTTGCCGATTGAAGAAAGCACTGTATGGACTTAAGTAAGCCCCTAGAGCTTGATTTTATAGATTGGATAAATACTTGTTGAAGCTTGGGTTCAATAAAGGTACTGCTGATAGTAATCTGTATTTCAAGGTGGATCAGGATAAAGAGTTGAATATTGAAGTCTTTGTTGAAGGCGATGATGAATTATGTATGAAGTTTGCTGTTGAAATGAAAAGTGAGTTTGAGATGTCAATGAATGGAGAGCTGAAATTATTTCTAGGATTGCAAATTACTCAGTTAGATGATGGAATCTTTATATCTCAGTCCAAGTATGTAATAGAGTTACTGAATTTTTTTGGCATGGAAGATTCAAATCCTGTAGGTACACCCATGATAACCGGATGCAAGTTAACACAAAATGATGAGTCTCCTAAGGCTAATTAAACAAGGTACAAGTCAATGATCAATGGATTTCTCTAATAGACTTAGACCAGACCAAACATCATGCATGCTGTATGCATGGTTGCTAGATATCAAGTTGATCCGAAGGAATCACATGTGACTACAGTAAAGAGAATTTTTAGATACTTGAAAGGGATAGTTAATTTTGGTCTATGGTATCCTAAAGATGATGATCTTACTTTGAATTCCTTTATAGATGTAGATTGGGCAAGAGATGTGGATGAAATGAAAAGTACTAGTGGTGGTGCATTCTTCTTGGGGAAGAAGTTGGTGTCTTGGCTAAGTAAAAAGCATAATTCCATTTCCTTATCTACTGCTGAGGTAGAATATATTGCTGCTGCAAACAATTGTACTCAAGTAATATGGATGAAGAAGATGCTAAGAGATATTAGAATTGAGTATGATGAGCCTATTGCTATATTTTGTCATAATTCAAGTGCCATACATATTTCTAAGAATCCAATGCTACATTCAAATACAAAACATATATCTATCAAGTATCACTTTTTGAGAGACAAAGTGAGTGATAAATAAGTCAGATTGGAATATGTGCCTACTAAGGAACAGATTGCAGAAATCTTTACCAAGCCATTGCCTAAGGATAATTTTGAGAATCTTAGAGGCAAGTTAGGGGTGATTTCCCCTCCTAATCTGAACTAAGATGCAAGTCTTTGCATCAATCGATGCACTTATAGTCATATTTTGTTTGAGATTGATGTTATGGTGGCTGCTACTCAGGGGGAGTAGTCAGATGATTCAATTGTGGTTCAGAGCTTGTATACCTTTTCCATTGATGTAAAGGGGGAGAAGAGTAATATGAAAAACCTTTGAGGAAGAAAGGGGGAGAAGAGTCATGAAGGAAAAAGAGGAGAGTGTAATATCCAAGGAAGAGACTAATGGAGAAGAACTAGTTGTGTTGATGGTATTTTTCACATCATGTGTCACCATTAATGCCAAAGGGGGATATTGTTGGATGGTGTGGTTGTGTTACTAATATGTGGTTTTCATTGATGCCAACACTATTAGCATTAATGCCTTCAAGGATATATATGTCGAAGATATTGAGAAAATTATAATAAATATGTTGCAGACAGTCTGTGAAGCTATGAAGATCAAAGTGGTGGAAAGTTCAGTAAGCTGGTATTTAGAAGTCGTGCATTAAAGGGTTTTTTTCTGAGCCTATCTAGTATATCCTCTGAAAGTTTTAGAGGTGCGCATCAAGATTGGAGAAAATTATGAGTTTATGTGTTCCTACAATTATTCTGTTATTGTAGCAGGTGTTTCTGGAAGAAGAAAATGTAATTCTCGCAATTTGAACTATTGTGTATGCTCCTGTGATGTTCTTTGATGTTTCTAGATTGTGCTCTATCATTGTTGTATGTCTGTGTTGATCGGTGTGTTCGTGATCAAAAATTTTTCCTTTGCATGTTCGAGTTTTCATGTTCTTGGCCGACATGGTGGTTGTAGCGTGTTGCGGATCCTTGTGGATTAATTTTTGAATGCTTGGTGCATTCGAGGATGTTGTTTTAGGTCTTCATTATCTTTAGTCTGACTTAGGTTGGTGCACATTGAGATTTGTTCATGAATTGGGCCAACAATTTGTATTCATCTATCCTTTATTTTTGGATGATAGAGTTGTTGATGTAACTTCATGAAGCGGATATATAAGAGTGATTGTTTTCTTCATTTGAGAGGTATGTATGTGAAGTGTGTGTCAAGTATGTGTGAATAAATATCAAATCATTCGATTATAGTGCAAAGTGTGAAGAGTTTGAGCGAAGTGTGAAGAAGTGTTTCTGTGCCTAACCGAAACTGTCATCAGGATTTTGAAGAAGCTAATTCCTCAATTCAACCTCATAAGATGGATTTAATTTGAAAGTTTATGTAAGGTAGAGAGCCTTCCCTTTTGAGCAGTGAGCTCTAGGAAGTGTGCCTAAATGCATGTGCATTCCTTATTCATTTCTCTTATACTTTTAATAGGGTATAAATTGTGGATTAACCTCCACTGTGGTTTTTCCCCTAACAAGGTTTCCACGCAAAAAATCTTGGTGTTATGTGTGTTTATGATGTGTTGTTGATTCATTCTTTCACTATTAATTATCAAATATGAGATTAAAGATTGATAAGGTTAAATAAGTTCTAAATTATGTAACAACTGATTCACCCCCCCCTCTCAGTTGTCTATCCTTGTTTTTCCAACAAAGCAATTACCTGACCACTAACCAAGGTCAAAAGAAAAACTTCAAGCAAAACTGACTGACCACTAACAATATTGGCAATGTATCAAATGGATACTCATCCTCTTCGAGGATGATGGCTAGGGTAGGGGACCAAGTTCTATCTTCAATCAACTAATCCATTGGGTTTCAAGGCACACTCAAACCTTCCAATTCAAGTGGATTTGATGCCTGGTACCTGCAACCTGTAGCACACAAAACAATATTACATACATATATACATAGAAACAAACACACACATTATGATAAACCTATCCTTAAACATATATAATAAGTCCTATCTTAACCTTCACACATAGTCCATAAATTCATAATATACAACATCAACTACTTAACATCATTAGCACATACCTTTAACTATCCCTATTATTTTACCTTCATCTCCAAGTTCCAAATCCAAACTACCTACACATAAACGGTGAGAATGGAGGGGCACTACAGATTTGGTAAAGATTGTGATATTCATATATATAAGACAACTCTATATTCTCCACAATAGAATGGAGTTTCAGAAAGAATGAATAGGACACTAATGGATAAGGCTAGGAGTATGTTGAGTGGTGCTAGTCTAGAACAAAAAGTTTTGGGCTGAAGCTGTTACCACTACTTGTTACCTAATTAACATGTCTCCTACATAAGCTCTTGTTGAGAAGATGCCTATAGAGGCATGGTCGGTCACAAGCCTTCATTAAGACGTCTTATAGTTTTTGGTTCCAAGGAATATGCACATGTGCCAAAGGAGAAGTGAACAAAGTTGAAGAACAAGGCTATGAAATGTATCTTCATCAGATACAGTTATAGTGTGAAAGGATACAAGCTTTGGGATCTTGTTACATAGAAGGTAATACATAGCAGAAGTGTTACTTTTAGAGAAACTAAGCCTTATATTACATTGCAGCTAGAACAAAGTAAACATGAAGATGCGATTCAATTTCCTTCTACACTTGAGAAAGTTGAATAGAGGCCCATGGATAGACAAGAAGTTGAGGATATCTCATCTAGATCCGAATCTTCAGAAGAGGAGGAAGAACCTCCAAATCAGTTTGTTCATAGGTCTACAAGGCATAGACAACCATCTAAAAGGTACTCACCTTATGATTGGAGATGTATTTTTGCTTTGAATACTAACATGGATGAACCCAAATCGATAGAAGAGGCATTAGGTATGAATGATGTAGAATCATGGAAGATTACTATGGATGAAGAAATGACAGCTTTGAAAAATAATGATACATGGATCTTTTACCATTACTTGAAGGAAAAAAACCCATTGGTTGCAAATGGGTGTTCAAGAAAAATATTGGTTCAAATGGACGTATTAAGAAGTACAAAGCGAGGTTGGTTGCAAAAGTTCACTCTCAAGTTGAGGGTGTTGATAATGGTGAGATATTTTCTCTTGTTCCAAAAATGACATCCATTAGATTTTTTCTATCTATTGCTGTTGATTATGATTTAGAGGTTGAGAAAATGGATTTGAAACTACTTTCCTTCATGGTGTCTTGGAGGAGGATTTTTGTATGACACAACTAGAGCACTACATGGTGAAATTTAAAAGTAATTTGGTTTGCAAATTAAAGAAATTTTTGTATGGCCTAAAACAAAGTCCTAGGATGTGGTACCATAAATTTGACACATATGTGTTGAGTTTAGGATTTGAGCATTGTAAATTAGATCTTTGTGTTTATTAGAAAACCGATGGTGACCATTTCCTATTTATTGCATTATATGTTGATGATATGTTATTTATTAGTAAAGGGAAAAGTATGATTTTAGAAATGAAATCTTAACTTGCTACTAAATTTTAAATGAAAGACCTTGGTGCAGCTAGAGAAATTCTTGGGATGAAAATTAAAAGAGATAGAGTGTACAAAAATCTATGGCTTGGCCAAAGTAAGTATGTCAATTCAATTTTACAGAGGTTTGATATGCAAAATTTTAGACCATTGTGTGTTCCTATTTCAGCTAGAACAAAGTTATCTATTTTAGATTATCCAACATCCCCATCAAAGATGAAAGACACGAGCAGAGTGCCTTACTAGAGTGTACTTGGAAGTTTTTCATATGCTATGGTTTGTACAAGACCAGACATTTCCCAAGCAGTGGGAGTTATTTTCAAATATATGTCTAATCCTAGTAGAGTTCATTGGGATGTAGTTAAAAGAGTCTTAAGATATTTGCATGATAGCTCAGATTATTCCTTATCTTATCTTAGTAATATGACTAAAGATGAGATTTCACTTGATACTCATGGTTATGTGGATTCAAAATGGGTAGGTGATGTTGATAACAAAAGATCCACCGGTGATTATGTTTTTGCTTTATTTGGTGGTGCAATTAGCTGGATGAGTAAGCAATAGGTTGTGGTTTCTTTGTCCACTACTGAAGCCGAGTATATGACAGCTACTCATGCTTGTAAAGAAGAAATTTGGATTAAGAGACTGTGTTTAGATATTGGAATAAAATAAGGTGTAGTGAAAATTAATTGTGATAGTCAGAGTGTGATATGTCTAGCTAAGAACCTAACATTTTATGCCAGGACAATTCACATTGATGTAAAATATCATTTTGTTAGAGATATGGTCGAAGATGGCAAGGTGAAGTTGGCTAAGGTAGATAATTTGATGAACATTGCTAATTCTTTAACTAATCATGTGAGCACAAAGAAGTTTAGATGGTGTTCAAATACCATGGGAATTTTGGTCCCTAGAAATCAAAAGATGATGTTTATACAACCTCCCGTTGATTTTGCAAGGTGTTTGACAAGTGGGAGATTTGTTGGGATAATGTGTCTCAACGTTGCAATTACACAAATTACCGTTGATACATAAGGTACTATTGATACATCAGTGATTGAGAGGCATGGGGGGGTTTTCCCTGTGAGGGGTGTAGGGGCTGCACATTCCGGTGGGGGCTCAAGAGGAGCGTCCCTGAAAGGAAATTTTTCTTTATATTTTATTATTGTAAATCTAGACCATTCATCATTAGGTCTTAGATATGACGACTTATATTTTATTAGCTTGAATTTCTCTAGAAGGAAACCCTATTTTATGAAGGTGTTGTATTACAATTGTGTATTCTAATGTATTCTGAGAGTCTGATAGCGGTCACGTTGCCTCTGGACCTCTGGTTGGTGATAATATTGTGAGAAGCTTTCTCTACAAATATATTGTAATCTTTGTGAATTTTGAATAATATATTGGGTGGTTTTTGGAGTGTGGGTTTTTTTTCCCAAAAGGGTTTTCTCCATGTAAATCACTATGTTGTGGTATGCATGATATTTATGTTTATTTTCATTTAGTTTCTATAACTATTAACGATATGTAAAATTTTGTATTATCCTCCTCTCAAGATTAGTGTAGGATGTTTTTCTACTACCTTAGCTTCCTTACATAGATGATGAGCTCATTGTCAAAACATAGGGTAGACTTTGAACATAGTTGGAAAAAATTCTAAATATGACATCGATGCATTTGAGCCAATATGTTATTTCATGAATTTATTTGTAAAAAGAGAATAATATTCAGAGTGCACAATGAGTTACATTGTAGACATGGAAATGAAAGAGTACATTGCAAGAAAAATAAAAAATGCAGAGTTAAGCTGATAAATTTTAAGAAAATTCACATCACAAGATACCAATTTGAAAGCCAAAAATATATATTCATATATATGCATATTATTTTGTATAACATTGCAAAAAGAGGATTTTCAACACAAGGGGTCTTAGGCATAGAGGGTGAAAATGAGAATCCTAATTCCCTTAATCACTTCCTGTAGATGTTAAATCTACACAGGTGAAAAGAGATTATCGTTAAACTCGACATAGTAGGTGAAGGTTTCCATCATGTCACATTCGAGTCTGACATGAAGTAGGAATTTTTTTTCCTAGCTTGTTCATTCTCTAACATAGTGGCAATATAGATTGTGTCACCCACCAGACCCACACGCGAATGCATAGATAAAACTCCTAGGGTGTTTTCAACACATAGCTAGTACATTGGTCTTACTAGACTCTCACGACACAGATTCCCCATTTAAATCTCCCAGAGGTGTAGATAATGTTGTAAATAAAGTGCTCTAGAAGACCAGACTTGTGCACATGCACCTGGGATATGAAGTGTTCCCCAATTATCTTGCAAATAACTCCCTCCTCCACATCGTTGTGGATGAGGAAGACTTCCCTAAGTTGGTCTGTAACTAATCTCTGCACAACGCTACATTCCATACCCTCAATGGCGAGGAAATCAATCTTAATCTCAAAAGTGACATCACTTGAAGAACTCAACATCTCTGAGACCGCAATGATCATTATACAAAATGAGAAGAGTTGTGGTTTATTTATAGAATGGGAAGGGTAAGCAAGTGGAATCTACTTGAAGGCAATTAATGCAAGAAAGGACACTCAAATTTTTGGAAGTTTGGAAATGTTGGAAGCTTGAGCTATTTGTGAGTTTCTTGAGTGTTGTCATTGATTCCAACCCCTTGTATAAAGAGAGTGTTGGAATGCTATTTGTATTGATGATGGGCCTGGAATTGTTGGTATTGATGTCAAAACATGTTGGTGTTGTCATTGATATCCTATTTCAGAATAATTGCAGAGATTAGTGGCCCGATTTGTGTTTGGGGAGATTGTTGTAGTTGGAAGGTGTTGGATGTTTTAGAGATGTTAGTAATGTTGTTGTTGAAGTTGGTTCACTTGGTTTCCAAGTTCTTTTGAAAAAAATTGAATTAAAAAGAGTTCAATATGACAGAGTGGTGTTTAGTGTTTTTCTTCGTATTTCTTCATAATTGAAAATATTCTCATGTGGCTTGGCAATGATGATCAAAGGTGTTTAGATGTGCCATATCTAGAGTTTTAGGTTCTGGATACACTATAGTAGAAGATGTGTTTGCCAATATGTCTATCTAGTGAAACAAGGTGTGCGAGAAATGAGATTACTCGATATTTATTTGTAGTGGAGGTTTTGGTGTTGCAGATCTAGGAACGTGCTTATATCATTTGTATCTACCTTCTCTTGAATTTTCAGGTTCTAAGTTGTTCCATAAAGTTGTCTAGTGTGTTGGATGTTTGTGCCAATATGTTTGGTTGCAAAAAATGAAGGGGTTCTTGAGTTTTAGGTGGTTGTAGTAGTTGTAATATTTTGATGATTTGGAATATTCTAAGATGTTTTGGAATGTTAATGTGGGGTCCACAAGATATTTTTGGACCTGAAGAGGTGTTCTTGTGGTTTCTTATTGGTGTTAGTGCAGGTTTGGCCGACCTTGTGTGCTAGCACCAATTGTGGAGGATAATTGTTGTTTGAGGAAGTATTGAGAAGTGTTTCAGTGTAGATTAGGGTCCCAAATAAGTAGTGGTTTGGTCTTCCTTCACTTTTTTCCATCGTGGAAGCGTTTGGTGTTGACCTATTTGATGTTACACGGTTGAGGTGTATACATTTCTTTTAGGCCGACCCACTTGAGATTGTTTTAGGTCGTGGCGGGTATAAATTCAAGGATAACTATTGTGTGGATGAAGTACAAAGTGTGTGATGCAAAAGATGTGAATGTTATCAAGTGTGATGATCTGAGTGTGAGCCTTAATTCTCATGACTTCTAGATGCAGTGAGCATAAGGTGTCTACATCTCAATCTATTTGATGAGTTGTTTGTGCTTCAGTCGAACTGTACCTTTAGTAGATGAGAGATGGATTATTAGCAATTAAAATTGGTAGTGAGCCACCCATTCTTATATTCTTTCTTCTAGACACTAAGTGCTTTAGCAACAAGCCAACGACAATGAGCCTTTCTTTATCTTTCTGGGTAGTGAGCCTTATTGTATTCAGTGTTGCAATTCATATATTAGTGAGCTAATCCTCAAGTCATGATTTTTACCTTCTTGGTTTTTCCACGTAAATATTGTGTTCTTATGTGTTTGATATGTTTATATTACCACTTTATATGTTTAAATTCTGTTAATGCGTGTTAAGGGTTTAGTGGTTGATTAGGGTTTGAAAAGATATTAAGGGTTTGAATGTTGTAAAAGTATACAACTAATTCACCCCCCTCTCAGTTTTCTTGTGCATATAAAAATTGGTATCAGATCCATGGTTCCAAAGAAGAAGCTTAACCACTTGAGGTAGGTCCAGATGGCACATAGGAAAGGTTTCAAATCTCCTTTATTTGATGGAAAAAAAATTACCTATTGGAAAGCTAGTTAGGAGTCCTTGATGGTTTATCTTAGATTTGGTGTTTGGGAATCTATTGAAAAAGGTTATACTATGCCTGTAAATGGTCCAAAAAGTGATGATGAGATCAAGGATTATGACAACAATGGAAAAGCAAGGAATGCAATCCTGAGTAGTCTTTCTGATTTTGAGCTCGGAAAGATAATAAGTTTGAAGTATGATAAATAGATCTAGACAAAGATGAAGGGTATCTATGAAGGATATGACAAGGTCAAACAAGCAAAGATGTAAAACTAAAAAGCCAAATTTGAAACCCTAAGGATGTCTAAAGATGAAGATATTACTGCCTACATGCTCAGAGTTGATGAAGTTGTCAATTCCATCAATGGTCTTGGTGGAAAGCTAGATGAAAGAGAAGTTGTGAAAAAGGTATTAAGAAATCTACCTAAAGGTTATAGTTCTAAAGTTTTTTCTATTGAGGAAGCTCATAATTTGAATAATTATAATTCTAGAGATCAAAAATTTGGTGCTTTAACTTATTTTAAAATGAGAGAGTTTGGTCAAGATGCTAAAAACAAAGAAACTACTTTTAAAGTCTACAAAGTGAAAAAGGATGATGGATCAGATGATCTAGATGATCTTGATGAGGTGAAAGAAAACTTTGTGAGGAGATTAAAAAAGGGTACTAGAAAATACATAGCTGGGTTACCTTTTAAATGTTTTTATTTTGGAAAGATAGGTCATTATTCATCTAAATGTATAATCAAAGTTACTAATAAAAAAAAAGGACCATAAGGGTAAATTTGTCAAAAAAAGATATTATGTTGAAAAGGACAATGGTGTATCTTATGATGAAGAATCAAATTATTTGAATGAAGGAAGTGATGAATGATTTTTCATGGCTTTAAATATTGGAACTAATTCTACTAATCTTGAAAGATGTGTGAAGGAAAGTGCTCCAAAAATAGGTCATAACATTGAAGGAACTATGTTGATTGCTTTTCCTGTTAGAGAAGAGAAGAATTATTGGATCATTGACAATGGGTGCTCAAATCATATTTCAGATGATAAGAGAAAGTTTTTTAAGCTTGAAAAGTATGATGATGGTCTTCTTGAGTTTAGTGATGATACATTTGGTAAGATTTGTTGAAAAGGTTCAATTAGTTTTGATGGAAAGTATAAAATAGATGATGTTTTGAATGTCAAGGGTCTTTGGTATAATCTTCTAAGTGTAGGAAAATTTTGAAGTAGAGGATATAATATTTTATTTTAGAATGGTGGTTGTAAAATTAGAAAAGGAAGCTTTGGTACTCTAGTTGCTGCTAGAACAAGGACAAAAGGTAATGTTTATCAACTCAAAGGTAGTGGTGCAAAGTGCTTTATGTATCAAACTAATGAAATTTGTCTATGGCATAGAAGAATTGGTCACATTAATTTTGATAGCCTAGTGAAGATTAGTTCTATTGATGTTGTGAGAGATTTTCCAAATATTACCAAGCTTATCAATGCAATTTGCAAAGGATGTCAAGTTGGAAAGAAAACAAAGAAAAGATTCAGTGAAAAATAATACTCTACCACATGTCCGTGAAGTTAGAGCATACAGATCTATGTGGACCTACCAAAATTATAAGCTCATGTGGTGACATGTATTTCATGTTATTAATTGATGATTATTCTAGAATGGCTTGGGTTACATTTTTCAAAGAAAAATCAGAAGCTCTAGAAAAGTTTAAAGCATTTAAGGCTATGGTTGAGAATGAAATGAATCAAAAAATCAAATGTTTGAGATTTGATAGAGGTGGTGGATGAGTTTACTTCAAATGAGCAATAGTTTTTGTGAATATCATGGAATAAGAAGGCATTTAGTAGCCCCTATCACTCCTTAATAGAATGGAGTTGTGGAAAGGAAAAAACAAAATAGTTCAGGAAGCAGCTAAGTCAATGATAAAGGAAGCTAATCTTTTGGATGTCTATTGGAAAGAAGAAATTCATACTACAATCTATATTCTTAACAAAGGTCAAAGAAGAGTTAATATTTCAAATAATCCCTATGAGTTATGGTATGGTAAACATCCTACTATGAAATATTTTAGAGATTTTAGAAGCAAGTGTTATACCAGAAGAGATGAAGAAAACTTAGAAAAATTTGATGCAAGATCCAATGAAGGAATCTTCCTTGGATAATCTACAAGAAGTAAGGACTATTGGTGCTATAAAAAATATTGAAGAAAATTGTTGAGAGTGTGTCAAAGTGGATGAAGAACCACACCAAAGTTTAGTATTGATAGAAGAATATGAGTTTGATGAATCCCATTGCAATGAAGAAGAAAATGATGAAGATAAAGGAAAAGAGTTGACAATTGAAGAAGAAGAAGCTCCGAAAAAGAATCCTATCTCCCAAGTATGTGCAAAAGAATCATTCAAAAGATCAAATCATTGGAGATAAGAGAAAAGGTGTGCTAACATGAATAAAATCTGATATGATAGAGGAACAAGTAAATTTTACTTTATGAGGTGGAACAAAAAAGAGTGACTAGGGCATGCAAAGATGAGAATTGGGTCAAAGCAATGAAGAGTTAGAATTGATAGAGAAGAATTTGACTTGGGAATTGGTCCAAAGACTAGAAAATAAGAATGTGATTGGTACTCAGTGGGTATTCTAGAACAAGTTGAATGAAGATGGAAAAGTTATTAAGAATAAGGCTAGACTTGTGTGTAAGGGTTACTTATAGGTTGAAGGTACATATTTTGAGGAAAAATTTACTCGAGTTGTAAGAATGGAAGCTATCAATATGTTTTTAGCTTTTGCAACACATAAAGATTTCAAAGTATTTTAGATGGATTTGAAATCTGCATTCTTGAATGGTGAATTGGAAGAAGAGGTATACATTGAACAATCAAAAGGTTTTTAATTGTCAAAAGACATAAATATGGTCTACAAATTGAAGAAAGCATTGCATGGACTGAAGCAAGCTCCTAGAGCTTGGTATGTAAGGTTAGATAAATATTTTTTGTAGCAAGGATTCAAAAAAGGTATTGTAGATAGCAATCTATATTTCAAAGTTGAAGGTGAACAAATATTAAATATAGTAGTATATATTGATGACATAATCTTTAGAGGAAATGAAGGTATGTGTAAAGGGTTTGTAGAGGAAATGCAAAAATAATTTGAGATGTCAATGTGTGGGGAGATGAATTTATTCCTTAGTTTATAAATCATTCAATCAAAGAAAGGTATATTCATATCACAATCTAAGTATGTTAAGGAAATGTTGAAGAAGTTTGGAATGTATGACTCTAAAATGGTATGTACTCCTATGGTTATTGGTTGTAATTTGAGCAAGAATGATGAATCTCCTAAGCCAGATCAAAGCAAGTATAGATCAATGATTGGTGGACTATTATACCTTACTGCTACTAGATCAGATATCATGCATTTAGTTTGTCTTGTAGCTAGCTTTCAAGAAGATCCCAAAGAATCTCATCTTGCAGTAGTGAAGAGGATATTCAAATATTTGAAATACACTCCGAACTATGGTTTATGGTATTCTAAGGATTCTAAATTCTCTTTGAGTGCATATATAGATGCAAATGATAGGAAAAGTACAAGTGCTGGTTTTTTCTTCTTGGAAGCAGGTTGGTTTTATGACTAAGTAAGAAGCAGGATTCAATGTCATTATCTACTGTAGAAGCAAAATATATTGCAACAACATCATATTGTACATAGGTGTTTTGGGTGATGCAAACATTGAAGGATATTAGAGTTTCATATAATGAACCTATTTATATCATGTGTGACAATACATGTGCAATGAATATTTCAAATAATTCAATAATGCATTCAAGAACACAACATATCTCAATCTGGTATCACTTCTTGAGAGAAAAATTTATAGAGAATGAGGTAAAGTTGGAGTATGTGCATACTAAGGATCAACTTGCTGATATTTTCACAAAAGGCTCTTCCAAAATATAATTTTGAGTATCTTTGAGATAAGTTAGGGGTTATTTACCCTCCTTCATTCAACTAGATGCATAAGTGTGTGCATCTATCTAGGAAGCATTTCAAGATACATTATTGGTCCTAGACTAATGCTGAAGGATACCTCTTAGGGGGAGTAGGTAGTAGTGGTTGTTGGATGGTGCAGTCAGATGGAGCATATTGTGTGCCCCTAAGGGGGAGTGTGAAGAAAAGTAAGTATAGTAAGGTTGAGTTACTTGTTGGTGTTGCAATTAGTGTCAAAGTGGTGTGTGAAAGGTGCAGGTGTTGCCCTTTGAATGTTGTCAAAGGGGGAGAGAAAATGATTTCAGAGAGATTTGGATTAGTCTATGGACCTTCTCCATTGATGTCAAATGGGGAGAGAGAATCTAAAAATAGGGAGAGAGTTAAAGTGGTTGAAAAACCACAGGGGGAGACAATTTTTATTTTGAAAAACTTGTACATGGGGGAGAGTATTATCTAAGGAGCAAAGGAGGAGAATGAACTAGAATGCTGGTGTTGCAGGAGAATAAGTTCATGAAGAGAGGATGAAGAGTAAATATTTATCCCAATTAGGGGTAGTAATGCTTATTACAATATTGTTGTTGGTTTATTTTGTTGTTAATGGTTTTTTAGAAAGCAAGCGTTTCCATCAATGACAAAGGGGGAGGTTGTTGGAAGTTTGGAGATGTTGGAAGCTTGATTTGTTTGTGATTTAATTGGGTGTTGTCATTGATTTTAATCCCTTGTATAAAGAGAGTTTTGGAATGATATTGGTATTGATGATGGGCCTGAAATTCTTTGTATTGATGTCAACACATGCTGGTGTTGTCATTAATGTCCTACTTCAGTATAGTTGCAGATATTGTTGGCTTGAGTTTTTTTTGGGGAGAATGTTGTAGTTGGAAGGTGTTGCATGTTGCATATGATAAAGATGTGTTGTAGAGATGTTAGTAATGTTTTTGTTGAAGTTGGTTCACTTGGTTTCCAAGTGCTTATAAGAAAATTTGAATAAAAAGAGAGTTCAGTGTGACAGAGTGGTGTTTAGTGTTTTTCTCCATATTTCTTCATAATTGAAGATATTCTCATGTGGTTTAGGAATGATTATTAGAGGTATTTAGAGGTTTCATATCCATAGTTTCAGGTTTTGGATCTTAGTACAATGGAAGATTAGTTTGATAGTATGTTTGTTCGGTGAAATAGGGTGTCTAGGAAAAATGAGATTGCTCTAAATTTCTCCACAGCGAAGGTTCTAATGTTTCAGATCTTGGAATCTATTTATATCATTTGTATCTACCTTCCCTCAAATTTTTATGTGCTGAGTTGTTCCGTAAATTTGTCTAGTGTGTTGGATGTCTGTGCTAGTATGTCTGGTTGTACATAATGAAGGTGTTCTTGAGTTTTAGGTGGTTGTAGTAGTTGTGGTGAATATTTTTATGATGTGGAATATTTTGAGATGTTTTGGAATTTTGTGTGGTTCATGAGATGTTCCCAAACCTTGGGAGGCATGCTTGTGGTTGGTTGTTGGTGTTAGTGTAGGTTTGGCCAACCTAGTGTGCTAGTGCTAATTGTGAAGGGTAATTATTGTTTCAGGAAGCGTTGAGAAACATGTCGATGTAGATTTGGGTCCCAAATAAGTAGTGGTGTGGTCTACCTTCACTTATTTCCACCTTGGAAGTGTTTTGTGCTGACCTATTTGATGTTGCACGGTTGAGGTGTATACATTTCCTTTAGGCTGACCTAATTGAGATTGTTTTAGGTTGGGGAGGGTATAAATGAAAGGAGAATTGTTGTGTGGATGAAGTGAAAAGTGTGTGATGTGAAAGATACAAATGTGATCAAGTGTGATGATATGAGTGCGAACCTTAATGCCTATGACTTCTAGATGTAGTGAGTAGAAGGTGTCTATATTTTAGTCTGTTTGATGATTTATTTGTGCTTCAGTGGAACTATAACTTCGGCATATGAGAGATTCGTTGTTAGTAGTTCAAATTGGAAGTGAGCCACCCCTTCTTCTATTATTCTTTCTTATAGATAGTGAGCCCTTTGGTAGTGAGCACTTCTTTATCTTTTTGGGTAGTGAGACCTTAGCAGTGAGCCCTAATATTTTTGATATTGTGATTCATATATTAGTGAGCTGATCTTCACCATGGTTTTTCCCTTCTTGGGTTTTCCAAGTAAATCTAGTGTTCTTATGTGTTTGCTATATTTGCATTACTGCTTTACATGTTTACATTCTGTTAATGCATGATAAGGGTTTAATGGTTGATCAAGGTTTGAAAAGATATTTGAGGGTTTGAATGTTTTAAAGTTTATAAATGATTCACTCCCTCTCATTTTTCCTATGCATCTAACACAAATTGTGCTTTGGGAATCAAATAAATCTTTTTCATTTAAAATATTTGCATGGAAACAATCTTATGTGGCATATTATCAAATACTTGGAGTGGGAAATTATAGATATGTTGCCATAGGGCTTGTAAATAGAGAGCATCATTTCATTTTCTCATATTTTCTATCAAAAAATGTGACGCTAACTCCTTTTAAAATAGACATTAATTCCTATGTGTCATCATCGGACAAAAAATCAGTTGGTTTCACGTAAGTTGTTGTTCGACTAGACAATAGTTACCATTTTTTTCAAGAATCCTTTTCCAAGAATAATCTTGACAGTTATTCTTTCAAAAACTATAAATATGTCTTATTTTGGCATTGAAAGGGTCTAAGATTTTGATCCCCCTTGCATTGTGATGCATGAGAGAGAATCAATCTTAATTCAAGGATCAATTTTGTAGTTTTAATGATTTGCTATTGATGTTTATTTTCTATGAGCAGTAAATTATGGATGAAATATTTAATACTTATGAATACATTTGTGAGCTTAGATAGGTGTTATGGATATTCCTTACCTATGAGGATGTGCTATTCTTTGGTGTTTTGTTCATATATCTGCAGTGAATATTGAAATTATTGTGAGTCGATTCAACTTACTATTGATAATTTGATCTATGAGTCATGATATTGATAGTTTTCCAGTTAACTTTTCAGCACTATTAGTAATTTTAAATAATTTAAATCACATCTATTTTCATGGCTATGGATAGATGTTAGTTTTACTTTCCCGCTTTCTGGTCAAAAGCATACCCTTGATTTCTTAAAATTCTAAAAATAAAAATTATATTAGAAGAGGGAGCTGTACCTCAACTAAAAAAATTCAGAGGAAGATCACCAATATAATGGTGATCTCTCCAACTATTGATTGATTTATAAGTCCTTTGGGTAGAAAGGAGTCACTATAAGTTAATTATTTAAAGGAAAAATCTGTCAACCAATAGATTTTTGGCAACTCTGCTGGGGAAAGTGTGAAGTAGCTATAAAATTTTCTCGATCATGATAAAAGATGGTGTTGCCACATGAGAATATTTCTCCTATCTTGCAACCAGATTTAGATTGGGTTACATTTGATCAAGAGGAAATCATCTCACAATTAAATAATCTCATGTGGAGGTATAGGAGTGTTGTTGACTATATGTGAGAAAATTTTGTTCTTGAAGAAGAAGAAGGAAGAGCACGAAGTCCGCAATGAGTAGTGGAAAGGACTCTAAGATTAGGAATTGTTTCATACTCATAACCTCAACCTCTTCCCAATTGTGGTCAAAATCCTCCTCTAGTCAAAGACCTACCAACAAGGAAATGATTCAAAGCCAAAGTTTTGATGTCGAAAAGGGATTATCTCTTCCCAAATAGAGATTGGAAACTCTAAATTACAAGTGTTCTTATCCACACAATTCTTCTTATATGGCTTCCATTTCATCATTTCCATGGATGGACCATTTTGGGTGATTAGAATTATCGAGATTTTAACCTCGTCTTGTTGGATCCTAGGAACGCTTTCCAAAATTCACCTGAGAAGATGCACAAGATCTTGACGATCACATTCAAGCTTTTATGGTCTCTTGTGAAATTTCTAGAGTTCTAGAAGATGTGGTAGTTCAAATCTTCATAGAGTCTCTGGTTGGTCAGGCAATGGATTGGTTTTGATGGTTACATGATGGGTGTATTACTAATTAGAATATTTTGAGTAAGTTTGTTGAACGATTTAAGATAGTCATTGATATAGATGCCCTGTTGAGATCTCTTTTTAGAATTCAAAAGGGAGAAAGAGAAAACATGAGGGACTTCATTAATAGATTCACTTGAATATTGAGGTAGATTCCTCAACCCAATGTGCCCACTCAATCCAATTTGGTGATCACCTTCACATTGGATCTACCCTCTAAAGAACAATTCCATTTGAGGCAAAGAAGGGTGGTTGAATTTGAAGTTGCAAATATTGAAGATATAAGGATAGAGGATGATTTTATCTTATCTAGATACTTTGGTCATTCAAGATCTAAAATGTCACTTAACAAGAGCCTCATTCCTAAATAAATCTGTGGAATCTTAGGCAAAGGCAGTTCCTTTGCACGTACTATTAATTACTCTAGTTTGAATATGTGGCATCAAGAAGAAGTTTTAGGTACACCCAAAATTGATGACCAAAGTGAAATGTATGTTGATTGTTATTGATATGAAGATGAAGATTTAGATTCTTCAGAAGATGAGGATGAAAATTATCCTCATAATGTGCCCTTTTCTTCTATCTAGATAGACAAAGGTGTTAGACAATTATCAAATTTTGTAACTCAGGTAAAATTGACCTCCTCCATGTTGGAGGCTTTCATTTTCAAAGAAGGAGATTCAGTTGATCAATTCATGAAGATAGTCTAGAGTGGTAAATTTTTTGAAGTTAGATAATCCTTTGCTCGAACCTCATGGACCTAAAGATGTAAGTTCTCTTGCCTCCATTTCTCTTGACATCCTTAATTAAAATGGTGGAGAAAATGGTGGAATTTTTGAGTTTGAGTTGGTAGAAACCTGAAAAGAATGGAATAGGGGACACATGTTGATAATAATTATTCTTCTTCAGATAAAAAATTAGGAGTTCCCAATGAGCAATACTCATAGTTGAAGGCCTCATTTATTTTACAGATAGAAGGGAAGATTAGTAATTCAAAGAGTGTATATATGCAAGAAGGTGAAACATCAATCCTTGTAGAGTTTACCTAGAGTAGCAACACACCTACATCAAATGAAAGTGATGGTGTAATTTATGCTTCTTGCCCACATGTTAATTCAAATCCATATTGGTTGCAATCACTGTCACTTTCAATCCATAAAATGACCGTCTTGAAAGCCAGTGGACCTGGAGTGGCAGATGAAGATATGATAAGAGGCCTTTTTCATGTAGGAAGCATTTGAAACATATGATGGGAGGAATTTTCCCATGGTGTGGGTGTAATACAAAGGATGGCTCATCATGTAAGTCCTTACTATTTTAAATTGTCACCTTTGTATATGCAATTAAGGCACAAACATGTTCTCCTTGGTCATAGTGGGTCGTACTTCCCCTGGCCTATCAATGGATTTGTATGATTAATTTTTGAAGTTGTTGTTTGGTAGGAGTCCCCTACCCTATATATATCTCTTTTGTTTGTGTTTCTATTTTGGTTTGGTGTGTTTCTTTTGGGTTTGTCCCATTTTTGGTGTGTTGTGATCCTATTGTTTCATGGTTGTGACTTTGTTTCCCAATGGATAAAAAATTGGTCTGCTTAACAATGAGTCCACGTTCATATCTTCATCCTTCATATTCCTTGTCCTCAGTCTAATCTAGTTGTTGCTACTATTTTTAGTCACCCTTACAAAAATCACACCCTATCTTTAAAAAAATTGAACTATATCCTTGTCACCTTTTCACTCTAGTTTGTAAACCGACATTGGGTGCGACCTAAGTTTTCTAACCTTTCCCTCATCCTTCAGTATTAAAATTCCTATTTACTATCTACTTTATGTCAATCTTTTTAAAAGTTGCGATTAAATTTCAAGTTTCCAAAGGACTTTCTCAATTGCTAAAGTTTATCGAAGGTAAAAAAAGGAAATGACAAAGGGTGTTGAACTTTGAGAAGTTTTGAAACCATTGTTGGTTCTCGACAGGGTTTCCAAAACTTAATTATTCCTATAATAGAATTTTTAGAAAGTTGAGTATCTTGTCTAAAAATCTTCCATTTTGAAGTTCACTAAAGGTAGAATCTCAAAGCATCTTTAGGGTTGATTTGGAGTGGCAGATGATGGGATCATTGTCAGAACCTACTGTGAAATCCAAACATATTTGGAAAAATTTACTCTTAACCTAACATTGGTGTATTTGAGCCAATATACATTATTATTTTGTGAATTTATTTGTAGAAAGAGAACAATATTCAAAGTGCGCAATGAGGTATATTATAGACATGGAAATGAAAGAGTACATTATAGGAAAAATAATAATGCAAAGATAAAGCCGAGAAATTTTAAGAACATTCACATCACAAGATATAGATTTGAAAGCCAAAAATATATGTTTATATATATATATATATGTATATATTTTTTATATTACATTGCAAAAATAGGGTTTTCAACACAAGGGGTCTCAAACAAAAAGGGTGAAAATGAGGATCCTAATGCCTTCAATCACTTGTGATAGACGTTCAATTTGCGTAGGTGAAAAGAGATTCTCGTTAAACTCGACATAGTAGGCGAAGGTCTCCATCACATTGTGTTCCAATTTGGAACGAAGTAGGGAAATTGTTTGCCTAGCTTGTTCATTCTTCAACACAATAGTAATGTATATTACATCGTGCACAAGACCCACACGTGGATGAAAAGATAAACCTCCCAAGGTGTCTTCAACACATGACTGGTATATTTGCCTTACCAGGTGCTCAACGATATGGATCCCCCATTCAAATCTCCTAGAGGTGCAAATAATGTTGTAAATAAAGCACTCCAACAGACTAGAGTTGTGCACATGTGCACTTGGGATAGGAATTGTTTGCCAATTATCTTGCGAATAACTCCCTCCTCCACATTGCTTTGGATGTGCAAGACATCTTTAAGTTGGTCTACAACAAATCTCTACACAATGCTACATTCCACACCCTCAATGGTGAGGAAATCTCTCTTAATCTCAGTAGCGACATCACTTGAAGAACTCCACATCTCTGAGATTGTAATGATCATCATTATATGAAATGTGAAGCATTATGGTTTATTTATAGAATAGGAAGAGTAAGCCAATAGAATCCACTTGAAGGAAATTAATGAAAGAAAGAACACTCAAATTGCCTTAAATTTAATAAGCTTAGAGAAGTGATGTGATGGTAATTTAGTAGAGTGGGCTGTGGGCATCAAATAAATCTTCTACTTCAAAATATTTACATGAAAACAATCTTTTGTGGCATATTATCAACTACTTGGAATGGGAAGTTGTGGAGTGTTTGCACGTATATGTTGCCATGGGGCCTACAAATAGAGAGCATCATTTCATTTCCTCCTCTTTTCAATCAAAAATTGTGATGCAATCATAACTTATCCTAAAATAGTCATTAATGACTATGTGTCATCATCAGACAAGAAATCAGTTGGCCTCCTACAAGTTTTTGTTTGGCTAGATAACAATTATCATTTTTTTCAAGAATCCTTTTCCAAGAAAAATCTCGATAGTTATTCTTTCAAAAACTATAAATATGTCTTATTTTGGCATTGCAAGGGTTTGAGATTTTGATCCCCCTTGCAATATGATGCACGAGAGAGAATTGATCTTAATTCAAGGATCGATTTTAAAGTTTTAATTATTTTCTATTGATGTTTATTGTTTGTGAGTAGTAAATTGTGGATGAAATACTTAAGACTTATGAATAATTATATGATCTTAGATGGGTGTTATGGATATTCCTTCCCTATGAGGATGTGCTATTATTTGGTGTTTTGTCCATATATCTGTAGTGAATATTAAAATTGTCGTGAGTTGAGTTAGCTTATTGTTGATAATCTAATCTACGAGTCATGATATTGATAGTTTTCCAGTTTACTTTTCAACACAGTTAGTAGTTTTAAATCATTTTCAATCACATATATTTTCATGGCTATTGATAGATGTTAGTTTGCATTTCTTGCTTTCTAGTCGAAAGCATATCCCATATTTTTTAAAATTCTAAAAAATAAAATTATACTAGAAGAGGGAGTTGTACCTCAACTAAAATTCAGAGGAAGATCACCAATGCAATGGTGATCTCTCCAACTGTTGATTGATTGATAAGTCCTTTGTGAAAAATGGATTCATTTTAAGTTAATTATTTAAATTAAAAATTTGTCAACCAACAAGGATGTATAAAAATAAGATAACAAAGGGGACCAAGATAATTACACTTTATCATGACTAATAGGAATCACAATCACACAAGGATAAGATTGTTGAATGCATAAGACAACTAAGAGGGGGGTAAATCAGTTGTACCTTAAAACTTCAAAACCATCACAAACATTCAGATCCACATTAATCCAATTAACCCTTAATATGTTAGAATGATTTATCATGAAAAAAAATAATAGAAACCTAACCAAATGAACACCATACACAAGGAAACACCCAATTTACATGGAAAACCCAAGATGGGAAAAACCATAGTGAGTGTTACAACTTGCAATATAAAGTAATATCAACACTGAATACAATAGGGCTCATGCCCAAAAGATCACTGCTAGAATTGAAAAGATGATAGAGAAGAGTGTTACAATGATAAATTCATCTCAAAGCAACAAAAAAATCCACCACAACATCATCAACACCTTCACAGTCTTTCTGAAGAATTATAGACACCTTTTGCTCACTACATTAAGTAATCTAACACATGAAATATCACACTACACTTCAAAAATTTGTACCCTACAACTCTTTAAATCACATCATTCACATCATACTCATCTATCATATCATCCCTCAACAACTCAACACTTATTTATATCATCTTCAACCTTGAAAAAATTCTCCAAGGTCAGCTATGCACCTCAACATGCAAATTTAAATTATGTCGGCACCAAAACATTCTCGCAATGAAAAGGAATTAAGGTAGACGAAAAATCACCTTATCTAGGACCTAAATCCACTCATACATGCCACACCACACTTCCACAAACATCAAATAAACTCAACCATACATCCATAGAAAAAATATTATCAAAGCAACACTAGAGGTTGACACTAGTAGTTTACTAATGACAACATAATGAACTAATCAAAGCTCATTAGGGACAACACCAACTCAACATAAATTGCACATCCTTGCAATAAAATCCTTCTCATACAATTGACACCAATGATAGCACCAACTACACATACTTGCAATAATCTCCCTCTTTATCATTGATGACAACACATGATGTGCAAAACCATCAACAACAAACTTAAAAGCTCCAATCCTTAATACTCTGCTCCATACCAACACATTATATCTTTTCTCCTCTTTACACAACTAAATAATTACTTTCTTTCACATGAATCTCTCCCCTTTTCTCAATTAAACATTTTTCACATTGCTCTCTCCCCCCCTTTGACATCAATGGAAAAGGAAAAAATATTTGCATCATTCATTCTCCCTTTGACATTAATCATACTGTTTACCATTTCTCTGCAACTTCCTTTCCTTTACCGCTTTACATACTCCTCCTTAGGAGCACACACCAAACTACATCAATCAAAAACCACTGCATAATTACAACACTCATTTATCCTGACTGCAAGAACCAATAATGCTACTACTTAATCCCCCTGAGAGGTAGCCACCAACATCAGTCCAGACCAAAAAATGAATCTTGAGATCCATTGGATTGATGCATCTCCTTATGCATCTAGTTCAAAGAAGGAGGGGCAATAACCCACAACTTCTCCTAAAGATAATCAAAAGCATCCTTAGGAAGAGCCTTAGTGAATATGTCAACAACCTAATCCTTTGTAGGTACATATTCAAGCTTCACTTCATTCTCTACAACCTTCTCTCTCAAACAGTGATATCAGATTGAGATATGCTTTGTCCTTGAAAGCATTAATAGATTCTTTGATATATTAATATCACTTGTACTATCATAGAGGATACAAATTTGTTCATCATATACCACTCTGATATCCTTTAATGTTTACCTCATCCATAAAACTTGTTTGCAACAAGATGTTGTTGCAATATATTCTACCTCTACAGTAGATAAAGACACTGAATCTTATTCTTGCTTATCCATGACACTAATATACATCCAAGAAATAATGCACCACCACTTTTACTTTTCCTGTCATCTACACAACCAACCCAATTTACATTTGTGTAAGAACTCATAGTAAAGTCAATATACTTTGGGTAAAACAAGCCATGATCCAAAGTGCCCTTCAAGTATCTGAATATCCTCTTCACTATTGCATGTGAATCTCTAAGATCTTCTTGAAATCTAGCCACAAGAAAAATTGCATGCATGATATCCGGTCTAGTAATAGTTAGATATAGCAGTCCTCCAATCATTGATCTATACTTTCTATGATCAGCCTTAGGAGATTCATCATTCTTTCTCAGCTTGCAACCAATAACCTTAGGGGTACATACTGGTTTAGAATCTTCCATTCCAAAATTCTTCAACATTTCCTTGACATACTTTGATTGTGAAATGAAAATACCTTTATTTTTCTAATTGATTTGTAGCCCAAGGAATAAATTCATGTCCCAAACATTGACATTTCAAATTCTTTCTGCATCTCCTCTACAAATTTCTTACACATCTTCATTTCCTCCAAAAATAATGTCATCAACATAAACAACCACAACCAAGATTTGATCCTTTTCAACTTTGAAGTAGAGATTGCTATCTGCAGTACCTTTATTGAATCATTTCTATAACAAGTACCTATCCAACCTTTCATACCAAGATCTGGGAGCTTGATTCAACCCATATAATGCCTTCTTCAATCTGCAAACCATATCTAGTTTATCTGATAACTAAAATGCTTTTGGTTTTTCTATTTATACTTCTTCCAATTCACCATTCAAGAAAGCAGACTTCACATCCATTTGATAGATTTTTAAATCATTATGTGGTACAAAAGCCAAAGACATCTTGATAGCTTCCATTCTTTTCACCGGAGCAAACGTCTCATCAAAGTCTATTCCTTCTACTTGTGAGTAACCTTTACATACAAGCATTTCCTTGTTTCTTACCACTTCTCCACTCTCATTTAGTTTGTTCATGAATACCCACTTAGTTCCAATCACATTCTTATTTTTTGGTCTTGGGAAAAGTTCCCAAGTTTGATTCTTCTCAATTTGCATTAGTTCTTCTTCTATAGCTTTGATCCAATACTCATCCTTGCATGCTTCAATCACTATTTTTAGTTCAACTTTAGAAAGTAAACTTAGATTTACCTATTCTTCAACAAATTTCCTTCTTGTTAGTACACATTTGCTCTTATCACCAATAATTTGTTCTTCATAATGATTCTTTTGCACATACTTAGGAGTTTTAGGAACCTTTTTTGGATCTTCTTCCTCTTCAATCTATAGTTCTTTTTCCTTAGCTTTTTCTTCTTCTCAGCAAGAAGACTCATCTAATTCATATCCATCTATCACCACTGAATTCTTTTATAGATCTTCATCAACCTCGACACTTGCACTCTCAACAATATTTCTTAGCTTCTTGTTATAGCACTAGTAAGCTTTGCTTTTAGTAGAATATCCAAAGAAGATACCTTCATCAGACCTTGCATCAAACTTTCATAAGATTTCTTCATCCCTTCTGATATATCATTTGCTTCCAAACACTCTAAAGTATTTGATTGTAGGAATCCTTCCATACCATAGCTCATAAGGATTCTTTGTGTTGTTTTATCTTGCTTGCACTCTGTTAAGTATATAAAAAGTAGTATGAATCGCTTATCTCTAGTAAAATTCTAGTAGATTTTATTCTTTCATCATTGTCCTTGCAACTTCTTGAATGGTCCTATTCTTTCTTTCAACCACTCCATTCTGTCGAGGAGTCCTAGGCACAAATACAATTCCTCTTTATTCCATGATTCTCACAAAATATATTAAACTCATTGTAGGTGAAATCTCCACCTTTGTCAAACCTCAAAATTTTTATTTTCATATCCATTTCATTCTCAACCTTAACTTTAAATGATTTAAAATTATCTAGGGATTCTAATTTTTATTTGAGAAAAGTAACCCATGTCATTCTAGAATAATCATCAATCAATAGCATGAAATACCTGTCACCTTGAAGAATCCTTACTCTGGTAGGACCATAAAGATTTGTATGCACCAATTCCAACAGTCTGGTAGAAGATTATTCTTTGAATTTGAAGCTTCTTCTTGCTTTCTTTCCAACTTGACATTCCTTACAAACAACATTGATAGGAATTGTAATCTTTGACATATCTCTCACATATTAAACTGAAATTATCCTCACTAGGCTATCAAAATTGATGTTGCACATTATTCTATTCCATAGAAAACTCTCACTAATCTGAGTCATGAAATAATAACCATCAAAATCTTTGAGTTGATAGACATTTCCATTTGTCCTTCTTCCAACAACAATCACAGTTTTGAAGCCTTTTCTGATCTCACATCCATCATCCTAAAACATAAGATTGTATCATTTTCTACACACTTATACAACACTCAAGAGGCTATGTATTAAACCCTTAGCATAAAGAACATCATCAATATTATGCTTTCCACCAAAACAGATTGAACCTTTTCCACATATCTTAGAAGATGTATCATCACCAAACCTAACTAGTCCTCCTTCACATTTTTCAAGTTTAACAAAATTACTCTTGTCATTGGTCATATGATTAGAGAATCCACTATCAATGATCTAGTAGTTATTCTCCCATCTAGCATGAAAAACTAACACCAAAGTGCCTTCAGTTTTAGTACTTACTTCTGGAGCCCTTTCCTTCACACATCTCTCAAAGTTAGTAGAATTAGTTTCATCTTTTAAAGCCATGGACAAGCATTCACCATCCTCATCACCTCCATAATTATATTCACCATTATATATACTTGCATCTCCTCTAACATAATAAATTTTCTTAATCATCTTACCTTTGTTCTCCCTATTTTTATTATTCAAAGCTCTATTTGGACATCTTGAAGCATAATGACCTATCTTTCCACAATTGAAGCATTTGAAAGGCAACTTAACACTGTATTTTCTAGTACCCTTTTTCATTCTTCTCACAAAGTTAGCTTCTACATCATCAAGATCCTCCTAATTTGATTCCACAGTCTTCTTTGATTTTCCAACCTTAAAAGTAGTCTCAAATTTTGTACTACTTGTACCAAATTCTCTCATTTCAAAAGTAATTAAAGAACCATAGAACTGATCTTTGGTATATTGATTAAAATTTTGTAATTCTTCAATAGCATAAACTTTATGACTATAATATTTAAGAAGAGTTCTAAGTACCTTCTTTACCACTTCTTCTTTTAGTTCTCCATGAAGACCTATGATACCGTTGACAAATTCATCCACCTTCTGCAAGTAGTTTGTGATGTTTTCATCTTCAGAAATTCATAGAGTCTCAAACATGATCTTCAAACTTTGTATCTTAGCTTGCTTGATCTTGTCATCTCATTCATAAATGCTTTCTAAATTTACCCAAATTTCTCTAGAAAATTTTAGATTCATAACTTTCACCAATTTAGAATTAGCAAGACCAATTAAGAGAGCATACCTTGATTTATCATTATTTTCATAGGCCTTTATCTCATCATCAATGCTCAAACCATTTGCAAGAATAGTATATCCTCTCTCAACAGATCTCCAGATTTCAAATCCAAGAGAAACTAGAAAACCTTTCATCCTTGTCTTCAAGAATGTATAATATAATCCATAAAACATAGGAACATCCTTCGTGTGTGCCATCCTAGATCTACCTCAAGCAATTAAGTTTTCTTCCAAGGAACCTTTCTCTAATACCAATTACTGAATGCACAAGAAAAATGAGAGGGGGGTGAATCAGTTGTACCTTAAAAATTAAAAACCCTCACAAACATTCAGATCCAGATCCACATTAATCCAATTAACCCCTAATATGTTAGAATGATTTATCATGAAAGAAAATAACAAAAATAGAACCAAATTAACACCATACACAAGGAAACACCCGATTTACATGCAAAACACAAGATGGGAAAAACCACGATGAGGACTCACAATATAAAGTAATATCAACACTAAATACAATAGGTCTCATTGCCTAGAAGAAAGAAAGGATCACTGCCAAAATAGAAAAGAAGATAGAGAAGAGCGTTGCAATGGTAAATCTATCTCAAAGAAATAGAAAAATCCACCAAAAAATAATCAACACCTTCACAGTCTTTTTGAAGAATTGTAGACACCTTCTGCTCACTGCATTTAGTAATCTAACACATGAAATATCACACCAGGCTTCATAAATTCACACCCTACAACTACACAATTCACATCATTCACATCATACTCATCTATCATTTCATCACTCAAAAAATCAACACTTATTTATATCATCTTCAACCTTGAATACATTCTCTAAGGTCAGTTATGGACCTCAACCATGTAAATTCAAATTAGGTCAAACCTTAGATAGGACCTAAATCCACTCATACACACCACACCACACTTCCAAAAACATCAAAGAAAATCAACCATACATCCATAGACAAAATATTATCAAAGCAACATTAGAGGTTGACACCAGTAGCTTACTAATGACAACATAATGCAACTAATCAAAGCATCATCAGGGACAAAACCAACTCAATGCCAACTAAACATCCTTGCAAAAAAAACCTTCTCATATAATTGACACCAATGAAAACACCAAAGCTTGTTGAAATCAATGACAACACCAACTACACATAGTTGCAACAAATACACACATAACACAATATGTACAAGAAAAAAAACAAACAAGAAAGAGAGAATAATATATAAACTAAATTAAAGGGATACCCTTACCATCAAGAGAAGTATTGCTTGAGATGTTGACCATGAATTGAACCTCCATGAATTCTCCATCTACAATCTTGAGGTAAAACTTTTATTGACTGTATTTGTTTTCAACTTAATAAGGTCCAACCCATTACGCTTTAAGTTTCCATGTTTTCCCTTATCTATAGACCTTGTGTCCCTCAGGAGGATAATGTCCCCAAACTATAATTTTCTTCTAACTACCTTCTTATCAAATAAATGTTTCATATTTTATTGTTGAAACATACTCCTTTCATGTGTAGCTCTTCTGGTTTCTTCAAGTTTGGTTAACTCATGCACTCTCAAGGAAATGGTGTCATTTTTCTCTCCCTCAATTTTTTGCAACAATTTTAACATAAAAAACTCAATATTGATTATAATTTTGGCTTATGTTCCAAAATCAAATTCAAAGGGGCTTCTACAAATTGCCTTTGTATATTATCTTGTTTGTTCAAACAAAAAAATTAAGTTTATCATCTCATTGTTTCATATTTGAATTTAGTGTATTCTTGATGAATTCTATGATACACTTATTACTAAACTCAACTTAGCCATTTCCTTGTAGATGATAAGGGGAAGAATGTGTAAAAATTGTCCCATAGTTAGAAAAAATATCAAGAAGGCCATGGGATATAAAATACATTGCATTATCAACAATTGTTTTTGTAGGCTTATTAACCCTTGTGATTATATTGTTCAACAAGAAGTCAATCATCACTTTAGTTGTAGCATTTATAGTAGGTATTCCCCAACCCATTTGTTAAATTAGTTAGTAGCTACCAAATTTTGTTTATATCCATTGATATATAATTCAATAATATCCCCAACAAAATCAACACCCCATTTTGAAATTAAGCCTTAGTTGGTATAGATTTGAGGGGAGTGCACCTACAAAATTATTTTTACCAAAAAATCTCTGGAAATAATCACATCTCTTTATTTTGTCACATATTTGAATAATTTTGGCCACTAGTATCCTTATCCAATCACCTTAATAGTAGCATTTTAGACATAAAATGTCCCCCAAAAAACCATTGATGATTCTCATGGACAGTCATGATCTAAACATTTGAGGAGTAATCCACCAAGTCTCCTCCATATTAATTGACCCTATAGTAGAACATACCTTTGGGATACCAATTTTAAGGTTATTTTCTGATGGTTAGTCAAACTTTGGGGAAAAATCATGTTTCAAGGTAGAAAATAATATCTTTGTACCATAGATCATTATTCAAAGGGAAGCAAAAAATGTTGAACAAGAACTTACTTGATGCACTTCTTCTACAACCAAGTTTGTATTTGCTACTAGTATGACAATACCTTGACCTTTGACCAACTTAGTAGTTTTCACATTTGAACCTTTTTTCTAGATAAAGATATCCCTCACATCCATCCAAGGTACATAGGTAGTGATTCTAGCTCCCATGAGATAAGGCATAAAGTTTTGAATATTCTTAACAAAATCATAATAATTCTTTTCCATGATGGAGTAATTTATTTTAACATTTTTCAATGATTTTTTGAAGAAGATAATTGGGTATTCATACCCATCAACATTTTTTGAAGAAAAACAATAACAATGATGTAGAAAGAAGTAACATAAAATAATTAAAAAGGATTTAAGTAATTAGGTCTTGCTAATATTGATTCATTTTTAATTTATTCATTAGTTCTCATGAAGGATTTAGTTGCCTCATTATCCTATCCAATTGATTTTACTTTCTTGAGAAACTTTGTGGTAGCCTTCATCTTCTTAGAAAAGTTAGGAATAAATCTTTTAACAAAGTTGACTTGTCCAAAATGGCATGTATTTCCTTAAGAGGTTTTGGATTGATGGATTATATCTATTTCCTTAACTCTTTCAGGATCAATCCTTACTCCTTCCTTGGATTTTATATGCCTAAGGAGCTTACCCTCTTCCACAACAAACACAAATTTCTTAATATTTAAGGAAATACCATACTCTAAGCATTGTTTAAAAATGAACTCCAAGTGTTTATAACAATCATTCATATCCTTGGAGCATATAGTTAGATCATTTTGGTAGACTACCATGATCTCATTTATCAAACTAGTAAAGGTAACTCTTATTGACCTTTGGAATGTGTATCCTGCATTCTTGAGCCTAGAAGGCATCTTTACATAAGAAACGTGAACCGTGGAGTTATGATTGTTCTTTTATGATACTCAATTTTTTTAATTATATATTGATAAACCATCCATAATGGACATATATTTTAAACTTGTCACTCTTTTTAATAAATTATCCATGCCACACAATGGGTAGTTATCCTTAAAATACTTAGAGCCTTATGTCCTTAAAATACTTGATGTTTAGATTTCTCACATCTACATAGAGCCTTATGTCTCCATTTTTCTTTCTTACTAGAACAAGGTTGGAAACCCAATAAAAAAATATTGACTTAAATAAAGCACCCTATATCATCAATTATTTTTGCATGTAAGTGGCTAACATGGGGTTGACAAGTCTTTCTTTATGCATGAATGAATTTATACTAGGTTCCAAGGGCCAATAAGAAACTAAGAAACCAGATTACAACCCATGCGAGTTGCCATCAAAACATGATGAAGATTATTATGCAAGAAACCCCCCCGAAGGAGCTTTATATCAGTTCATTTATTACAATCCCCAATGACTGAAAAAGGAGAGAATGCCTAAAAATGCATAAATAGAAAATAGAAAAAGACCTCATATATGTGTAGAGGACTGAACCAGCTTTCCAATGCCGCAAGAATGGCGAAAAAAGGATCACCGAGTCAAAAGATATGCCCTCCAGAGTGAAAAGAACAACATATGAGTTCAAGGACCTGCAAAATAAATCTGGAGAAAAATCAGAAAAAACTACCAACACCACTGGATCGGTGCCGGAATCAGCTTTCCAATGGTATCTCATTTGTGAAAAATAGACACCGTACGCAAAAATTACGCCCGATTTTGTCAAAGGTGCTCTAGAATGGCCAATATGGCCTACAGGCAGCCCAGGGGGCTAAAAAAAATCGACCCTTGGTCCTGCATGTGACCAGGGGCTGGCGGATAGGGGGCTAGGGTGGAGCCCCTAGTTGCCCATTTGACCGCGCGGGGTGCTCGAAGGCCGGCTGGGGGTTGGGCGCATAGCGCCCGGTCCCCCATGTGACCGCGACCTGTTCACAGGAGCCCGCGAGGGCTGAGGCGAGGGGAGCGGCGGATGGAGGGGGAGCCACTGACGGAGGCGGCTACTGGGTGGCCACCCGATGGCACGGCAGTGGTGGATCACTTTAGAACTAGAGGTGGTGGCACAGTCCCCAAAAAACTTTTTTTTTTGCATTTTTTTTTGCCTTTCGGATCAACTTCGCCAAAATCGACGAAACAAAAGGCGATCTTGGGGTTTTTGGCCACTGCAAACGCAATGGTGAACTTCGTTTCTGCTCAAAATGCTTCAAAAAAATGACCACCTCCAGAGCTTCCAAAAAATCAACAACCATGAAACCCTCACAGATCTGGCAAATGATGACCAAAATCTGCAAAATAAAAGCCAAACCTGACCTTTTCCAGCGCTCTTAATGCAATGGTGAAGCCCGATCTGATCCAAAATGCTGCATAGATGAACTCAAGGCATGAAATCCTAAAGGAACCCTGAACGAACTCTGCAATGAATTTCTCCAGAATTTGAGAAGGGGCTGCATGTCAAGGCTCTGATACCATGTTAGAAACCCTATATCAGACATGCAAACCTAAACACCTTCCACAGAAGAGAAAACATAAAAAAAGCAGAGCTTTGCATGCAAATGTGCAAAATGATATATTTAGGAATTCAAAGATCACAATGAGATGATTCGCTTTATAAAAGCAAAGTATGCAACCCTAATGTTGACCTAAAAACAACTCAACTAAATAAAGCTTACTTATTAATTAAGTAAACTAATTATTACCTAAGAAAAACCTAAGTAAAGTTATGCAAGTGTAATTAAATATTAATTACACTAACAAAAAATTCCTCCCTATAGGATTTTATCTTACCTCATCCTCATTGATTAGATTGCTCACCATTTTGTAGAAATTAATATTGTTAAATATTATTTCAAGGGCCACAAGGCCCCTTGGAATTTTTATTGGTTTTGAGTTAAATGATCTCATTTTTTAAGAGAGTTCCTTAAATCTATCTTCAAATTCTACCATAGGTTGCCAATCTATGAGATAATTTATAAACTCATAAATATGTATATCATAATTAAATTCTTTCTAGTTACATATGTTAATAGGGATGTTTGATCTAGTGAGAACCTCCATATTATACATATATTGGGGTGATGTCAAAGAGGCATCAAAACTTTGATACCATGACAACAAGGGAATCAACTACAACATTTTCACTTCCATTGACCATTGAATCAAGCATTTCCATGACATCCCACACAATATTCTTATACAATTTTAATATCTTATCCTTTTTTGTATATGAACATCTAACTTGAGTCACAAAAAAATTCAAATCACCATTTACACGTAAACAATGCCAAATTTGGAGGCTAAATTTATACCAAGTAGCAAGGTTTCAAATTTAACCATGTTATTAGTGAAGTCAAATTTAATCTAAAGGTAAATCTGTAGTTTGTGCCATTGGGTGACACCAAAATAATACCAATACCAATTCCTTCCTTAGAGAAATCACCATTAAAATACAAATCTCAAATTTCATCATTTTGAGATTAAAAAGTTGAGGGTACAAAATGAGGTCAACATGATTTCCAATACTATCATCAAACACTTATGTTACTAGGCTCATCTTCTATATAAATCACCTCATTTTTTCCTTCTTCTAGTTCCTATACAATTTGCAACGTTTTATTTTCCCTATGCAATAAAACCTCTTTTTCATGCAACAATATAATGGTATATGAAAAATCCATCTATATATGCTTCTACCTATTGAGGATACCCACTTTCTTGAAAACACACCCTATTTAGCTAGAAAATCCACAATGATATTGTCCATCATGCAAAATTTACTAGGGTACACAATAATTTATGCTTCCACATCATTAACAACCCCTATAATGTTCACTTAGACTCCAACTTAGCATCAAATGACCCACAATAGAGAACTAGGCACATTGATTCATTAGGCCTCAAATTGGGAAGCACATTCCTCATTTTCAAGAAAAACATATTGTTAGAATCAATAATAGTCTCTTTCACCCTCTTTTTTATAGTTATTAACTCATGAACTGAAAAATTGTAGCCAAAAATTTCTCCATGTTGTAATATGAAGACCCTCATAAATATCCCATTAGTTTATGCTATTGCTTAGAGGGCTTCTATACCATTATTAGCATTCTCTTTCAAGGATGTACAAGAAACTTCATCTTCAATTTTATACTCATTAGTGACATTAATGAAATGCCCAAGCTGTTCTTCCTTAGTGAAAACATTATTACCTTAGAATTTTAGAATATTTCCCATAATTTTATTGGTTATATGTTTGGGGTATTTAGAATACTACAAATCTATAACTTCATATATATATCTAGTCTAGAGGGCTATCTTTGTGTTGGAAATCTACGAGCATGTCTTCAAAATTGGACTCATATTTTTTTGATTATTGAGATGTTGGTTATCTTATTGATTTGGTATCTATTAATTTATAATATTTTGAGCACAATTTTGATTTTTTATTAGAAATTTTGGGAAATTTTAGTTTTTTGCAACTTAATTTGAGCTTGAATTTAATTTTCCTTTGCTTGACGTAATCAATCAAATTTATCTTTTGATAAATATTTTTATCCCTATGCTCATTCTCTAAGTGTGTGGTTGCATTAACACAATGAAATGTAGGGACTTTCTCATGATCAATTATATGTGATGAGGAAGTAGGGATACTAGGATGTGAACCCATTCTTGTGGTTTTCATATGTAGAGAATTAGATATACTCGTATCTTCAGTATGTGTCTCCTTAGATATATTTATATTTCTTCCACCTATATTGATCTTATTTCTTGTCATACCATATTCATGTCTACTATTTATCCTATTGGTTCTAATAATTTTGTCACTTGGATCATCTAAATAATGTGGGTATTGATATTTTAAATTAATAAACATGATATCTCTACTTGAAGTGCCAACATCATTTCTTTGAGGAAAAGGTCAAGTAGACATACCTTTGTTTTTAAATTTCCAAGAAGTACATTGTATTCCTACTTGATTTATCACGTCTTTATGTTCTTGGGAATCCTTTAATGACTTCCTCTTTCAATTTTCAATTATTTTTAGTCGCATAATGGTTCTAGGTTTGAGAATAATAGACTCACCACTCTCCACTCAAAATAGACTAACTATCCTTTATTAGTAAAATTCCATAATATACAACAAGTATTTATGTCACCAATATTATGTGATCAATGTTGTGTGTTCTAAAATCCCTAAATATAGTCTTTTTTGAGTGTCAGCTTATGATAGGTGGGGACAATGACATGGAAAATTAGTAAGGTGGGAAATTCCCTCTTTGTATTTAGGCTCTACTATTCCAAGCTAATATGCTATATTAGAGAATCATAGGGAATACAATTGATCCTTGCAACAAACCATATACATATTTGTTTGTAATTAAGTGCCTATTGCCAATTTGACAATATAAGGTTTTGAACTTACATAAAGTAAATGAACAACCATGTAAACAGTTTGAAGATGTTTCTTAGAAAACACCTAGTGATAATTCATACATCTAGACATGGAAGTAAAGAAAAAATAAAATAAAATGTAAAGTGAGGATTAATATTAGTTATTTTGAATGTGTTCGTTAGATGGGAGGTTAAACACAAAGAAAATGGGTTCCTTTATCTATTAGGGACAATAGAGTCTCAAGTTTTACAATCCAAAGAGGGACACTAAACAAAATGAACTATGTCATACCTTAATGAAGATAATAATAAGGACTACACCTCTAGATGGAACACATAAGCTAGGCTCTATGTATAGAAACAAATAGGTAAATAAACATAAAAAATCTAGTTAAGCCTATCTTATCTACCCATGAATGAACCTACACATTCATTGTGTTATTTTATTATTATTCATTACAAAAGTGTTACAAGTAGTTTTACTACCTTCCTCTTGGAAAATTGATAAAAAATAACACTCAAATTAGTAAAATATGATTAAGAAGATCAATAAGATCCTTAGAAATACATAAAATTCTCTTGGATACATTCAAAATATGTCAATTATACACATTAAAACATTGCTTTATAATTACAATTTGACACCAGAACCTTTAGGAGAAAACCCATAAAATTATAATATATAAAATTCCATAAACCTAATGTTGAAAATAAAATCTAACATTATATAACCTCTTCTTTTTGTTCAAGCTCTACAACCCTTTTCCATACTCCTTATTGATTGAAAAAATGAGTACATATATGTACTTCCATATCACCACACAATCTAGGAGGAAGAACTATGATTTCCAATATTCACATGTCTCCCATTCTTACTTGCATCATATCCACATGCACATGTACTTGGAACCATGCCCTTTATAACAACTACACCCCATTTTACACAAATCATGTCTTTGAAAGGTCCAAAATTACCATAACATGTTTGAGAATCTTCCCTTATATGATCACATCCATTCCTAGACTACTAATGGTGCCATAGGTTGTGCAATGAATTATATAATTCTTTCCTCAATCAATTATGGGAATTCACTAGGGATTTGACTATTTTTACTTTGGAGTGAAAGGTAAGGTAAAATATATGAAATTCATGAGATAAATGTTATATAATAGGTGTGAGGATAATAAAGATCAAGAACTCAATCATCACATTAATAGAAAACAATAATTTTTATTATCCACCATAACAATTAAATGAACATTTGTATTCTCATGATGGAAAATGGTACTTGGGTATGAAAATACTTATAGAGTAGTTGTAGGGGTCAAGTCTAGTCATTAATGGAATCTTGAGAGGACCTTGTGGTTGATTGGTGCAAACAAGAAGAAATATGGGGATTTAATGTGGGATAGGAGGTGAGAATGAGAGATACAGTGTTTCATGTTAAGACTAGAGGTTAGGATAATACACAACAACGAAACTCCAAAAGTATGTCAAGACTTTGTAGAATGGTGAAATGAACAAAGGAATAAACATGGAGAATATGGGTAAAGTTACACAATTGAACATTAGGATCTGATTTTTGAGTGGAAACTAGATATTTATAGGTTATCTTGTATGGAGTATTTGTAAGGGTCAAATATAGTCATTAATGAAATATTAGGAAGAATATTGTGATTGATTCGAGAAAACATAAGGAAACATGGGGATTAAATGTGGGATAGTATATGCGAATGGGAGATGCAATGTTTGGGACTAGAGGTCAAGATATTACATTACAAAGGAAGCCCAAAATTCTATAAAAACTTTACAAAAGAGTGAAATGAGGAAATGAAGCAATATGGATAATGTAGGAGAGATTTACAAAACTAGATCGATATGGGATGTTTGGGTTAGACATTTGGAAGTCATCTTTAACTTTGCATAGGAAGAAACTAACATCAAACTAATTAGAAACATTTGCAAGAAGTTGACACAAAAAATGAAAGCTAGGATGGGACATTAAAATAGAAGTCAAAATTCCACATAAATTTTGTATGAAAGGATTGAAAGGAAAAAAAGAAAAGATAGAAATATGGGAGATATGAATTTTAATTGTGAGATTGGAGGAAATAATAGAACATGGAGATTAAATTCTAGAAGATCATTGAAGCTCCTTAACTAGATGAAAAGGATATGGGAAAAAATGTAAAAATTGCAAAGAGAAGTTGAGGAAGAGCTAGAGGAAGTTTGGAGGTGTAGAGGTGTAAAGGAAATTCATAAGGAGGGAAGTTGAAATCAATGTGAGAATTGGGAGTGGGAAAGGATTGAAGGTTAGAAGGAAGAAAGGATAGGAATAAGTCTAGATGAGCTTTGAAAGTCCACAAAGGAGGGGAAATGAAAGATTTTAGGGAGAAGGAAAAAGAAGGTAGGTCGAGACATAGGAATAGGGAATATGAATTTCTAATCATCAAAACCCTATGAATCTAAAAAATAAGGAAACATGAAATAGAGCAAGGGAACAAGAAAATGTGGGGATTCAATACAAAATAAGATGAGAATTTGGGAGGGGAGACATAATTCTAGATGTCCATAAAAATTCCATAAATATATGGAATGATACAAATTTGAAGGAAGAAAACAATAAATAGAATTTGTAGAGTTTCTAAGCATTATTGATGGTTAAGATGGGAGGTAGGATGACTAGAAAAAGTCTAGTAGTCCACTAAAAGTTTGCAACTCCACCAAAAAATTAGAAAATGACCAAAAATGCTTTAGACTTAGGACTTTATATTTGTGTAACTTCCAACATATAATAGGGATATGGGGGCAATGAAGAACAATATGTATGTAAGTTTGACCAAGGGAGGTCCATTTAAAAAAATAGATTAGTTATATATGACAAGCAAAATAAGGCCAAATACACAAGGGGACCCAAACAAATTTTTGCATTGATAGATTGAATTTCAACATGTTCCACCCTTGGAGGGCTTCTAAAAATTAAATGTTTATGGAACAACATAGGGGAACCTAGATATTTTAGGTAGAGGCTTTATGTTTAAGGAATTATATGAAATATAATCTATGGTGGCTCCCATTTTAGTATTTTCACTAACAATGAAGTGAAATGAGAAGTATTGATACTAGGGTTGAGAGTGAAGATTTGTTAGAAATTATCAAACTTAATAGTTGAAGGAAATTCAATGGTTATGATCAATGATATGAATAATATAAAAATTCTATTATAAATTTAATCATTGTGTAAAAGAGGTAGATGGGATAAATTTAGAATAATTAGTTCAAATTATTACAAAATAAATTTTAATATAGTAGTAGATTGTTTGGACAATGAAGACATCAATAAAGAGTCAATTATTACTAGACAATCATATTATGAGAAATTACAAAAATGCATATGCTTTATTTTCTTCTAAGCCTCTTTAGTCTATAGAAACTGAGAAAGGGAATGATAACATACATCTTGTTGTAATATAACATGGTTATGCTCTTTAACCTTATGTTTTCATTAAAGGAAAAATAAAAAAATATTGTTTAGTTATCAATCCATAAGAGTTACAAAATTTAAATTTTAAAGAATTGACAATAGTAAAGTAGTTAAATAAGAGGGATATTTATTGGGAATTGTACATTGATTTAATGATCATTAGTGTGTTTTTGGTGAGGTATGGAGGATCTATTATTTAAGGTACAATAACTCTTTAAGAAAATTCCATGGTGAGGAGGCAATGTAGTTGAGGGATATCATATATTAATTATCTTGCAAGGATATTTACATGTTTTAGGTGGGAGGTGCAAAAAGGGGAGAAGGTATTGTAAGGGAGAACATCAAATAGTGCCTAAAATGTATATTCTATTGTAATATGTCAATAACCCTAGGTTTTCTCAATGGTGTTTATGTAAACTCTATACCACCATGTCTTAGGCTCCTAGCTCAATTTCAAGTAATATATAAAAAAATAGCACCAAAATGTTATGTTGGGTGTTTGGCATTTTTGAATAACTTGGTCTTGAAGGTTGAAACTCATATCTCTAGTGGAAACTAGTTTTGATAATTTGAAATATACCAACAATTCAAATTTCATGTCTCAGTTGAAAATTGAGATTCTTTTGACAATTCAATTAAAATCCCAAAATCAAAAACTCTATAGTTGGTAGCATCTGCAAACAACTTGTATTTAAAAATCAATATCTAAATTTGAATGATAGAACAAGGAGTGACATTATGTTATTCACAATTCTAATAAATTTGGGACCCTCTAGATTTAACATTTTTTTATTGTATGGGAGCATACTATTATAGTTTAAAGGATATAATAATAATTCTTTTATTTCTTTGGCATAACAAGAAAGATGTATATTATTTTAAATGAATATGTTAGTTTGAGTATTTTTCATCTTATAAATATTTTATGATATTCCTATCTCATAAAATATAGTATAAAGGGATTCAACTATGAAAAGATCAAAATAAAATATTTTATAGGTTGAAAACCGAATGAAAATGTTGTAAATATGAAAAATAATTTAACATATTATTTATTTAGAAATTTATAATTGAAAATTTTGTATAAAGGTTCAATATGTTACAACTTTCATCTCTTATAAGGGAACCAATTTTTATCCTTAAAGTAATATATTTATTGCAAACTTTTTATGTTGAAGGGGGCACTCTATTTGTTGCAAGCACATTGCAAGTGGAAAATGTAAAACTAGAGTTTTAATCGATCCATGTGTTGTGTGGGTAATTTAGGTATTTAATATTTTATAATTATATATTTTTAGTGTTAGAGGTTGGTATTTGTTAGATCTCAAACAAGTTCATTGACCTCTAGGCCAATCTATGGTCAGATTTTTGTAATTAATATTGTAATCAAGGGCTGCTTTAACTTAGTCATTTGCTTTATTTTTCTATCATAGTCACATTTGTATTTTCTACTTAGATAATCAATACAAGACATACTTGAAATATATTTTGTCTCTATTTTCTATCAACTATTTCAAGGAATTTTATGATTTCTAAATGCACATTTTTTAGATCTATATATAGGTCAAGTTCATATATATTCAAGGAATTAAAAATGAATAACCAATAATTGATTATATTTTTAGAGGTGAAAGGGAATTTAAGGACCAAATATTTGCAAGATAGATCCAAGTACATTGGATATTTTAAAAATAACTATTTAATATGTAATTTCTTTAGTTGGATTTTATTTAAACTCTTAACCGTTAAGATACAACATTGATATGTTAGATTGCATGCCAATATACACATAAAGTGTCATGTCAAGAATAATAACATGCAAGGTATACAATGACCATTGTGACAATGCTTCCATCACATACAATGTCAAACCGTAATAATACTTACAAGGAATCAACATTGCTGCAAGAAAGGTGACACATGTGAAAGACTTATCGATTATGGGAAAAAACCACCACAATGAGCCAATGCATATAACTACACCACAATGACAATTGGGTCCTAGCCCCATAATCATGCTCTCTCGTGGAATCAATATGAAGGTAGGATGAGGTAACCACCTACCTCAATCCATTTTCTACCCAAGTGACATCCACCAAATCTAATTGAGTGTGGAATTTCCTTGAAATATCATATTGATCATATAAAATAAATCTAAGTATGTCACAGACTCACATATTGTTTGTATTAATTTCCCTATGAATTTATTTATTTATCATTTAATTAAATAACTTGCATTCATTGTAGCCACATAATCACTTTCTGATTTGAGACAATGTCGAAAGCCACTCTGAAGGGAAAAGAATGCGGATCTACTGACCCAACAGTGCGGAATACATTCCCTTAACAACTTTACTTTAGGAGAGAGAAGCAAAAACGAAAAACTAATAGTTTCAAAAACTTATAGAGATGCATACAACCATGGCAATGAGAAACCAGAAAGATAAGCAAACAAAGATGACACAGTATTTACGTGGGAAAACCCTTTCAGGTAAAAAACCCACCACACAAAGTCAAATCTATTGTATTACAGTAATGAATCGATTACATACAATATCCAGACTTCTTTGTTTAGCTCACAATCACCCAGAGAGTTTCAGATTCATTGTTACAATGTTTTTATAACATACAGTTCAAAACCCTCCTCAAGAACTCACGTCCTTTTGTTCTTCAGCTCGCAACTTCAAACTTGCTTTGCAACTTATGACTCAACTCTTGGCTTGTCTAACTTATGAGAAATGACATATCTCTCATCCATATGTAACCGACTCAGAAGAGCAATGAAGTCTATCCTCAAATCACACAACTGGTCAGATCTAATAGATTTCCTACAATGAGCCGACTTTGCATTCAAAGCCATTACTCAAAACGGTTGAGCTCGCCACCCTTCGTTGACAAATGCAACTGCCACAATAACTATCTTGGTATCTATCCAATCACTATTCAACTAGGTGCCACGCGTCCAAGACCCATCAACAATTGTAGCTGACAGAGCAACCAAAACGGTCAAATAGACATCGGGCGCGACCAAGACTTCAAGTCATTTCTAACACTGTCGGAGCCGGAGTCGGAACAGGAGTCGAAATAGGACTCCACCGAAAATACACACTGTCGGAGTCAGAGTTGGAGACGGAACTGGAGTCGAAACATGACTTTACCAAAATTCCAAGATCAGGAACCAAACCAGTTCCGGTTCCGCCTCCACCAATTGCAAGAAACAACAATCTAGAACCAAGACAAGGCAAAGGAAAACACCCCGAGGAGAATCCAAACATCCAGAAGAACCAGATCGTAAAAGCAGGAGTCGGACCCGGAGTCAGAACAGAAACAAAAACAAGAACATGGCAAACGAACATTGCCAAATTCCAAAACTGGTTCTGCCTTCGCCAGAACCTATGAAGCGAGAAACAATAGATGGTAGGAAGCAGAGTCGGAGTAGGAACGAGAACCAAAACCTAAAACTTAGGCAAATAGAACAATGCCAAGTTCCATCCTGGTTCCACCTCCGCTAGAGACTTGGAACTTAGGCAAACAGAACAATGCCAAGTTCCATCCTGGTTCCACCTCCGCCAGAACTTTGCAAACAACACAAAATCACCAAGGCATGAAAACGAGGACTTCAAGCTGGAAGTTGAGACATAATTTCTCAACAATCTCCCACTTGGTGAACACTTCCAACTTCCTCAAAACATCAAACCATACTGTCTATCATAGGCCCCAAGGCCCATCGATTCTGTGCACCATCTGAACTTGTCTATGGTAACTGGCTTTGTCAAGGCATCTACAAAATTCTTCAAGGTGTCAACCTTATCCATATTGACCTTGCCATCTTCAACCATATCCCTCACGAAGTGATATTGCACATCTATGTGCTTGTTCCTAGCATGGAAGGTCGGATTCTTTGCCAAACAAATGGCACTTTGACTGTCACAACAGATTGAAATCTGCTCAGCATTAAATCCAATGTTTGAACACAAAAACCTCAACCACACTGCCTCCTTGCAAGCATGAGTTGCTTCCATGTACTATGCCTCTGTCGTGGATAAAGCAACTATAGCTTGTCACTTGCTCATCCAATTGATTGCTCCACCATTAAGCATGAAAGTGTATCCACTGGTGGATCTTCTGCTGTCAATGTCTCCTGCCCAATTAGAGTCAACATATCCCTGAATGCAAAGAGCCCTTTGTGATGCAACCATATTGCCATGGTAGCACAAAGAATAATTTGAAGTACCCTTCAAATACCTGAACACTCTCTTTATAGCATCCCAATGTGATCTCCCTGGATTTGCCATAAAATGGCTTAGAACTGCCACTGCTTGGGCAATGTCTGGTCTTTTGCAAACCATAACATACATCAAACTACCTACTGCACTTGCATAAGGCACATTGGTCATGTCGTCCATCTCAGTAGCAGACTTTGGACAGTCTTCAGCAAATAGTTTCAATCCTTGCATGATTGGAACAACTAGCTGCTTGCAATCAGTCATGCTGAACCTCTCTAGAATGGTTTTCACATACTTACTCTAACTGAGCCAAAGCTTTCTGCTTGTTCTATCCCTGGTTATCTCCATCCCAAGAATGTACCTTGCTACTCCAAGATCTTTCATTTCGAACTTAGCAGACAATTGAGTTTTAAGATTAGAAATCATTGCCTTGCTATTACCAATGAATAACATGTCATCCACATACAAAGTAATAACAAGCACATGATCATTCTCACATTTATAATAAATGCAATGATCAAATTTTGATCTAACAAACCCAATTGACAACACAAATGTGTCAAATTTCTGGTACCACATTCTAGGAGATTGCTTTAGACCATAGAGAGATTTATTTAACTTGCAAACCAGATTTTGTTTACCTCTTTCAACAAAATGCTCAGGTTGGGACATGTAGATTTCTTCTTCCAGCTCACCATGGAGAAATGCTGTCTTCACATCCATTTGCTTAATTTCATAGTCATACACAACTGCCAATGACAACAAAAATCTGATGGATGTCAGCTCTGCTACAGGGGAAAATATCTCTCCATAATCAATTCCCTCAACTTGGAAAAAACCCTTTGCAACCAGTCATGCCTTATACTTCTCCATACTGCCATCAAGGCCTGTCTTCCTTTTGAATATCCACTTGCAGCCAATAGGCTTTCGCCCTTTAGGCAGTGGTACCAACTTCCAGGTATCATTCTTTTTCAAGGAATCCATCTCCTCATTCATGGCTTCCAGCCAAGACTTTGAATTAGCCATGCTGATTGCTTCTTTCATAGTCCTAGGCTCATCAGTGCTGGTAATTAAGGCATAAGCACAATTTGAATCTAACATAGAGAAACCATACCTTTTTGGTTGCCTTCTTTCTCATGTAGATCTCCTTAGAGCCTGAGGTTCTTCATCATTAGAACTTCCAGAGCTGCTTGAGCTCTCCTCAATCTCAGGTACACCATGTAGCTCTTCCCTTTCTGGAGTTTGGGGAATCTCAACTGCATCCTTCTTCTTGTCACTCTGATTTGTCTTAGGCTATTAATCACTTACTAGAGGTTTCAGCTCACGAAATATCACGCTTCTACTATACAAAACCTTCTCAGTAACAGGGTTCCAAAGCTTGTATCCTTTCACACCAACTCCATAGCTGATGATAATACATTTCACAACCTTGTTATCCAACTTTGATCTCTTTTCATTTGGCACATGAACATATGCCTCACAGCCAAATACCCGAACATGCCTTAATGAGGGTTTCTTACTTGACCATGCTTCCAAAGGTGTCATGTCAACAAGAGCTGAACAAGGAGATCTATTTATCAAATAACATGCTGTAGCAACAGCCTCAGCCTAGAACTTCTGCTCTAGACCAGCACCACTCAGCATACTCCTTGCCTTTTCCATCTACGTCCTGTTCAACCTCTCAACAACTCCATTTTGCTGTGGAGTGTAGGGGGTTGTCTTATGCCTTTTAATTCCATGATCAGTGCAGTACCTTTCAAAATCTGCAGAAAAAAACTCACCTCCATTGTATGTCCTTAAACACTTTATTTTCCTCCCAATCTGATTTTCAACCAAAGCTTTGAACTTTTTAAACCGACCGAACACTTCTGATTTACTTTTAAGAAAGTATACAAATGCCCTTCTGGAACAGTCATCAATAAAAGAAACATAATATCTAGACTTCGATAACGAAGGAACATTAACTGGACCAAACACATTAGAATGAACATAATCTAGTATACCAGAAGATTTGTGAGGACTAGAGGAGAAAGAAACACAGTGTTGCTTTCCATAGATACAATGTTCACAAAAATCAAACTCAAGGTTACAATCATCAAGCCCTTCAACAAGGTTTTTGTTCTTCAAGGTTTTTAAACCTTTCTCACCTATGTGACCAAGTCTATGATGCCATAACATAGTCTTCTCTGCTGGGAGTTTTACCTCCAAAGCATTTGTAGATAGTGAAGAGTCTTCATCTTTCTCTATAGGTGCAAAATTACATGACTTTACAGAGGTACAAAGAATAGGTTGTGCATCTAGCTTTTATAGAGTGCCAGTACAAACACCCTTAGCTAACACCATTGCACCTCTAGCCATTTTACATCCCTTACTAGAAAAAGAAACTTCTACACCAGCATCATTTAACTTACTAACAGAAAGAAGATTTCGAGCCAAACCTGGGATGTGAAGAACACCACCAATTCCTTTGACTCTCCCGTCAGGAAACTGAATTCTGACCCTTCCTCTGCCAACAATCTCCAATGTTGAATCACTTGCCAAGTATACCTTTCCACCGTCATACTTCTCATACTTTGAGAACCAATCTCTATTGGATGTCATGTGAAAAGAGGCACCTAAATCAACTAACCAAACATCATTTGATGCATGAGTTGTCAAGGCTGCTGCAATGAAGGCATCTGCATCACTTTGAGAAGATTCGTTGTTAGAAGCATTCTTCTTCTTCTTCTTCTCCTTACAGTCCTTCCTGATATGACCAGGTTGCCCACAGTTCTAGCACTTTACCTTGAACTTTTTACTAGGAGACTTTGATCTCCCTTTAGACTTGGATTTTGACTTGTTGTATTTCTTCTTTCCTTTCTCCTTTGTTCTACCTCGAACAGAAAGAGCATCTTTGGCCATCTCAAAAGATTTCCTTCGCATTTCTTTAGACAGAAGCGAAGCAACCGCATCATCAGTCTTGAAAGTAGTGGTTGTGCTTCCAATAGCCATCACAAGATGATCCCAACTATCAGGTAATGAATACAACAGGAGCATGCAACGATCCTCCTCCTCAATCTTTACATCTACAGATGCCAGCTGAGTAACACTCATATTAAACAAGTTCAGATGGTCTGCAACAGATGCACCTTTGTCCATCTTCAAGGAGTACAACTTCTTTCTCAGGAACAACTTATTTACCAGGGACTTTCCTTGATAAATGTCACCGAGTTTCTTCCACAAAGAAGTTGTAGACATTTCCTCATGAACATTCAGGAGCGCAAAATCAGCTAGACTCAGTCTTATCAATCCTCTTGCTTTTCTATCAGCAAGATCCCAAACTTCTTGGGTCATAGTTTGTGGCTTAGTTCCAGACACTACAATCCAGAGGTCTCTATCCACAAGCAAGTCTTCTATCTTGAGTTTCCATAACTCAAAGTTGCTGCCATTAAACTTCTCAATATCTATTCTACCAGATGTACTCGCCATCTCACAACAGAAACAAGTTTAACAATGCAAATCTCCCACTGAAATAGTATTAGTGCAAAAAACTAATTCGCCCTAACAAGGATAACATGAACTGGCCAAGCTCTGATACCACTTTGAAGGGAAAAGAATGCGGATCTACTAACCCAACGGTGTGAAATACATTCCCTTAACAACTTTACTTTAGGGGAGAGAAGCAAAAACGAAAAACTAATAGTTTCAAAAACTTATAGAGATGCATACAACCATGGCAATGAGAAACCAGAAAGATAAGCAAACAAAGATGACACAGTATTTACGTGGGAAAACCCTTTTAGGTAAAAAACCCACCACACAAAGTCAAATCTATTGTATTATAGTAATGAATCGATTACATACAATATCTAGACTTCTTTGTTCAGCTCACAATCACCTAGAGAGTTTCAGATTCACTGTTACAATGTTTTTATAACATACAGTTCAAAACCCTCCTCAAGACCTCACGTCCTTATGTTCTTCAGCTCGCAACTTCAAACTTGCTTTGCAACTTGTGACTCAACTCTTGGCTTGTCTAACTTATGAGAAATGATATATCTCTCATCCATATGTAACCGACTCAGAAGAGCAATGAAGTCTATCCTCAAATCACGCAACTGGTCGGATTTGACAGATTTCTTGCAACGAGCTGACTTTGCATTCCAAGCCATTACTCAAAACGGTTGAGCTCGCCACCCTTCGTTGACAAATGCAACTACCACAATAACTATCTTGGTATCCGTCCAATCACTATTCAACCAGGTGCCACGTGTCCAAGACCCAGCAACAATCACAGCTGACAGAGCAACCAAAACGGTCAAACAGACATCGGGCACGACCAAGACTTCAAGTCATTTCTAACACTGCCGGAGCCAGAGTCAGAACAGGAGTCGAAACAGGACTCCACTAAAAATACACACTGCCGGAGTCAGAGTCAGAGATGGAACTGGAGTCGAAACAAAACTTTACCAAAATTCCAAGATCAGGAACCAAACCGGTTCCAGTTCCGCCTCTGCCAACTGCAAGAAACAACAATCCAGAACCAGGACAAGGTGAAGGAAAACACCTCGAGGAGAATCCAAACATCCAGAAGAACCAAATAGTAAAAGCAGGAGTCAGACCCAAAGTCGGAATAGAAACCGAAATAGGAACATGGTAAACGAACATTGCCAAATTCCAAAACTGGTTCCGCCTCCGCCAGAACCTACGAAGCGAGAAACAACAGATGGTAGGAAGCGGAGTCGAAGCAGGAATGAGAATTGAAACCCAAAACTTAGGAAAATAGAATAATGCCAAGTTCCATCCCGGTTCCGCCTCCGCCAGAGACCCGAAACTTAGGCAAACAGAACAATGCCAAGTTCCATCCTGATTCCGCCTCTGCCAAAACTTTGCAAACAACACAAAATCACCAAGGGATGAAAACGAGGACTTCAAGCTGGAAGTTGAGACATAATTTCTCAACACACTCCTTCCTACCCTCTATACCTTAATCCTAAGTTTTTCACTTCCCAATTCATTAATTGGATGTGGCATGAAAAATGATACAATAAAAATGGGATAAAAATTTGAATGTGGTCCCAAAATATTTCACATGGAAAAATAATGAGACTTATTTTCCCCCATTTTAATTGTTTCAAAATCACTCCAATTTTTTTAAAAATTAAATAATTTTACACATGAAAAAAAACCAACCCCTAACTCCTCCATGGAGGAAAATCCAAAAAATAAAATAAAAATTTCAAAAAATGAAGGATACTCTTTTATTCATACATTCACAAAGTTCATATTTTCAATTTTTAAATTTTTTTTCCATATTTTTTGCTTTAAAATAGCATTTATAAAAAAATACAAAACAATAAATTTCATAACACAATTTAATGAATTCATAATTGGAAATAGACCTATATGCTACAAGGTACGTGGTTATGGAAGTCATGAGATGAAAAATTCTAAAAAACTAACAAAAAACAAGTAAATTACCTTCAATTTAGAGAACACCAAATTGTCAAATTCACACAATAAAAATCAATTTTCAATAACAAATTCACACACCATGAAAATACACCTTCAATACCTTTATTTTTTCAATCCAATTCAAGCCAACAATTCTTCAAATTAAGCAAATTAATTCAATTTTCAAAATTGAGAGGAAGAGGGTTTGAGAGAGAATTTTTCGAAAATATATCTTTCTCTTTTTCTTTTAACTCCCTTTTCCATTCTCTTTTCACTTTATTTATATTTCTCCTTTTTTACCTTTTTATTTTCATTTTCCAAATTAGCATTTGATATAACTAAATTCATTTTAAAAATAAGGAATATTTTAATTTCTTAATTATTTGCATATAATTTACAATGCAATTAAATAACAATTCAAAATTTATTTTTCAATTTATTGATTCTCAAAATGCATCATACATGATTAACACACAACAATTTAACCATCAAAATATAAACAATACAATGAGAGAATACACAAACATAACCATGACACACACATTTATAATTTAACCACACCATAAGAAAACTTTGGGATTGCCACTAATATGGATCTAGATTTACATCAGGTCTCATAAGACATGTCTTGCAATCAATTCAAGTATAATAGGGATTAGCAAAAATATTGGGCCCAATGTGACATATTTGATATAACCAACATTGAGGAAATAACCTAAACTTGTATAATTGGGTGAAAAAATAACCTTGTAGTTGCACACTCAATTCAAATGTTAAGCATGCCTACAGCATATATATAATAGATGAAGTAACACAAAGTCACCCATCATGTTACAATATGATATAAATCATTTAATAAACACATTCAAAATAGCTTGACATCAATGTACATCATCCAAGTATGGGAATACAAAAACCAATAACATTCATATTTCCAACACAATGATAATACATTCATCTATGAATATGTATATATGTACATATCTACAAAGATGAAGTCAACTATAACCTCTCATATCCAAACGAGTGTGTATCAAATGCATCACATCATATACAAACATAATTCAAATATCAATGGAAAATTATTTTGAGAACACCTCAACAACAACAAAAAAGAAGAAGTATAATGATCATTAGAGCCAAATATATAATTGATAGGCAAAAAATAAGGGTAAATAATGAGAAAGATTTAATGTATAATAACTAAATTTCAATTTGGTCAAAGTATCAATTCGCTAGCGTAAACTTACAAAAGGTGTAGTGGCTATATGTGTAAGGGTTGTAGGTAATGAGGTGAGTGTGGATAAAATACAACTAAAAAGACATTCATTAAAATTGCTACAAGAACTCTACTAAAAACTACTATAAAACTATTGTAATAGTATGCTACAAGAACTGTGTAGGTTGCAAAACTATACGGGATGCTACAAGAACTTTGTAGATTGAAAACTATTTAAACTGATCTATCACCAAAATGAATAATTAATTAAACTTGTAATACATATTTTCAATCATACTTCACAAATTAATCAATTTAATTTAGGAACCATAATCTACAACACTCAAATAAAATAAAATTATAAATAAGAACACACAAATAAAGAAAAAAATTAATGTCACTATCATTTCATGGGAGTGGGCCCTCCCTTGATCCATGGTGTGGTTGAAACACTCTATGCTAAATACTCCTCAAAATAGTTATTACATATATTATGAATTTTTCACTTTTAACATTTTTATTTTTTTGTGCTATTCTCATATGTTCTTTTCCTATATAGTACTACATTTTCTACCGCCCTTATTTCACACATTTCTCTCTCCATGTTGTTACATTATTTCTATGCTAACTTTTAGTCTTATTTCATTGTTTCACTCCATGCTATCCTCTCTGATGGTTTTTATACTCTATTTATGCACCTTTTACAACTCATGGATTACAACAAATTGACTATAAATATAGGTTTGCAACCAACAAACTAGCTTAAAACAAATAGGCTTATTTGGTCTATAGTTATAACAACAAAATAATGTGGAAAGTTGTTTGTTTTGGCTTGTGGCCATTATTATATTGAAATCATGGCTATTAAAAGAATAGAAAGTTGTTTATAGCCAACAAACATTTTATTTAGCTATACAAGATTTTTTATAATGAGGTTAAAATATAGCTTAAGAAAATATAAAAAAATATTTATAAACTACAAATAATTTGTTGGCAAATGTTACACCCATGGCAACAAAAAGTTTTTGTTCTCCTCCAATAATTTCAAGGCTAAAATGTCAATGGTTGTTAGTTAATACAATCTAATAATAAAAATAAAGTATTAAAATGGGTATTAAAGTATGTGAAAGAGGCTAGAATATGAGAGGAAATAGAATGTTTATTCTCTCATCAATAATAAAAAAAATCAAGTGTGAACACTAGAGGCATTACACATTGTTAACTATAATTGATTCAACACTTCAAGTTCATAATGACGAACATCTACATAAGGTATACGTTATGTTTGTTTGCTTATCCTCATGGTGCACAAGGGTACAAAGGGATAACCGAATTCTTGTTAATTCATCAAACCTTTGCTTATTTGAATGAGGATAAATTAGTTTCTATAAATTATGTGCTCACAAAGCTTGTAAAGGTACAAAGGATCATACCTACACCTATTAAAAAAATTTATTTTCTCATATAATTGTGTATTTGTCAAATATCTATAAATTTAAGATCTCCAATTATAAATTTGAGTAAATATAGCACAATATAGATCAGTGACAAGGAATTAGGCTTATATATTATGATTTGTACCTAGTATTATATTTTTAGGACTCTACTTTAAATATCCACATCATTATCAAGGCCTTCACTACGATCACCCTCTTGAGTCTTGTAGAGCTCCAAGTGTAGAAGATAGGGTCAACTCTTGTCAAATTGTCTTTGGTTGTCCACATTTTAATCATAGGTTTGTCTCTTAGCTCAAATTAAACTTGATCCTTGAATATGTGTTGTGACATCCCTTAAAATTGAGGGCCTTAATAAAAATCCCCAATAAAGAGCATTATTGAAGAGTAACCTTTGCCTATAATTAAAACATTTACATGCCACTATTTGTGTTGATTTTATTATTAACCTTATATTTTTCTATTGGATGCACACTATTATAGTTATGTATACTACAATTATTCTTACTAGACCATTTTATTGGTACATATCTAAAAAGTGTACAGGTGGAGGTAGGTAGGGCTTGAGGAGATGGTAGTGGTAATAGGAGTAGAGGGTGAAGTCTCAACTATTAATCTAGCCCTACAAATGGGGAATGTTGATGACCTAGTTGAGTTAAGTAGAGAAATAAGAATTTTCATGCATTTTTCTACAATGTGGGTGAACTATTGGTAGGATTAAATTTGCATCACCATTGATGATGGATTGAAGATGGCGATAAATTTACAATTCTACTTTTGTGTGGCCCCTTTGTGCATTAGTATTTTTGTCATAAAGAGATTTTCTATGGGTTATATTGTTAACTCTCATAGGGCATAACAAAAGTAGACCGACAAATGAAGAGGAGCTACGGGTGGAAGAGATTGTTGACATGGTGTATGCTTCTCCTATATCTAAAAAGTGATCAAGAGTTGTTTATGTGTATTTTATGTTTTACTGATGGAGTGACAACTACTTTTTATTATTATCATAGATTATGTTATTATTGATATATATATATATTTATTATAGCTTCATTACTTTTCTAGCTTGATCATTTGTACTTTATATATAAACATGCAAGTATTTGGTGAGGCCTCCTATAAAAACCCCACTAATCTATCTAAAAATAGTAATATCAAAATAAAAAAAGATAAATTTTGCCATTTTTTGTTGACTTTAGTAAAAATATACTCGAAATACTAAGTCTGTGTATCTTCTCTTGAGGAGCATCGATCTGTATTTTCCTCCTTTTCTATCAATAAATTTTTAGTGGATTGCCGCCTTTTTCAAAAAAGAAGAAGAAAGATATATCATAATATATATAAATAATTTAATAAAATATTATAAATAATAAAATTAAATTATTCATGGGATTCTCGAGATGAGAGTCAAGATAAAGTGGTTTTAACCTTAGATTAGAAGATTAAAACTAAACTTCTATGGTGCATCATAGGGAAACTTGGGTTCCTTCAGAACAAGGTGCATAATCATAGATGAATTCCACAACCTAATTTGGGCTATCTCAAAAAACTCTTGCCATGAACCAATAATTTGTTTAAGTTATAAGATCTTCTAGCGAAGCCAAATATTGTGAGAAAAAATGATCAAGGTAGACATTGATGGATATTCTTTGATTTCCATCAAATCAATTCAAGTACAATGGAGCTCAAGGTGGAAGTTAAAAAATATCCTTCAACATATTTGGATACTTCTTTATAAGTTGGAAATCCTCTCCATACAACACTGATATAGAGAAGCAAACAAATTGGCAGATGAGCTAGCAAACTATTCCATTGAGTAGCATGAGGATATCATCATTTCTCACAAAGTGTCTTCTTGGCTTGGCTTAAGTTTGTAGGAGAAAATGTAAGTAGAGTAAGGATGGTGAATCTATCCAAGAATGAATGAACATCATTACAAATTGGAGGTTCCCAATTCATTCTTCGCACACTCAGAAGATGACACATCAAATAACTATCTAGAATATAGTGTGTGAGTGTAAAGATTATCCCCTCTTTGGGTAATTGGAAATAATATTTTGTACTACACAAAGAGCGCAGTATAAGTGATAATGGGATGTTAGGCCTATGATGAGGTGGTGGAGTATAGGCATGATCAATACTATATTGGGATCTTCTTGTCCAATACTGTTGATGTTCTAAGGAAGAGGAAGAGAAGCTGGGCAAAATAGATGAGGGTAAACTATATCTAGCTTATGTTGAGAAAGGGAAGGCTTGGAAGTGTAGACATCTAAATATTTCCTAAACGTATCACACATCTTGATTTCAATTATTGACAATATCACTTAATTCCTCATTTAATTAAATAATTTTTGATTATTTGATTAAATTCATCATTCCTCTATTAATAAAATAATTAACATTACGATTAATTCATCATTTTCATCATTTCTAACTAATTTCCTCTTAATTGAATAATTTTTAATTATTTAATTAAATTCAATTTCTTCTTTCCATCATGATTAAATAATTTTTAATTATTTAATTAAAAATAATGTTTCTTCTCATCCTCACAATTATAATTTTTACAATTATTTAATTCCTTAATTTTCCTCCAACTTGCACAAAGAATATTCCTTTTTCAAAAGAGAATATTCCTTTTTTTCAAAATATATTTTCCCTCCAAAATATCTAAATGGCATATTCCCTCCAAAAAGAATATTCCATAATTCAAATTCAAATTCAAATTTGAATAGATATTTTCCCTCCAAAATATCTTTAACCAATTTTCCATGAAAATAGGGATATTTTGGGCTCTCATTCAATTTCATCCATTGATCTTCTTTGATCTCCTTGATTTCCTCTCAACAGTCAATCTTGATATTTAATCTTGATCATTGATTAGATATCTGTAAATCTATAAAACAAGTAATTTCTTCATCAAATTCATTCACAATATTGATCATTGAGCAATTATTCACAATCTCTATATCATCATGAGCTTGAACAATTCATTATTTTGAGCAAATTGAGAATTAATTGTGAGTCATAATCATCAATCTTGAGCTTTTATATTATGGGGTATGCTTAATAGAGAAATCCACTTTCATTTGGAGCATAATCCTCTAATGGGATTGAAGGTTTGTATGTTCTTTTATATTCAATTGCTTTGAATTATGTCTTTTTTTTTATTTTCATTGAATCTTTTTGGCATTGCTAACTAAATTTCATTGAGTATGGTCTAATATGATCTTTATTTGATGATTTTTTAGTGTTCTATACATTAATTGCTTGATTTATGATTTTTTCAACTAACCCATATTTTCCATCTAACAGAAAAGTATAGATGAGTATTACAATTGGAGTAATAAAGATCTAGGTGGAGTTTTACCAATGAAATAGTTAAAAACCTATAGCTAGTTGAGGGAATCAACAACTATAACTTAGGAAGAATTTGAATGCAAATCCTTCACTCTTGATGATAGAGCAAGATCTCTAAATGAGAATCAATTAAGGCCTTCTTTACATTTTTCACAACAATAAGTGGAGGCTATGTATTGGATGATAATAAAGAGGATGATGAGGAAGAAAAATAATGTATCAATGGTTAATTCTTCTCATGTTTGCATGTCCATGTAGGGGTGCTTTTAATTTCGTAAACCCTATTTAAGGGTATTCACTTTTCAAGGGAGCTCCTAAAAATAACTAGATAAAATATAATGATATTGAAATCATAATATTATTAGTAAGTTTAGTGTTATATTTTTATAATATTAATATTACAATATTGAATTTTATCATAATAATAAAATTTAACAGTTGGTAATATAATATTAGAATTTAATCAAATAATTAGCATTCTAATAAAAACAATATAATAATTAAATATTATAATATAAATAATTATCAAAATATGCATCTAAACCAAGATAAAATTATTGTGAATATCAAAATATTATAATAATAATGATATATTATGTTATTATTAAAAAATAATAATTATAATATTATGATACTATAATGTTGTATAATTAATTATAATATTTTGATACTATTAGTAGATGTAGGGTTTTTATAGGTCTTAAATTATTTTACAATGAAATAACATAAGAGACAAGAAAGTCTTGACAAAAAAGAAAAAGAAATAGAACCCTACTAGTAATAGAGTTCAATAGAAAAAAGCAATTATGATGGCAAACCGACAACAATAAACTACATTGAAGATAACTCCTTCAAACCACTAATTGCTTCCCACGCTTTCCTAAGACATTTTAGGTGATCTTTAATGGCTTTATTGTTTAGGTCCACGAAATCTATCTCTTCTATCAATAGTTAAGAATGAGGTGGAGCCCCATTAATTGCCAACTATTTTCTCTTAAGGAAACTTTAATGTAGCATGGAAATGCTAGCAATATAGTTCTTTATAGTAGTCTCACTAAGCTGGATCACCTTATTCAATGATACCATCAAAGAGTTTCTTAATGTAATTCATTTTCTCTTTTAAATCATTGATACCTACAAACATAATACTAAAGTTATTGTTATTAGTACAATCCCATTAAGAAAACTTCACTTTGATATTGGCTTCAAGAGCATCACCATTAACTTGCCTACAAAGGGTGGTCATTCTCATCTTCATCCTCTCATTCTAACCTTTAAACTGATTGAGAATGTTGTGTTATAAATTAAATTTGTCTTTAAGAGCCTTAATTTTGGATTGAAGAACCTCACAAGAAAAGAAAATTCCACTATTAGATTTTCTACCAATAGCACTATTATATGCTTTATTAGCCTATTAATAAAATACTTAATCAATTTAACAAACTCAACACTAGATGGGTCCAAATAAACCTAGAGGGATATTCAATCTCAATTTCTTTGTCTTTGTTTTTATGGAAGTGGAAACTTCACCAACATGATGGTTAACATCATGGTTATGAACAATGAGAGAATTTGTGGGGACATGAGACCTATCAAGGCTAGGCCTAGTAGTGGGTCTAGTAGTATAGGTGTTGGGTGTAACACACTTATGAAATTAAAATATTGGATGGGATATATGACCACTAAGGCTACTCCTAGTAATGTTTCTATTAGTAGAGGGGTTGGGAGCAAGGATTTTGACGATAACAACCTTCAAAGATGAACTGACTTTGGTTTTAGGACTCAAAGTCTACAAAATATAACACACATTTTCCTTCATCACCACCTTGGGGTTTGATATAGGGAAGGAATTCTTGGATCTCTCAAACATGTACATGTATAAAATAATACCTTGATCAAGGGGCAATTTCATCTTTTCCAACACAATGTTAACAACAGATTTCTTCATTGTCAGGAGAAGGTAAAAGAGAAAACATACTCAATGCCTATGTCTCAGGTGATTAAGAGTAAAAATGATAATAAAATATGTTAATATATAAACCTTCCAAAGTGAAGTACTTGATTATATAGAGTATAACATCATCTCAACATGTTGTAAAGCCCCACATTGGTATCCCATCTAGAATATAACCAATTTTCTTGACCCTTTGAAGAAGGCATCAATATGTTTCTTACTCTTAGGTTTGATAGCTTTATGTCTTTAAACTCTTGATAGAAAACCTAGTAGCAATAATAATTCCTTCTTCAATATTTTTTAAACCTAGACCTCTTACAAAAACTTTCTTACTCTTCCAAGAAAATAAATTATTTGGAAACAAGGGATTGTTTCCAATAGTACACTCTAGGAAAGAACCTAAAACATCATCATATATAATATGTTATAGGGTATATGTAGAAATATGTGACAAAAAAAAGATGTCACTTTAATTTTATTCTTGAAATGAGCATTTGATGAGCACCAAACTTAGTGCTCACCAAATGTGAATGATGCCTCTTTTTACCATTTTTAGTGTAGGATATTTGGCACTAGCCAAATTTTATGATTTCTAAATAATCTTTATTGATATTTTTCAACCCTTAAAAAATTGAAAAAGAAGAGAGAGAGAGAGATAGAAGAGAAAAAGACAAAGAGAGAAGGAAAGGGAATGAGTGAGTGAGAGACACACACACAAAGACCCTCACCTACAAACCCTTTACCCTCAATCGCAAACCTTGAACTCTATATTGATACCCTCAACTATAAACTAAATACCCTAAAACCTACACCCCAACCCTAGATACCTTATATCCTAAACCCTAAACCCTATACCCTCGATTATACTTTTAATACCCTCAACTCTATAATCAATACCCTTAACCCTTAACCGTACACCGTACACCGTACACCCTATACCCTAAATCCTATACTAATACCCTCAACCCTATAACCCTACATGTTAAAACCTCAACCCTATACCTTATACCTTATACCCTCAACCACAAAGCCAATACCCTAAAGCATAAACCCTATCATACCCTAAACCCTATACCCTATGTACCTTGTACCATCAATGTTGTACTCTAAACCCTATACCAATACCCTAAACCATATACCCTAAGCCCTATATCCTAAAATATAAACCCTATAATGTACCCTAAACCTCGTACCATCAATATTATACCCTATACTAGTACCCTAAACCCTAAACCCTAAACCCTAAACCCTAAACCCTATACTAATACCCTTGACCCTATAACCCTATATGCTGAACCCTCAAACCTATAACCTATAATTTATACCCTCAACCATAAAGCCAATACACTAAAACCTAAAATCTATACCCTATGTACCCTAAACCTTGTACCATATGTGACTGATGGATTATTATGGGCCAACTACACTTGATCCAAGAGGATACAAAGTATAGTTATGCCACTAAATGCCAATCCCAAGAAGATCAATCAATAAACATTAAACTAGGAATCCATTAAAACTTAACATACTAAACTATGAAAGCTTCAAAAAAACCTATTTTAATCCATTGAAACTTATCCTATTGGGGGAGTGGTGTCGAATTGATGTGGAATGGTGACCATTTCTCAATCTCATGGATAAATGAGCTTGTTTCAATCGATTCTATTAAAGAGAATCGACAAAACCGATGATAGATGTGAGATGAAACATGGCTCAAATGCTAAACTAACATGATGCAAGCTATTTTAACATGATTTATGGTAAGATGATCGATATGGATGTATGAAAAGCTAATCTAAATGGAGTTTAAGCTAAAAATATTCAAACCCTAATTTACTAATAAGCTAAATGTATAAATCTATGTTATCAAGGAAGCCATTAATGGCAGCTAAGATAATATGCAAGTAAATTTAAGATAAGATGATATTAAATAAGTGCTAAATATGAGTGTGAGTGTGAGTGATTTCAATAACATGAGTTTTGCTTTGAAAAAGATGCATCCATTTGTCTCCAAATAGTGACCTATTTATAGGAGGGCAAATGAGAAATGGAGGGTTCAGATAAAAAAAGGTTAATCAATGGTCAAAAAGGAATGAATTTGGAGGCCTGGATCATGCATTCCTATCAAGGGTTGAAAATGCAAGATGATATTTAATCAAGGGCTCACATTAATCCAAACAAACACACTTTCAAGACTTGCACAAGAAGTCTTGTAAGTTTGTTAAAGGGAAGAATATTCCTTAGAATATCCTCATGGGTGAGGAAAATTAGATATTTATCAAATTGAAATAAAGTTTTAATGTGCAAAAGGGGAAGGAATATTTCATGGGAACATTCCTTTTGGAGGAATGTGCAAAGGAGGAATATTCCCTTGGAAGTGGCAGGGGAATTATATTTATTAGTAATTGATAATTAAAAGAAAGTCTTAATTATGTCAATTAGGGGAATTAGGATGATATTCATTAAATAAAGTGATTTAATGAAAAAAATGGGAAAATGATATGATATTTAATTAAATAACTCAAGGTTATTTAATTAAATAAGAGGACTTAGGTATTTAAATTAAATAATTTGATGTATTTAATTTAATAAGACAGAATGTAAGCATGGAAGGGGGTGAATCAACCTGATCAGATTAATTAGGTTAATGGATGAAAAATGACATAATTAATTAAATAGCTAGGCTAATTTAATTAATTAAATAAAAAGAGGATGGGTTTTAGGATGAAACAGTGTTAGTATACCTGATTTGAGTGCATGAATCATTCAAGATATTTTTAAGTGTCTATAATTTGCCCCTCTTTGAAGTGAGGTATCTGTTACGCTGGTTCAAAGAGTGACAAATATTTTTTTTCTAATTTTTGATGCCCCATTGTTGTCCCAATAGAAGGAATAAGCTGGTTCCTTGCCCCCTCAAGAAATTGAGAGGAAAATTTTAAATTTTGGGTTGATTTCTCGATAAAGGTAAAATATGGGTTCAGGTGCTAAAAAAAGCCTTGAGATGCCAAAAAGAGCCTCAAAAGCTCAAAAAATGGCTCAAAATAGATTGCATAGGGTGAAAATAGGTAAAATAGGTCAAAACCCTAGCTTTTGGCTGAAATGAGGGTAAAAACCCCTAATTTTTAGGCTTAAATTAGGCGAAGAAGGGTCACTTTCAATTCATTTGTGCATTCACACCTTGGAGATTCTTGCCTTTTGACCTCTGATACCTCAGTGAAATGGCTCACCATGTGCTTCCTCTTCACCTTTTAGAGCGAGTTCGAGAGTACTAGCGGCAAGCAGATGTAGGACCTCGGGAATGTGATTCAAAACCTCTCTCGATTTTCGCTTTTAGGTGCATTTAATAGGGCATCAAAGTTAGGTCAATAGGCATATCGCTATTGATTTTTTAGTGACACATGCTTTGTTTAGTAGTGTACCCTAGTTTTTTAATTTAGCAACTCATATGATTATAGAGCCGCGAGGGTAATACATCGATGCATGGGCTTGTTTAGTTCAACGACACTAGAAAGCGATGGTGACATATGTAACAAATGGCGACACACCATGATTTTTTGTTATAGCAACACACCCAAATACCGATTCACTATTGAGCATAGTGACACACGTCACCAAATTGGTGATGTACCCTTGAATTTAATATAGCAACACACCCAAAAAATAGTGACGCTATGGATTTCAACAACGCGATTGATGTTTGGATGTATAGTCTTAAATTTTGATCAATTTTTCAAAATTTTCAAAAAATTGATGATGTGTTTGTGATGCGTGTAGGAGGATCCTCCACCACTGATGTCACAGGAGCACCAATTTGAACTTTTAGTAGCTACAATATGTTTCAACGACTTAGAGGTGGAGTGGTTAGGGAGACTAGGATTAGGCTTTGTTGCTTTGTTGCTTGAGGTCAGGACCCATCTTTCCATGATGATTGCGTTGGTCGAGAGATGGCACAATGAGACCTCATCATTTTACTTACCTACTCGAGAGGTGACCGTCATACTAGAGAATGTGTGGTGCATACTATGATTGCCCATCCACAGAGAGCATGTCATTTATGACCTAGATTCCGGGAGAGATGCATGTCTCTCCCTTTTACATAGACGATCAATTGTTCTGATTAGCTCTTAGATTGATCTGAATTTTTACTGTGGTCGGGTGGACACATTCATATTGTTCATTGCAACTTTGATTTATGGCATCGTTGCTCTAGACCGATCAAGTAGAGGTTTCAATCCTAGATGGGGCTTTGCATGGAGGGTATGATCCACAAAGAGATTATGTATTCTTGGGGTTCAGTTTTCCTTGCCTCCTTGTATCATGATATGCACAAGGTCGTCTACCAAGAGGGAAGGATCATCGGAGCATGAGTAACTTTGCTTCACATGTGGGCATATGGGCATATTGTAGTGTTGAGTCCCTTGCTTGTTCTAGCCAATATCCATGAGGATGAGCCCATTTTTTTTCAGTATAGGGTGTTGATGACATTACAACACACGGACCCCACAGGTTTACCATATTGGAGTTGTGTCATTGATGACATGATAGTGTTCAGATGGAGTCTATGGCTACAACATGCATGGTGGTATGATGATCAGCAACAGTTGGATTTTATTAGAAAAAATCAGTACATTCAGGGCTCTCGGCATATGATTATCAAGCGATACCTCCCAAACCACGTTGCTCGACAATTTGGGGAGGTGCAAGATGTACTCGTACATGATTATACTTCCATTTTTTCTAGATTGCAGAGAGAGGTACAATGGGGAGCCATTATTGATCCCATTATGGTGATCAATTATTTTAGACAACTCATCCCATAGCTATGGGAATTTGATTAGGGCCTTCCAGATGCAAACACCACTCCATCCTATGATGTGTGGTTTAGGCTAGCTACATTCTTGACAGATCCAGTGAGGGGATACCCTAGAGGTAGAGGTAGAGGCAAAGGTTGGGGCTAAGATGGAGGTAGGGATGGTGGCAGGGATGGTGGTTGAGGTAGAGGCTAGGAACAAGAGTAGTATAGGGTCCAAGTTCCAGGTCATGGGCACCAACAGTAGCCAGATTAGGCACAGGTGCCAGGGCGGAAAGGCGGTCATGATGGACAAGTTCTGGTGGCACCACCACCTCCTCCATGTGTATAGCCAAATGCATAGGCTCGGGCATAGATTCAGGTGCTCACTGCTAAGAGGGACCAATTATAGGTAGATCAGGATCAGTTGCAGGCCATGACTACACATAGAGACCAAGAGGTTGTCAGAAACTAGACATGCAACTAGCCTAGGAGATTGGGCAGAGACATCAGTTAGAGGCAGTGACTACACCATCATAGGGCATGACTGTATCTGCATGGTTGTACAAAGAGGCAGTCACAGAGGCCACCTACTATCTCATGCACTATCACTGTGATGTTCCTCAAGGGATGCGACAACTGGATTTCTCACAGTGGAGCAGAGCATCACCCAGAGCTAAGGATTAGCCATTAGTTGGGGGTGAGATGAGTGCCCACCATGGCTAGCCTGCCTATGTAGAAACTTTTATTATTATTTCCAAATTCTTTATATAGATATACATTTATGGGCTCCTTTTTGATAGCCTCATGTATATTGTATTTTTGATTGATATACAGACACTAATTCAGATATTGTATTATGACAGTCACCATTTTTTGATATATATATGAGATGATCCATATTTGATGTGATGTGTTCTTTATTTCATGAATGCATGGATGCCTATGGTGTGATATGATGTGATATGATGTGATGCATTATGATTATGTATTGATGCAATGTGATGTATTTACTTCTTTTATTTGTGTTATGTGATATATGATGATGATCTATGATGTGATGTATATGAGATGGATGGATGCACTTATTTTTTAGTATCATTATATGACATGTTATGGGATGGATGCTGTGATATGCAAATGTTATGCTTATGCAAATGATATGGATGAATTTATTTTTATGTATAACTTTCTATGTAATTTATTAGATGATGATGGATGCATATGGATGTTATGAATGTTCACGATATGTATGCTTATGTATATGTCTGTACTTATGTTATGATAATGCAAGATGTATGTATGCCAATTCCTTGTGGATGCAGGAAGGATGTATGGATGATATTTTTTTGACTATCATAATGCCAAGTTAGCGTGGAAAGAAGATAGAAGAAATAAGAATGAATGATTTGACCATTGATTTTGATGATTGATTCAAAAGGTCCAACAAGTCTATGATCCACCGAGACTTTATTAGATATGGTGATGAGAGATGATGATGATTTTCTCATATCTTGGGATTGGGATTTTTTACCATTCCTTATTTTTGATATAACACATAGACATGATGCATCAAGGTATTGATAACAAGGATGGTGTTGTATCTAGTGTAATGGACTTCGACTCTGCAAACAAATAGGATAGCTCTTGTTCACACCTTGACATACAAAAACCTTGTTGGAATGTAGTTTAGAAGTTTAGAATATCTGAGACCAAAACATACACAATAGTCAACAATCTACTCCAAACAACCTCCCTACACACAACTAAGCAAGTATGCGCCAAGATTATTTTACAAGAATACCCACACACACATCAAATGAAATGATTGATGACCCATTCCTTTCTCTCTAAATCATTTTGATGTACATCATTAAGAGGTCCTAGGAATGGGTCATTTGAGATAAATCATAAGAAAAGATCAAAGACAAATAGTCAGTGTTATCTATATCTCTTGCCAGGTTTAATATAGCTAAGGTGATTTCTAATGCTAATGTCCATTGCAGGAAGGATACATCCTAGGACATGTTGATCAGATGCTTTGATTAGGATGAGGTGTGTGATAAGCCATTGATACAAACTTCATTGACTCATTTACCTATGATCTAGACTTTAGATTTTGACACTTAGGTTCTCACTTTATGACTTGCGACACTTGTTTTATATTTGTTTTTCCAAAGTTTGAAGGTAACAACTGATTTGTTATGCGTAAAGGTTTATTGTGGGTGAACGCGAAATGGGATGGATGGTTTTGGGTTTTATGGAATATTTCAATGGTTTTGGTATTTTGAAAATGTTTTAAGTTTGTTTTTGGTCTTTTTGAACATTTATGTGGATGTTTTGGTTTTCGATTATTTGAGGTTGTTTAGGGTTTTCCAATGTTTTTGTGTTTTTCAAGTTTTCAAAAGTTTAGGGGTTTTCTAAGTTTTTGAATGTTTAGGGGTTTTTTGAATTTTCAAATGTTTTTTGGGGTTTTCTGATATTTGAATGTTTAGATCTTTTCGAGACATTTGAATGTTTAGGGTTTTTTTAGATATTTGAATACTTAGAGCTTTTCAAGATATTTGAATGTTTAGGGTTTTTTGAGATATTTGAATGTTTAGATCTTTCCAAGATAATTGAATGTTTAAGGTTTTTTGAGATCCCCAACCAAGAACCTAACCTAAAAGACTATCCTAGGGGCCTTGGGGGCTGATCAAAGATTAGCCTTACATACGTAATACACACAGAGACCACGTAGTTTGATTGACTCAACTTATTGTCGATGAGATACACATAGTTGATGGATTGCTAGTTTATTATGACAGACTCCTAAAGGACTGAATTAGGGTGTCTCAAGGGCACATTAATGATGACCTTGCCTATGTTCAAGCTCAGAGACTCGTAGTTTGACAAGGTATTATTTTTAGATTTTCTATGTTTTGACCTTTTTAGGGATTTTGATGTTTTTTGGATGTTTGGGATTTTGACTTTACAACTTTTCAAATATTTTTCCTAATATTTTTGGTTTTTCTGATGAACACTTTGTGAATGTTTTTGGGATTTTCGATAAGATTTTATGGAAAATGATACCCAGATCATGATGTTGATGTCATGATGTGAGATATAAGACATGGATAAAGAGTTATTCAAAAACAAGAGTACAATAACCTTCCCTTAGTGTCTAGCAATGCTTCATAGTTTAATGAACAAACCAAGATTGGTAATTTATATGCGAAGAGTTCAACAAAGTTTTATCATGCTAGATATGGGATACTAGACTTGATGAGATAAAATGGTAAAGAGCTTGTCAAAATTTTTCCCTGAGTAGTGTTGAAGTATATGCCGAATCTTTGTCAAGATCAAGATAAAGTGGAATATCTGGATGAATCTGGATTGGATGGATGAAGGGATCATTATATTTATCATGACAAGGATGAGATACTTTTATCTGAGAAGGATCATATTGATGCTTGATTCTACTCATGACGGCTATTTTCTAGGTTTTCATCATAGTACTTTCCCAAAGCACTACCGTAGCAGTTTTCATTGGAGGATGATTTTTATTTTACTATTTTCTTGATTTTTTTATTTTTTTGATTTTTTGAAAGTTTTACCTCATGTTGAATCACCTGGTGGTACTGATGTAGAGGTTTTTTTCATAATGTGCCAATGACATCCTATTTGAAGAAGTTTCTTTGCTAAGATACAAGCACTTTAATGCAACTTTGAAGAACTTTGATCTACCATGTGGATACCGAAATTAACATTGTCTATGTGTGCACATCATGATAAAGTGCCTTTGAAATATTTATGATGAAGGGTAGCTTCCAACACATGGTCAATGCAAGAATTGGATATCATGAATGGAGTGTATAGTGTCACACATGAAGGAATATGAGATGGATTGGTCGATGGTTCAGAATGTTTGATTCTCCAAACTTGGGAAGATGAGCAATGATGGGTGGAGGTGTTCATGGAATTAGGACCAACCATTGGATATATTTTGTTCCTTACTTGAGAAACCTTCTTTTGTATTTGAGGACTCTTTTGATGAATACATTTCCCTTTTTGATTTTGTCCCATAGTTTCTTTGACTGATGGAGTTTTGGAGGGATGATTTTCTTTATTTTTCTTTGGTACCCATTTGTATTTTCTTTGTCCTTTTTGCTTCATTTCTTCATTTTCTTTGATTATATTTTCCTTGATTTGATAGGAATTCTTATTTTTATATTGGTCCCAATTTGTGTATGAGATGATGGGTGAATTCCAACTCATGATACAACTATTTGTAGCATTGACAATATTTTCATCATGAGGATTCTTTGTGCCCCATATGTTGATGTCTATTGTAGACAAGATTTCCCCCGGTGTTGTGAAGGTATTATCAATACCTAATCCTTTTCCCTGATAATGTATCCTTTGATCCATAGCCACTGAATATGACTTGTCATGAACACATGATATTGCTATGGGTCCCTATTGTTCAGGAATATGAACTATTTTTTGTGATTCTATGACATCATTATTTATTGATGTTGCTTCAAAAGATGTTGGTGCTGATTCAAAAGATGTCGATGATGCACAATCATTATAAGAATCAAGAATCCCGACCATTGTTTTCTCTTGTGTAGGAATATCAAGAGTGGGAGACGCTTTTTTTGGATGAAGAACATCTTTATGTCCATTGGAAAGAAACATCTCAAGAGTGATATCAAGGAAATCTTTGGAGTTTAAAATGGTTTGGAAGATGTACCTCATTTCTTGGTGAAACTCTAGGGATAGGGGTTCTTGATCCTAAATCGATTTAGAGTAAATTTTTTTATCCTCAAGAGCGTCCTCTTGACATGATCCTTGGGTGGATGATATATCATCGGTAAAAGACTCTTCGCAACATTTCATGGGTATGGGTGAAATAAGGGATATTTCTTACTTGTTTGGAACTTCTTCAACATTCCCAATCATTGAATCATATGTGGGAGAGATATCACAATATGATATCCACTTGATGTCATTACAGTATAAAATATTGCTAAACATTGCTTATGGGTTTGGACTTTGTTTTAAAATAATATCTTGATGTGTATATGATTACTCATGTTGTGATAAATAAATATGTCCCACCATGGTATCATAGGTATATTTTAAATTTCTTGAGGTTGAGGCCTTTCTCGAAGTTTTTTCTTTCCCATGATTAGGCATAGGGTTTGTGTAAATTTTCAAATTTTCATTCCCAAATTTTTGATTGATATCAATGTCTCCTCATTCAATAAGATCTTTTATTAGATGTTTGAGTCTAATTTTTTTTTGTGTTATGACCTTTGTATCGGTGAAATTCACAAAAATGACCATCTCTATAGCTACGAGGTTTGACTTGTGGCTCTTGATAGTTTGAGAAATTTGGGAGTGTGATACAATTAGACTGTATCAACCTCTTCAAAAAATCGTCCATAGGTTCTCCTAAGCGAGTGAATTTCCATTTGGGAGCACTATTTGTTCTTTGTGGTCCATGTTGAGTGTTTGTGGCATTGATTGTTGGTTGATTGTTTGGCAGTGGTGTGTTCATCGGTGTGGTGTTTATCTATTTTGGTCCACTTAAAACTAATTTTGCATCAATAATACCATCACTAATAACATTCTTGTTCTTGGCCCAAAAGTGGGGTTTGTCATTAGAACTATTGGATGATCGGTTGTCTCTATATGTTTGGGTATTTCCTTGTGCAATAAGGGCTATCTAGATCACAAAGAATCTAATAATATGGCCCTAGACTATATCAAACTCTTCACAAAAATGATTGTCTCTATAACTACAAGGTTTGACTTGTGGCTCTTGATAGTTTGAGAAATTTGGGAGTGTGATATGATTAGACTATATCAACCTCTTCAACACATCCTCCATAGGTTCCCCTAAGCAAGTGAATTGTCGTTTGGGAGCACTGTTTGTTCTTTGTGGTCCATGTTGAGTGTTTGTGGCATTGATTGTTGGTTGATTGTTTGGCAGTGGTGTGTTAATCAGTGTGGTTTTTATCTATTTTGGTCAACTTAAAACTACTTTTGCATTAATAATACCATCACTAATAACATTCTTGTTCTTGGCCCAAAAGTGGGGTTTGTCATTAGAACTATTGGATGGTCGGTTGTCTCTGTATGTTTGGGTGTTTCCTTGTGCAATAAGGGCTCTCTAGAGGTTGAGGGCCCTAGGGACAAGCTCATCATAAGTGGTAATGCACTGCATCTTCAAGTGGAAGGATAGATCTGGATCAACATTTTCTATGATAATTCACAGTTGTTCGTCGAGAATGGTCCACTTTCTCTTACTAGTTTTTTGCCTCCACCTTTATAAGAAATTAGCAAAGGATTCTCCTTTGTTTTGCTTGAGTGTGTATAACTCTTCTAATCGCACATCCATGTCAAGATTGAAGGATAAGTGATCTATGAAGCTATCGATTATTTCTTGGAAGGTTTTGATGCTTGGAGCTACCTGAGAAAACTCGTCAATGGCTAGGCCTGTCAAGCTTCATGAAAATATTCACATCAAATAGGACTCATTGTAGGCAACCTCCATACACATGACATTAAAATATTTGATATGGTGCACATGACTTCCTCTCCCTTTGTATTTATTGAATTTGGGGACTTTAAAATTGGGAGGGAATGGTACCATTGTGATGTTTCAATTGAATGGATAAGGACATAGGTTTTTTGTATGGGGCTTCTTCATTTTGACCATCTAGAGATCCTGTAGTTCTTGTGATAACGCTTTAAGTTGCGATGCAACATCATCTTGTGGGTTTGGTGGAGGAACATATGTTACATATTGTGGGATGGAAGATGGATTGTATTAGGGATTCTGATATGATGGTGTATTGTATGGTGTGTATGGAGGTGTGTGATATTGTGGAGGTGATTGTGGTGGAGGTGTATATATTCCCAACGTATTTTTATTGATGATGTTTTGTTGAGGGTTATAGTATAAACCATGTTGTTTTTGTTGTTGGGCATACTATTGAGCTTGTTTTTGAGCTTGTTGTTGTTGTTGATGTGCTACTAAGGCTGCTTGATGTTGCTGCTATTGTTTTTGTGTTGCTAAGGTTGCTTGTTTTGCTTATTTTAGTTTTTGTTGAGCCACCAGGGCTTAATGTTGGGATTTTTGTTGTTTTTGTGCTACTAAGGTTGCTTCTTGTTGTTGTTGTGCTACTAAGGTTACTTTTTGTTGTTGTTGTGCTACTAAGGCTGCTTATTGTTGTTTTTTTTGGACGACTTGTTGATAAGCCTATTGTGCTTGTTGTAAAGCTAAGGCATGTACTTTTAATGTAGGACTGGTTGGTTGTTGGGATATGTGCGATGGGTTTTGGGTATTGATGTTTTGTGTGGGTTGCAGATGGTTGATGAGAGGTTTTGGGTTACCTTGGTTCAACATTCCCTGTAAGATAGTGGATTGAGGTGGAGGAATGTAATATTGAGGTCTCATTTGATTTTGCATGATGTGGGGGACCAAGGGGAAAGATGATGTTGGTGCCATTTGGTATTGTGATGATGATGGCACATTCAAACCTTGTAATTGATTAAAAGGGTTCCCTTGATCGATGGGTAGGGGGTCCCCTATATTTGAGGTGTGACTATGGTATTACCTTGGTTCACGAGATTCATAACCAAGGTGTTGTTTTAATTTGGGTCGATGATAGATGGGTTTGATGTGGATGGTGGATTGACTTGAGTAGCTTGGGTAACCACTTGTTTTGATGTATTGACGGGGTTGTTGGAACCACTTGTCAATGGTTGACTTTGAGTGAGAGTGTTAACTTGCCCTTTTTGTCCTACTTGAGGAACTTGGTTCACATTACCTTGTGTAACATTAGGCATACTTGGGGTATTTATGGTGATGGATGGAGATGGTTGCACTTGAAATGTTGAGGTTGTTGTGGCATCATGGAATGTAAGTGGTTTTCCAAATGTTGGTGTCCAAATTGTGTTTTGGGGAAGGTTGGCGGTTAATAGAATGGTCATGTTGTGAATACCCATAGTTGTGTTTGTTCCTAGACATGAAGTGAGACCAAGGTTGGTTCCTAGCTTAGTTGCAAGACTAGATGTTAATGATTGACGTGGAACAAGGGATGGAGTTGGTTGAGTCATAGATTGGGTTACCCCTTGTGTCAGGTTTTGTGCGATAAAAGATGAGGGAATTGGAGTCACTTTTTGTAAGGCTTGACGTTCTTGTTTATGCTAAAGTATTTCTTCTTTGGTAAGTCCAAATAGGTTTTTTGTGACATCATCTACTTCATATGGTCTTGATGGATTTTGGGGTTGTTGTAGGGGTGTAGAAAGACTTCTTGGATCAAATTCTAGTGGGTTAGGATCACTTGTGGTGGACGTAATGTTGGTTTTCTCCACGATTCTCTTATGTTGTGATCTTGTTGTTACCATAAATTGTGGGTCACCTATGGGAGAGTTATGTTGAGATTTGTAAAGTTTAAATTCTCTAGTTGACTCAAATTTAGGTAAAAGGGATGCTCTAAGTCATTTTAGAGAAATTATGGTAATGGGAGATGAAATGGGTGAATGATTTGGAGAGTGATCTTTGCAAAATTTTTGGGACAACATTTTTGACTTAAGAGTTTGATGTTTGATGTTTGGATAAAGGATGTTTATGAACTTGTTTATCTTTAGGGTAGACTCGTGACCTTCAAGATAAACTAGTTCAAAGATGATAACCAACTTAAATAAATGCATGGAAAAGGATTCATTTCACATACAAAGTAGCTAAGTTAGGGGTTGGTTTGATAGATATTTAAGTCAAAAAGTGCTGGTGTATTTGAAATTTTTACAAATTTTGGTGAAGTGAAGGATGATTTTTGATGAAGGGGTGGATGAAATATTTGGCCCAATGTTGACTTAGAGTGAACCTTTATTTTCCAATACCAAGGTAGTGAGAAATATGCTAGACCTCTAAAGTGTTCAAACCAAAAAGACCAATGTTTGACTTAAATGAGGAGTTCATATTGAGCATACATGTTTGAATTGTTCAATAGAATAAGTCTATAAAACCTCGTTACCAACTTGTTCCTATTGTAGTACTGTCTTAGGATACATTTTTTAATGTACTTTGAACTATGATGTCTAAGTTTGAAATAGCGGCATGTAGACCTTCTCCTAGAGATTTTTATTTTTTATGAGATCATTTAGAGAATTTTAAGATCACGAAAAATACCAACATTTTGACTTTCAAATAGGGCATACAAGTATGGATTGTTTATTGAAGAATGTCTATAAAAAATTCTTACCAAAATGTTTTTGTTGCGGTAAAGAGCTACAAGGTGTATTTTGATAGATTTTGGAATATGATGCCTAATTTTAAAGTGACGACATGTAGACCTTCTCTTGGGAATTTTGATTTTGCTTGAGATCATTTAGAGAAGTCTAAGATTTATGGAGAAGAGGATATTTATTACCACGTAGGTGGTGGTAATATGGGCCTTTCAACCACAATATCAGCTTGTTCCTCTTCTTTGTCTATGAGGTATGTTGTGTTTCTCCATTGGGTTGGTGTTTCCTTTGTTTTAAAAGTGAAGCTTCTCAAACTACTAATTATATCGATTTATTCTCCTTCAATAAGTTCAAAGTTTGGTTAGATGATAGTGGGTGTAAGGTCAAGTTGTTCGACTGGAATGATTGGATTCCAAATGGTCATGTGGGGTTTAATTTGGTTAAGTTATCTTACTTAAATGAGTTTATTTTTACCAAAAACACTTGTCTTTCTTAGGTTCAAACTAAATGTCTATGTCAAAAACATCATCAATTCCATAAAGTCCATTTTGTGAAAATTGTGAGGTTGAAGCCATAGTTGCCTATGTTAACTTTGGGAAGTATGGACTGAGATGTGAACCAAAATATTTAGAAGTCTCTAAGAATAAATCCTTAAGAAAAGCATCAATATCAAGGTTTTGTCAAAGGGTATCCATATTTAGACCAAAGGGTTTGAAATTTTGAAAATACTTTGTTGATGTTTGTTTACAATGTTTTAGAACCAAGCAAAGTATTAAACTGACTCACAAACAATAGCAATCCTAGATAGATAGATCAGGTATGTATTTCTTAGTAGGCTTACTAACCATCAGAAGAGATGATTAATTCGAGAAGATGAAGTGGAAAAATAGGCTATGCCAAGGAAATGTAGCTTCTTGACATGCTAAGCAAAGGAGTCCCTTCCCCATTAGCTTTATTGCCTCAATCAAAAACCGAATATGGTAAGTAACTTCTTGGAGCGATGGTACTCCAATTTGGTAATTGGACTTGGTTAGCTACTACAAAAAATGATTTTAATGACCATATTTGGGATAAACTGGTGCCATACATGCGGTGATTCTACTCAATTAAGAGGCCTCCCAACCCTTAGAAATATCTAAGTGTTTTAATGCATCACAAGGATACTAAGGGAGACATTCATCAGTATGGGACAACCACAACCAACTCAGTCAGTGACTTTCATCACAACCAATTTTGTTTATATAACGAGCCAAAATAAAATCACCACTTTGATTCATTCCCTCTCACAAGTTGGCAGGCAAGTCCTTTCTAAAGGTGACACATGTTTGAATCATAAAAATATTTTCATCACCCATGATTGCCAATAGGCGCAAGGGGAGAGGATAAGCACTTCCAAGAAGAAAAGTAGACTTGTGTGTTTCTCTTCACCCAAGATCACACGAAGCACAAGGGGATTGGATACACACAACAAGAATACATAGTCAAATCAAACACATGTTCATTTTAATCCATCATAGAAAAATAAGTTCATTTTAAACACCAATTTGAAGTGTGAAACTTGTGTTGTTCAATTTTCATCCAACAGGCAAAATGATGTGAAGGTTCAGTTTTAACAAATTTGAACATTCATTTTAAACCCAAAGGAAATCTAGTTTGGTACTAAACGTGAAATAAAGCATCATTAATGGGTTATAATTTCCCCACAAGTGTCAAAATGCTGTTACAATAACTAAAACTAAGAAAAACTAAAAATTTAAGTTTTCATTTTTTTTTTGTTCTAGTAAATCGCATTTTCAGAGCCCTTTGGACCAAAATTTTGCATTGAAACTTGTGTTCGTCCCTGAAAATTGGTTACAAAAGGCACCTTTTTTAGGGATTGAATTAGTACTCTTGGAGAGCTTTCTAATAGTGCAAACAGATTCAAATTTTGAGCAACGAGTAGAAAGTTATGACCCTAACAAGTTGGGGTAAATAATTTCCTAGTTTTTTTTCAAATTTGCAAAATGAGTTGGTCTTAAAAACAAAAACAAGAATTCAGAGACATGTTAGAGGTTAGATAAAGCAAAAAAATTAAAAACATGTCAAAAAATCAAGCTTAGTTTTGTTTACCAATAATTCACGATGTTGAAATCAATTACGTCGCTCAAAGCCATCAACATCGTCGTTGTATAGGATATGCGTCACTGTATTAAAATTAAAAAACATCACTCTAAATAAAAAAATGAGGTCAATTGCATCACCATATTAAAATTCATTCTACATTAAAAATGACAATAGTGTCACTTAATTAATTTCTGGTGACGAAATTAATTATGCGTCGCTATTTTAATTATGTGTCGCTAAAATGAAATTTCAAATGCATCGTTGTATAGCGATGCATTGTCAATTGCATAGGTGGATAATCAATAGCGTTGTTGTACCTAAAAACAAAAGAAAAATGAATATTTGATAAGAAAATCATCAGATTAGTTAGTTTGTACCCTCCTTCTAGCGCCAAAATGTGACCGACGGATTAGTATGGGCCAACCACACTTGATCCATGAGGATACAAAGTTTAGTTATGCCACTAAACACCAATCCCAATAAGATCAATCAATAAACATTAAACTAGGAACCCATTAAAAATTAACATACTAAACTATGAAAGCTTCAAAAACACCTATTCTAATCCATTGAAACATCCTATTGGGGGAGTGGTGTTGCATTGATGTGGAATGGCAACCCTTTCCCAATCTCATGGATAAATGAGATTGTTTCAATAAATTATATTTAAGGGAATCGACGAAATCGATTATAGATGTGTGATGAAACATGATTCAAATGCTAAACTAACATGATGCAAGCTATTTCAACATGATTTATGCTAAGATGATCGATATGGATGTATGCAAAGCTAATCTAAATGTAGTTTAAGCTAAAAAGATTCAAACCCTAATTTACCAATAAGCTAAATGTATGCATCTATGTTATCATGGATGCCATTAATGGAAGCTAAGCTAATATGAAAGTAAATTTAAGCTAAGATGATAATAAGTGCTAAATATGAGTGTGAATGTGAGTAATTTCAATAGCATGAGTTTTTCTTTGAAAATGATGGATCTATTTGTTTCCAAATAGTGACCTATTTATAGGAGGACAAATAAAAAATGGAGGGTTGAGATAAAAAAAGGTTAATCAATGGTCAAAAAGGAAGGAAGATGGAGGCATAGATCATGGATTCCCATCAAGGGTTAAAAATGCAAGATGATATTTAATCAAGGGCTCACATTAATCCAAGCAAACACACTTTCAAGACTTGCACACGAAGTCTTGTGAGTTAACTTGCACATAAAGTCTTGTAAGTTTTTTAAAAGAAAGAATATTCCTTAGAATATCCTCATGGATGAGGAAAATTAGATATTTAGCAAATTAAAACAAAGTTTTAATGTGCAAAAGGGAAAATAATATTCTATGGGAATATTCCTTTTGGAGGAATGTGCAAAGGAGGAATATTCCCTTGCAAGTGAGGGGGAACTAGATTTATTAGTAATTGATAATTAAAACAAAGTTTTAATTATGTCAATAAGGGGAATTAGGATGATATTCATTAAATAAAGTGATTTAATGAAAAAAGGGGGAAAGTGATATGATATTTAATTAAATAACTTAAAATTATTTAATTAAATAAGAGGACTTAGGGATTTAAATTAAATAACTTGATGTATTTAATTTAATAAGATGAAATGTTAGCATGGAAGGAGGTGAATCAACCTGATTAGATTAATTAGGTTAATGGATGAAAACCAACATAATTAATTAAATAGCTAGGCTAATTTAATTAATTAAGTGAAAAGAGGATGGTTTTAGGATGAAACAGTGTTAGTATACCTGATTCGAGTGCATGATATCATTCAAGAAATTTTTAAGTGTCTATACCATCAATCTTGTACCCTAAACTCTATACCAATACCCTAAACCATAAACCCTATACCCTAAACTCTAAACCCTATATCCTATACCGAGTACATGCAAAAAGATGCCATGTTTTTCACCTCTCCATCCTACCTCTCCCTCCATCTCTTCATCCCTACCTTTCCCTCCATCTCTCCTTCCCTGCCACTCTATCTATCTACCTCTCTACCTCTATCTCCCTCTCCCTCTCTCTACCTATGTATCCCTCCATCACTCCCTACCTCTCTATCTCTCCCTCTCCCTCTCCCTCTCTCTCTCTTTCACCCTCCCTATCTCTACCTATTTTTCCCTCTCTAATTATCTTTATCTCCCCTCTCCTCTCTACATACATCTCCTTGCATTATTCCCTACCTCTCTTTCTCTCTCACCCACTCTCACCCACTCTCTCTCATTCCCTCTCTACTTATCTTTATCTTTCCTCGCCTCTCTACCTACCTATCCCTCCATCACTGCCTCTCTCTCACACAGACCTTTGTCTCCCTCCCCTCCTCCTTCAATCTCTACTTCTCTCCATATCTCCTCTCCATCCCTCCCTCTCCTTGTCTCTATGTCTCTCTCTCTTTCTCTATCTTTTTCTCTCCCTCCCTCCTCCCTCTTTCTCTCTCACTCTCTCATTCCCTCTCTACTTCTCTCTATCTCACCATTCTCTCTCCCTCTCTCTTTGTCACTCTCTCTATATCTCACCTATCCCTCCCTCCCCTATCTCTCTTCTACCCTCCCTCATTCTCTCTCTTCTACTTATACCTATCTAACTTATCCATCTTTATCTCTCCCTCCCTCCTCTCTCTCTCTCTCTCTCTCTCTCTCTCCTCTCTCTTTATCATTATCTCCTTCCCTCTCTACTTCTCTCTATCTCACCTATCCCTCTTAACCTCTCCCTCCATCCACACACTCTCTCTCTCTCTACCCCTCCCTCTCTCTCTCATTTAGCTCTAGCATTTAAAAAATGCATTTTTATTTCCTCTCCGTCCCTCCGTCCCTCTATCCTTCCCTCTCCACTTCTCTCTATCTCCCATCCCCCTCTCTCTCTCTCCCCTACCTCTCTCCTCCCTCTCTCTCCTACCCCTCCCCTCTCTCATTTAGCTCTAACAAATTTCAAAATTGTATTTTTATTTGCTCTCTCTCTCTCTCTCTCTCTCTCTCTCTCCCTCTATCCTTCCCTCTCTACTTCTCTCTATCTCCCATCCCCCTATCTCTCTACCTACATACCTACCTACCTCTCTATCTCTCATTTAGCTCTAGCATTTCAAAAATGTATTTTTATTTGGCTAGCGCCGAATTTGGCACTTGCCAAATTATTTACATTGGGAAATACCAACCCTTTGAATTAGATTTTCCTTGAGAATCCAACCCAAAGGGTTGGATGTCCAATTCATGCTATAGACGTGTTTTTTGAAAAGGAAAACAAATTTCAAATATTTTTAGTCATGGTCTCCATTAGGTTTGCACACGTTTCAATGAAAATTTATAAAAATACCACTATGATGTTAAACTTGTTGTAGCTTGATAAGACTGGTTTTCATTGATGTCAAAAGTATATATGAGATTATTGTAGTGTGGTTGTCATTGATGTAAGAGAGTTGTTGATGTCAAAAGAGTGTTGCAGTCTGGCTATTTTGGTTGCCAGAGTCTCTAATAAATGCTCCAAATTTCTCCACTGATGATACTTCACTCTTGCAGTTTGGAAAATGGATTTATGATGTGTCAAGGCATGTGTGATCCAAGTTTTAGTTCACTTAGGTTCTGAAAAGATGTGTTTGTGAGTGATAGTTTGAAGACTATGTTGTTTCTGTGAAGATGCTTTCAGAGGTGTAAAGGTTGGATTTGTATTCCTCCACATTTGTAGATATGGTTGTGTGGATTAGAAGGTAATATTTTTATGTTGTGAAGGTGCTATATCCAAATTTTCATATCATTTTTCCTTCCATAGAGAAAGTTTGAAGTGACAGTGTTCAAGACTGTGTTGTCTGGTGACTAGTTTAAATGTATGTTTGCTTGTGCCAACTTTTTTCTGCATGAAGTTATGAAATGGCTATATGAGAGTGTTCCTATGTGTCATGTGATGTTTTCTATTGCTCTGCAAGATGGTTTTTAGTTTCTCTGGAATAGCCTATGGTCTGGAATGAAGTTGTTGTTGGGTTATGCTTTTGCCTAGCTGACTAGGGAATGTTGAAGGTATGCACCACAAGTTCAAGGTTGTGTAGAGCTCATGGAGTGTTTGAAGGTGTTTTATGGGTCATTTAAACTCATCTAGAAGAATCATGAGTAATTATTTATCATTCATGTGTACTGCCAATGTTGTGAAGGCGCCAATACTTCATTTTTCATGTTTTTCTTCCTAAGGTCGATCGATTTTTTATTTGCAAAGGGTGCAAATGTTTTTCAATGAAGACTAAAGAAACACAGATTGTTTAGGACTAGGTTAAGTTTGTGTTGGAATCTACAAGGCATGTTCCTCTTGTGATATTGCTATCAAGATTCAATTGTATAGTTTTATGAGTCAAACTCATTGATCCATGTTTCATGAGTAGTGGTTCACAAGAACCCATATCTCATGATAGTGAATGGTCCACTTAGCACTAATTACAGCTAAGTGATGCTCGCAGAGGTGAAACATTGGGCGTTCTCGGGAGGTCACCCATCCTAGTACTACTCCAACTCAAGCGCGCTTAACCACACAGTTACCCCCAAGGTTAAAACTGCTTAGCTTGCAACCCCATTTGAAAAACCTTTAGCAAGTGTTGTGCCTTATGAACCATTCATTATAGAACCCCTTTAGCTCATCAATTGATAAGTAGGATGTATTTTCCACAACACGTCAAATTGTGATATTACTATCAGGACTCAACTGTGTAGTTTTACGAGTCAAAATCATTGACCCATGTATCATGAGTAGTGGTTGAATCCTGATAGCAATATAACAATTTGACACGCTATGGAAAATACCTCCTACTTAACAATTGATGAGCTAAAGGGGCTCTATAATGAATGGTTCATAAGGTACAACACTTGCTGAAGGTTTTGAAAATGGGGTTTCAAGCTAAGTGGGTTTAACCTTAGGGGAAACTTCATGGTTAAGTGCACTTAGTTGGAGTAGTACTGGGATGGTGACCTCCTGGGAAGGCTTAGTGCTTCACCTATGTGAGCATAACTTAGATGAAATGAGTGCTAAGTGGACCATTCACTATCATGAGAGGTGGGTTCTTGTGAACCACAACTCATGAAATATAGGTCAATGAGTTTGACTCATAAAACTACAAGGTTGAATCCTGATAATAATATCACAATTTGACACACTATGGAAAATACCTCCTACTTATCATGTTCCTCTTTCTAGTGTTGCATGTAGCCCTTTTGGGTCTTTAACTCTACATGTTTCATGTTGTTGTTTGATATTTGGTTTACTTGTAATTATAATATTCTTTATTGTAGGTTAACATATGGAATGTAATCAATGTAATATCATGTATATTATAAACCTAGTTGATCTAGGTCATGTGTGTTGTCAATAATGTGTAATACATTATGATAACTGTATAAGCCACTAAAATAGAAAGAGAAGTGGAAGATCTTGTTCGAATTCAATTTGATCATATTTTTGTGACAAAAGGGAATTGAAGAGTGTGCCTAACTATTTGTTGGAGGTAGTGAGCCAAAGGAAAAAATTCTTGAAGGCTAAAAGTAGTGAGCATGTAAGCTACAAAGAAGACATTTGAAGAAGAGACAAAGTAGAATTACAATCATCAAAATGATTGAGCCTAATTGTTAGATTAAAAAAATGGAAGGATTGTCATGCTATAATCTTTTTTTATTTTGTTTTCAGTTTAGGGAGTAGTTGCTTCCTTGCGTTGTAGCCCTAAAAAAAAGTCTATAGGAGTTGTATCTTCCTTGGGAGTGACCCTAAAACCTCTTTACAGGGAGTAGTAGCTTCCTTGGGTTGTAGCCCTAAAACAAAGTTGTAACTGTTATTCATTTGTGAGGTTGGATTAGGACAATAGATCCTAGCAATAGTTCTCACTATGGTTTTTCCCCTTTAGAGTTTTCCACGTACATCTAGTGTTGTGTGGTGTTATGCATTGTGTGCATCTTTCATGTTTCTATTTGTGTTGTAAAGTTTAAGATTTGATTTGCTATAGAGGTTTTGAGATTTGATAGAATATTGATTCACCCCTCTTCTCAATATTTTGATGTGTGTTCTTTTAAGGAAGCAGATTGGTTTCATGACATTGTAAGAAGAAAGATTCAGTAGCCTTGTCAATAGTAGAAGCAAAGTGTATTATTGCAACATCTTTCTATACTCAATTATCATGGATGAAGAAAACATTAAAGGATATCAAGATAAATTATGATGAGTCTATTCCCATTCTATGTGATAACACAAGTGATATTAATATTTCCAAGAATCCAGTAATGCATTCTAGAACCAAGCACATATCAATCAAGTGTCACTTTCTAAGAGAGAAGGTTGCAAATAAAGAAGTACAGTTGGAGTATGTACCTACAAAGGATCAAATTTCATTTCACAAAGGAACTTGCAAAATATATATTTGAGTATCTCAGGTAGAAGTTATGGGTAATTTCCCCTCCTTGCTAGATGCATAATTTATGCATCTATCTTGGGGGATTAATTCAAGCCATACCCTCATTCCTGGACTAATGGTGGTTACCTCTTAGGGGGAGTAGGTAGTGGTTTTTGCTAACAAGGGGAGCATGTAAAATGTATCAAGATGGAGAGAATTTACATAAAAGGGGGAGAGTTTGAAGAGGAGAAATTATGCTTGAAAGAGAGAGAATTTTTTTTTCCTATCTTTTATGACAAAGGGGAGAGAGAAATGTGCACCTAAGGGGGAGAGATATCGTGGGATGGTTTTTCCATTAATGAAAAAGGGGAAGATTTTTGAAACTTGATAAGCTTGGTTTTCATTGATGTCAAAAGTATGTATGAGATTATTTCAGGGTGGTTGTCATTGATGTAAGAGAGTTGTTGATGTGAAAAGAGTGTTACAGTCTAGTTGATTTGGTTGCTAGGGTCTCTAATAAATGCTCCACATTTCTCTATTGATGATGGTTTGCTCCTATACTTTGGAAAGTGTCTTTATGATATGACAAGTCATGTGTGATCCAAGTTTCGGTTCACTTGGATTTTGGAAAGATATGTTTGTTAGTTATATTTTAAAGATTGTGTTGTTTTTGTGGAGATTCTTTTAGAGGTGTAAAGGTTTGATTTACATTCCTCTGTGTTTGTAGAAATTGTTGTGTAGATCATAAGATAAGATTTTGATGTTGTGAAGGTGCTATATCCAAAGTTTCATATCATTTGTCCTTCTGTAGAAAAAGTTTGAAGTGATAGTGTTCAGGACTGTGTTGTTTGGTGACTTATTTCAATGTCTATTGGCTTGTGCCAAATTTTTATTGTATGAGAGTGTTTTTGTGTATCATTTGATGTTTTATGTTGCTTGATAAGATGTTTTTTGGTTTCTCCAAAATAGGTTATGGTTCAGAATGAAGGTGTTGGTGGGTTATGCTTTTTTCTGGCCGACTAGGAAATGTTGAAGGTATGTGCCACAAGTTCAAGGTTGCATAGAGTTTATGGAGTGTTTTATGGTGTTGTATGGGTCATGTTGACTCATCTAGAAGAAGCGTGAGTAATTATTTATTATTCATGTGTATGACCAGTTTTGTGAAGTGGCATACTTCATGTTTCATGTTTTCTTCTTAATGATGACCTATTTTTATTTGTGAAGTGTGTGGATGATCTTCATTGAAGACAAAATCTATGAAGATTTTTAGGACCAAGTTAAGTGTGTGTTGGAATCCACAAGGAATGTTCCTCTTCTTGGTGTTGCATGCAGTCCTTTTGGGTCTTTCCCTCTACACATTTCATGTTGTTTGATCTTTTCTTGACTTGTAGTTGTAATATTCTTTATTGTAGGCCAACATATGCAATGTAATTAATGTAATAACATGAATATATTGCAAACCTAGCTGACCTAGGTCATGTGTGTTTTCAAGTATGTGTAATGTGATATGATAATTGTATAATGACTAAAATAAAAAGAGCTTAAGTGGAAAATATTTTCCAAATTCAATTTGATCATATTTTTGTGACAAAAGGGAAGTGAAGAGTGTGCCTAACTATTTGTTGGAGGTAGTGAGCCAAAGGAAGGATGATAGAATTTTTAGGAAAATCTACACAAAACCTTCAGAGCAAAAGACATGAATCTGAACCATGCGAGTGCAAGACATAGGTAAGAACGGAACAACAAGTCCATTCTAGACCAATTCCAAAAACCACAGTCATGCACAAGCATACGAGAGAGCTAGGCTATTCAGAAGTTGTAGACCACCAGAATCAACTTCATAGCCTCCATGCAATTAGAGCAGCAGAGAAACTGCCTTCAGTGCTAAGTCAAAACACCCAACACAAGCGCACAAATTCATGGCTGAACAACAACACAAGAAACTCCATACCGCTAGGGAGCCTCTCACATAGACACCTAGTATGAAACCATGCTTCGCTGTAACACAGCCACAAGCACATCTCACGCCCTTTGCATTAGGAACATTTGCTGTGAGCTAGGAGCCTCAGACCATATTGCAACAATATGATCAACTCCAGTCATCTCCAGCGTCTTTCAAAACAATGTGTTGAATCAAGGAAGCAAGAACTTCCACTCATCGAAGGATCAATCACCAATTGATTTCTCCAGATTTCCTCAAGCTTGCCAGGCTAAGAAATCAACACGGGAGAAATACCTAGAACTCTAGTAACCAGAAGAAGGCTTTGACACCACTTCTTGGTATCATCAAGCCTCAACCTCCTTCAACCAGCTCTGATACCACTTGTTGGGGATATAGAGTCGGTTCTGTCAACATAGAACACGTCTAAGAAAACAATGCCTTAGTGATTTTAATTTTTATCACTTCAAAGACACAAACAACTATGCCGTAAAGCAAAAGCAGGCATAGTTGATCCCCCATTGAAACTCTGAGAGAAGTAAAATAAAAATTTATAACAGATTCAACACAAGCACAAATTCAATATAGCAGAATCTAACAACATGAAGGACAAACATGTAGACACACAGATATACGTGGGGAAAACCTTTTTAGGTGAAAAACCCCATACTCCAAAATATTGAACCATTTTATTATTCAATAATAGAAAATAGTTACAATACAATCTCAAGCTCATAGCCTATAGAGGAGTCACATCTCGTTCATCTGGAGAAAAATACAGGCAACACAAAATAGAAACATCACATGATTACAATGTCCTTAATGACATATCATGTAGATTACCTTTAGCTCCTCACAAATGACTATCATAGATAGCTTGATGACTAGCCCAGCCACACGGCCTCCAAAGGTTCACATCTTCGTAGAAATGAGAGACAAAGTGTTCATAGTTAGGACCATTCGAACACTATCTCTTTGTCTATTCACTCTTTTTTCCTTTATGTGCACACAAGATTACTTAATCTCTTACCGTACGCCAACCTATTCTGCCTGTCTAAACAATAAAATATCCTCAAGATATACACTGACAGATCTTCTTGCATTGGGCCACCCATGCATTCAATTCCTTGCCTCAATCGGGTCCTATCTTCAGCTGAAAACTCAACCTGCAATAACTGTCATCACTATTTTGGCACCTAGCCAATCAACATCATGACGCTAAGACATGTGTCGCATTTTTGTTCATTCACTACCTTTGACCTTTGGTCAAACTCGGTTAAGCCAATTGGCTAAGCTTTGAGCTCACCTCTGTCATCTACCGCGCAACCGCACCCAGTCCAGACAACCATCGCGGTATGACGGTGAGCCCACGTCGACCATTCGGTCTCCAACCACGCTACTATCGAGCTCAGTCGACCCAGCAGTAGTAATGCATTGAGTCAACCTGAGCTCATTCCTTGTCTCCATCATGCTACTACTGAGCTCAACGGGTCACCCCATGGTGTGGCAGTAAGCTTGCCTGAGCTCCATCTTTGATCACCCTGCGCTACTGGGCCCCAATCGCCAGACACCCACGGAAAAGCGGTGACCTCCAGCACAGAACGCTAACGGTCAACCGCGCTACCATGGGGGCCACCATGTCACCCCATGGTAGGGCGGTGACCACCAGGCAGAATGCCAATGGTCTTACCATGGCACCGCAATGGTGGTAACTGCATTCGCCAACCGCTAGCCGTCCACCGTACGGCTTCCTCAAGCACCGTCCATGGTAAAGCGGTAACCATCATTAGACCGCTGCCCTTCAACTGCCAGTAGCTACCATGCCACCAACGAGAAACTCCTGTGGTAAGGCAGTATGGCCTTGCTCTACCAACATGCTGCCAATTGCACTACCTTGCCACCTCCGAGCAACCCCTTCGGTATGGCGGTAATCACCACGCCAACTATCGCCACTCACCGCGCCACCACTAGTCTAGAAGAAGACTGTTGCAGTAAGGCGATAACACCGCCCAACAACCAGACAAAGGAAGGTGGCCTGTGGTAAAGTAGTAAACCACACAACTGTGCGACCAAGGAAAGCTTGCAGCGATATGGTGGTAAAGGCCAGAAAAGAGCTCCAAGGAAAAATGAAAGTCCAAGCCAAGAAGATGAGGCATAAATATCCAACAATCTCCCACTTGACAAAGTCTTATTGGATTCTTCCAAAAAACGCAAACAAAGGACCATCACCATGCTTCCATGCTCCAACCAAGACACTTCAACAACATTCAAAAAATGTCCACCATCTCAGGTTATAGCTCCAAACATCCAACATAGGAAAAGGAACAAGCCAAGGCATATATGCACCAGTCTCTGAAACACAAGCATCAGATCCTTTAGGTGGAAAAGGCACCACAGAAGCAACAACAAGGCACAACACGAACATAGAAACAAGAACCAAAACTCCAGAAAAAGATAAACCAACTAGCTAGAACAACAACCATAAAACTAACTACCCGCATCCAACTGATCAAACCCACATGACTGAAAAACCAGGACCCACAACTCGTGATAATCCAATCACCCATACCTCAAAGGTATGACCATCAGTAAACTCATGCCATCACACAGCCAACCCAACAACAGAAAAAACAAGCACCATGTGTCAACCAGTCAAAAGACCAAACACATCCAGGTACTCCCACTGCAAAGGTACTATCCAAATGAATGCAAAAAAAGCATCATCACAAGTGATCTAGGCATACTAAGTCCACCAATCCTGCACATAGAAAAATGTAACCATGTAGTTCCAAGGAACATTCACACTGATATGCACAACCTACAACCACCTGCTGCAAGAAAAATTTCTCTCAACAGTCTTCCACATTCTTCCAAGGTTCCATATCTGACTGAAGAAGGAAACACCATGACTCCACAAACATCTAAATTAAAATGAACAATTAGGAAGAAAAAAGACCAGAAAAGACAGAAACAACAAATCATAACATGTAGCATCCTCCTAAATACACTTCTAAATGCTAGCTATGTCAAGAATGATCTTCTTCACATCCCAAAGGGAAAGCCTTTACAACATCCAATAGAATGTAAGCATCCCAAAGAAGATCAAACTAACCCATATAACCATCTCCTATCAATCCTCAAAAGCACAAGGAGATACACAATGCTGTCCACCTTTCATTATGAATCCTCCAGAATCTCACAACTCAAGATTCATATCCATGAAAGATAAAGCATAACACATATCTGAAAGCTATAATGGGAAAATACCTTTCAAATAAACTTCACTGCCGAGCAGACCAAGAAAAGGAGAAAAGATGCTCCTCCAAGATATACAAGTCACCGTGACTTACCCAAGAGGATTCTCCTTCATGGTCTCTGTTGAACTCGCATTCAACCAAGGTACAGGCTACTCATACTTTCAACTATAACAACAACATTCTCAAAAGAATTCCAGCCTCACCTTATTCTCTATGCATCCATGAGCACCATCACCTATCATTTCACACTAACTCCAAACTACATTACTGCACTTATCATGAAGTCCACCAGCATATGACCAAAGTACTCAAAACATAAAGAAACACCATACCACTATCAAAGCTCCAAACCAGCTGAACAAGAACTTATCATGACACCATGATCTACACATCCCCCTTAGGAGATACCATGCTTCAAGTGAACTATCCATGGTCTCAAGAGCAAAGCAACATGCCAAAACTCTAATGCACAAGCAAGAGTATACCATGACATAAAGAAAACAAACTCTAAACCGACATCACCTGTCAAGCACCACCAACATCTTAGCCAGAGACTACCAAGGTCCTCCATGGCTCCACACCTTCAAATAGTGACCATGCAGATGCGAAAGAAATCTTCTGTAGCAACAGGATCTAAGAGTCCTCAAGAAGCATCTGCAACACCAAAGATGATCATTCACCACCAAGTGATGAATCCACAGTCACTGCTAAAGCTCCCATTGAACTGTGACATCGAGCTCTCCAAGCACCATGACCGACCACCCCATCACTGTCAAAAGCTTACACTAGATAGTGCAACAAGATCTCCATGACATCGTGATTATCATGCTATAGGTCCCGATCATTGACTATTCAAGTACTCCAACATTGTCCATCCTCTCATCTCAAAACAGCCATGCCAATGCACAAGTGACCACAGACAATGCCAACTAACAGACATGCACCACATTGTTACAACCTCATGGATATTGACAGTCCACTTCCGAGTTGTCTCACAACAAACATGTAGGTAAGGAAAACCCACAATATTGCACAACTCATGGATGCAACCAATGAACTTGCAAATCTATCATCGCACTGGAAGCAACAAAATTGAGATAAACAAAGGAACAACCCACGTAAACAACTTGACTCAAACACCAGATCAGCAATAGATCCGATTTTCCAATCATGTCCACAACTCAAACACCATAGTCTAGGAAACCAGCATGCAACACCACAAGAATGTTGAATGAAAACACATACCAACACTCTCATGTAGAGAAGAAAATGCACCTCCTCAAACCATGTCGAACTGCAACTATCTCATCTAGTCACACCCCAGAAGCCAGGGTCTAGAAAATAGCTGAACAGTAGCTCCACACTCCACAAGTTTTTTTTGATCATGTAAAACCTATAAAACCATAGTGTTTATAAAACACCCATGCATCTCCATATTCATTGCTCATCTGGATGACTCGGGAGTCTACACACAACCATCACGGTTAACCAGAACAATGAAAAATATGAAAATGCATGATAGAATTTTTAGGAAAATCCACACAAAACCTTCATAGCCAAAGACATGAATTTGAACCATGCGAGTGCAAGACATAGGTAAGAATGGAACAAAAAGTCCATTTCAAATCAGTTCCAAAAACCACAGTCATGCACAAGAATACGAGAGAGCCATGCTATTCAGAAGTTGCAGACCACCAGGATCAACTTCATAGCCTCCATGCAATCAGAGCAACGGAGAAACTTCCTTCAGTGCTAAGTCAAAACACCTAGCACAAGCGCACAACTTCATGGATAAACATCAACACAAGAAACTCCATACCGCCAGGGAGCCTCTCACACAGACACCTAGGATGAAACCATGCTTCACTGCAACACAACCACAAGCACATCTCACGCCCTTTGCATCAAGAACATTTGCTGCGAGCCAGGAGCCTCAGACCATATTGCCACAATATGATCAACTCCAATCATCTCCAACATCTTTCAAAACTATGTGTTGAATCAAAGAAGCAAGAAGTTCCACTCATCAAAGGATCAATCGCCAACCGATTTCTCCATATTTCCTCAAGCTTGCCAGGCTAAGAAATCAACATAGGAGAAATACCCAGAACTCCAATAACCAAGAGAAGGCTTTGACACCACTTGTTGGTATCATTAAGCCTCAACCTCCTTCATCCAGCTCTGATACCACTTGTTGGGGATACAAAGTCGGTTCTGTCAATATAGAACACGTCTAAGGCAATAGTGCCTTAGTGATTTTCATTTTTATCGCTTCAAAGACACAAACAACTATGCCATAAAGCGGAAGCAGGCATAGTTGATCCCCCATTGATCCTCTGAGAGAAGTAAAAGAAAAACTTATAACAGATTCAACACAAGCACAGATTCAAGATAATTGAATTTAACAACATGAAAGACAAACATGTAGACACACAAATATATGTGGGGAAAACCTTTTCAGGTAAAAACCCCCACACTCCAAAAGATCGAGCCATTGTATTATTCAGCAACAAAAAATAGTTACAATACAATCTCAGGCTCATAGCCTATATAGGAGTCACATCTTGTTCATCTGGAGAAAAATACAAGCAACACAAAACAAAAACATCACATGATTACAATGTCCTCAATGACATATCATGTAGATTCCCTTTAGCTCCTCACAAATGACTATCACATCTAGCCTGATGACTAGCCCAGCCACACGGCCTCCATAGGTTCACATCTTCATAGAACTGAGAGACAAAGTGTTCACAGTCAGGACTGTTTGAACACTATCTCTTTGTCTATTCACTCTTTTTTCCTTTACGTGCACATGAGATTACTTAATCTCTTATCGTGCACCAACCTGTTCTGCTTGTCAAAAAAATCAACCGTACTCAGGATATACACTGATAGATCTTCTTGCATCGAGCCACCCAGGCATTCAATTCCTTGCCTCAATCAGGTCCTATCTTCAGCTGAAAACTCGGCCTGCAATAACTGTCATCACTGTTTTGGCACCTAGCCAATCAACATCATGACACTGAGCCACGTGTCACATTTTTGTTCGTTCACTACCTTTGACCTTTGGTCAAACTCGGTCAAGCCAATCGGTCGAGCTCCGAGCTCACCTCTGCCATCTACCACGCAACTGCACCGAGTCCAGACAACCATCATGGTATGGTGGTGAGCCCATGTTGACCATTTGGCCTCCAATCGTGCTACCGCTAAGCTCAATCGACGTGGACGCGGTAATGTGGTGAGCCCACCCGAGCTCATTCCTTGTCTCCATCATGCTATCGCTGAGCTCAACGGGCCACCCCATGATATGGCGGTAAGGCCACCTGAGCTCCATCTCTGATCACCTTGCTCTATCGGGCCCTGATCGCTAGACACCCGTGCCAAAGTGGTGACCCCCAGCACAGACCGCTAACGGTCAACCACGCTACCGTGGGGGCCGCTAGGCCACCCCGTGGTAGGGCGGTGATTGCCAGGAAGACTGCCAACATTCTTACTGTGGCACCATGGTGAGACATCTCATCACCCATGGTATGGTAGTAACTGCATTCGTCAACTGCTAGCCGTCCACTAGAACCACCACAGCTTCCCTGAGCACCATTCATGGTAAAGAGGTAACTGTCACTAGACCACCACCCTTCAACCGCCAGCAGCTACCACGCCACCAATGAGCAACTCCTGAGGTAAGGCAGTAAAGCCTTGCTCCGCCAACATGCCGCCAACCGCACTACCTCGCCACCTCCGAGCAACCCCTACGGTATGGCGGTAATCGCCATGCCAACTGTCGCCGCTCACTGCCAGTCTAGAAGAAGATGCTTGCATTAAGGCGATAACATCGCCCAACTGCTAGACCAAACAAGGTGGCCCATGGTAAAGCGGTAAACCGCACAACCGTTCCACCAAGGGAAGCTTGCAGCGGTATGGCGGTAAAGGCCAGAAACAGGGCTCTAAGGAAAAATGGAAGTCCAAGCCAAGAAGATGAGACATAAATATCCAACATTTACAAGGAGTAGTAGCTTTGGTTGTATGCCTAAAAAAATATTGTAATTGTTATTCATTTGTGAGAATGGATTAGGATAGTAGCTCCTAGCAATATTTATCACCGTGGATTTACCCTATGGGCTTTTCCATGTACATCTGGTGTCATGTGGTGTTGTGCATTGTGTTCATATTTCATGTTTTTTTTTGTGTTGTAAAATTTAAGATTAAATTTTATCTTGAGGTTTTGAGATTTGATAAAATACTGATTCACCCCCCCTTCTCAGTATTCTAATGTATGTTCAAAAAAAATCTCTTAGCTCTCTAACCATATTTTTTTCACTTTTTGATTATTGATGTAGAGCAGGGTTGTGAACTTGTACAAAATTTGAAACAATCAAATTTTCCAACTCTAGAGTCCAAACTTTGTGATTGCCTTCACAATCTCCTATTTCCCTTGTTGGACAACAAATAGGGTTTTTGTGGTATATATTGCAATAAAAAACTCCAACCCACAATACAAAAGTTGTTTAGGATATTGTTTTGGGAGTTTTAAAATATTTCTAAAATTTGAGGGTGGTTGTTTTGTAACCCAAGACCTTAAAATTAATTGTCCTGCTTGACAAGAGACCTAATTAGGCTTGTTCAACTAGGCACCTATTGGCTTTACAATCTCCCAACCTCCACTCTTCAAACCAACACCTTGCACATGTCAAATATGACCTTACTCAACATTTCCAATCACCCCAAACCATTTCTCAAGGGTTTTCCTACAAACCCTAACTTCTATGCTTCTATCTTGCCCAAAACATGAGGTTTCCAACCTAGGGCAGCAACAAATCTTCACCAGATCTTATCCCCTTCTCCTGCAAACACCAAACACACAAAACACAACCTAAATACTTCCATTCCACTAGTTCTTAGGCCATTTCCCTAGTGGGATGGCTCAAAACTTCATTTTCTTCACTCAAAACACTAAAACCTAGGGTTTCAAAGCAATTTTCAGAAGAAAAAAAAAGGCTCTAACTCACTCAAATTTTAATGAAATCAGATGAGACTAGTTGTAAACAAATAAGGATTCAAATATCCATCAATTCCAATCACAAATTAATCACCTACCAGCTGTACAAAGTCGTACACACCTCTATAGTAGAAAATTCAATGAAGAAAACACTGAAAAATAATGTTTTATTGATGCTCAAACTTCAATGTGATCACTCGAACCTCGTACCAAAATTTACAAAGCTTATTTAAACATAACAAGACATAATCCAACTATTGGCCAACTACCTTTCAACTCCCAATGCTTCACCATCCAAGAATGCAAAAATACAAAGTTGCTTGACCAACATTTTGCAACTTTTTTGCAAATTTACAAAATTTACTCACCAACCCACCTATCAACCTAAAATTGACTCAAACACACACAAAGGAATAAAACATGGTCTTGACGAACTTATTACAAACAAAAAGATGTCTTGACCAACATCAAATGCTAACACTTAGCAACTTTTCATATTAAGACCTATGGTGCCTTGCACTAATTATGTTAAAGTTTTCATCTTTAATTTCTTTTGTTAATGTATCTTTTTTTATCAAAAACCAACATGTGGTATTTTGGGTAAATTTTTTACTTATTTATCAAATTTTGAAACAAATTACATTTTTAGAAACTATACTCCATTCTACATGTATTGATTTTTTTTTTTGAATTTCAATTAGTTTTCAAAAGGTTTAGGGGGGAGCATGCTCAAATATCTATTTTTAGGATGTGTCCACTTTAAAAATTAGTAAAAATCCATATACATTAAAACATTAACTGAAAAATCTAGTATAACCTACATGGCGCTAGCTAAATTCTCGCTAAAGCGATTTTTGAAATTCTAAAAAAAGTTAACATTTTAGGGCGAGCACACCAGACACTATGTGATGTTGTTTGAAAAAAATAGGAGCATTTTGTGTACTCCCCCTTTTTAAACCATTAATCTTCACCATTTTCAAAAAAATAGTATTTTAGAAATCAGATTTGGAGCACTACAACTCTTGTTCTTGTTGCATCTTCTAATTTTGAGGATAAATATCTTCATTTTCTTGTCAAATATCAGGCTGTTGATTTTTTTTTAAAAGTGGCATCTTAAGACCCCTTTTTTGTATCACTTCTTAGTGCACTTACCTTATATTTTTTCTTTCTTTTAAACTTCCTCGCATGAGGATGGTTCAATTTACAATCTCTCACCCCTCATAATATTCTTCCAAATTCCTGTATTTCTGATTGAAACACAAGCATGCACCATAGGATAGAATTTAGAGAATTCCAGAGACCCCTTAGGAGTGATAAAATATAGATTAACTATTTGGGAATAATAAAAGATTATAAATTGATGGATTATACCCTTGGGAGATAAGATAAATGATGATTCCATGTGTGCAATTAAGGCTATAGATCAAGGGTAATCTAATAAATTAACCTATAAACTCATTCCATTAGAGCTAAATGGTAACTAATCAATACCAATTACAACAAAAATCTATGGATACAAGATTATGAAATCATCTCATTATTAATGTTATAAATAATTTACAATGGTATATTGTCCACCCCTTTGATATCTTTGGCCCTCCAACCTAACTCTACTATTGGAAATAAATATGGCTAACCCATTCCTCTCACAATAAACATGTCCAATCCTAATCTTGGTGAAAATTTTAGCAAGTTTCCCTACCATTCTTGATTATATTGTTGATGTTTCATGAAGGGGAAGTAAGATCCTTGAGTTCTTGATAAACTTAGAGAGACACCCTAAAAAATTATATGGGTAAGCCTAAGATCTATAACAATCTAAATTCTCCATAAGGCCCTTGTGGCTTTAGGAACATGATTTGATTAGGATCCTAAAATTCCATCAAAAGCTACCAAAAAATACATGTTACTATCTCTAAAGATCCCTCTACCCCCACTAGACCAAAATTACCTTTAAAAAATCATCAAATTTCGATTTGACCCTATTAGGTTCAAGGAAGGTCGATGAGACGTCTTTTCTCATTAACAACTTAGTTTTACTAGCAAGTAAATGGATAATAATTGAGCCCTAATTACTTTGCAACTCTTATTTCTACTTTAAAAGGAGGCAAAGAGATTGATATTCTAATATAATCAAAAGCATTATAACTATTTAAAAAGGAATAATTAAATTACTATAGAGATATTAATCAACTTTTCCTATTACTAGAATACAAAAAAATAATAAATCTAAATATATTGATAAAAATAAAACAAAAAAATAATAATAAACATAGGAAAATAACAAAGGAACATAGAAAATATAGGACAAATACTAAGAAGGAAATCAACTATTATAATCAATAACCATCAAAAGTAAGAAAAAATAATTACAATTATCAAAATACTGTTTTGATTATATGGGAAAAGCAATTTTTTAATAGACCCAAAACCCTTTACAACTGAGCATACAAAATGCTTCTCAAAAAATAAAACATTACACCATCAATAGCAGCCAAAATAATTATAGGTAAAGAAGGTTTTGAAGGGACCTCGAAACCCTTTGCAAAAGAGAGCACTACTTTAAAAGATAATAAAAAATAGACAAAGTAGCCAAGAGTAGCAAAAAACCAGCCAAGCAATGGGACAAAACCAACCACCAACTATAGATTTTTTAAGATATTTGTAGCTTCCATATCACTATCAATAATATTTTGATGCATATCCATGACCTCAACTATCTCCTTAGTAGGAACCCCAATATTCTTCTTGGTTTTATTATGAGTCCGAGTGCATGGACCCTTCTCACCAATCCCATCTTTTGGAGCACTAGGGAGATCCGTCATGCCACTAGCAACTTGTTTCACACTAGATGAGTCTCCAGTCCACTTCCTAGCTTTCTCATTAAGGAATTGAATCCCCTCAACTTCATTTGAGATAGTAGTATTACTAACATTGACAATCTTTTCCAGGTTCTAGTAGGTTCTGTCCATCTTATTTGTTGAGAAAAGGTTTCTCAAGCTTATTGGTGTAAAAGGCATGGGCTGAAGGTTCATCAGGTTGACAGGTGAATTTCAGTGGGACCAAAATCTTTTTGACATCCCAATAAGTGTCTCATCGAAGAGATAGGAACATGTAGATGAGACTTAGTAGCTAGTCTCCTTGACATCTCGATAACCACTTCATTGAAGAGACAGTCACATGTCGATGGGACGAAATGATCAGTCTCTTCGACATGCTGATAAGGTGGGACCAAACAACCATGAAGGATGACATCAACAAGACATATGGCGATGGGTGTTTCACTAATATAGCTAGTCACACTGGTGACATTAGTTGTATGATGATGATGGGGTGACACGTAGGTAGTAGGGATGACTCGATCAAATCCGCAAGGTATATCGCTGTGACCTCCTTATATCAGTGTCAGTTGTTACAATGTCTCTTCAGCATTTCGATGAAAAATCATTGGCAAGACTTCACCATATCAAAAGGAGTCACTGGGGAGTCCCTTTGATGGAACAATGAGTGTATTAGTGTGTCAATGGAATCTCAGTGAGATAATATCAAGAGTCTCTTCGACATTTTGATAAAACTTCATAGGAGAGACAATGACTATTCATATGGTATGGAAGTTGGAACAACGATTTTTTTGTAACACTTGAGAAGTATGTATGTAATGTCGTAGTGCATTGGAAAAATGTGAGGAGAGATTGGATTTAGAGGGGTTATGCTGTTGGATTTTCTCTAGATGGAACAGGATGTAGAGCTCCATGTAAAGGCTTAGATCCTGCATTGTATTGTAATTGTGTATTTGGTTGTTGAATAATACAATGGACCTATGCTTTTGGAGTGTGGAGTTTTTTACCTGAAAGGGTTTTCCCCACATAAATCTTTGTGTTCATGTCTTATGTTCCATATTTCTTGTTTAATGATTTTGTTTATTGAATATGTTTAATGCATGTTGTTGAAACTGGTTGATCTTGCATGATCTAAAATTGCATGAACTTTCCTCTAAGGATTATTGGTGGGAAATAATATATGTCTGATTCCACTTTATGGAATGGTAGTACATGCTTTTGAGGCTATCTGAAGAAACAGTTTATCGAAGGCCCCTACTGATCTCAATGTTTGTTTTGAGATGATTCCATTTCCCTTTAATAGGTATCAGAGCTTTCTTTTAGGATTTTCTCATTCCTAGTGTTTCTAGTTCTGGGTATTCCTTTTGTGAAGATTTCTTAGTCTGACAAGCTTGAGGAAATATGAAGGAATCGGCTGAAGATTGATCCTTTGGTGAGTGGAAGTTCTTTCTTTTTTGTTTTAGTTCAAGAGATAACACACAACTTGAAGGATGGTGAAGACAAAGAAAATGGAGTTGTTTATATTAAAATGATGTGATCTGAAGCTTGTAGTTGTGTTAGCAATCAAATATGCACCTCGTCAGATTTGCAAAAAATTGGACTATCTGTTGCAACATTGAGACCCTCTCTAGATGTGGGTGATCTATAAGGAAAGAGAATCTCCAAAGTGAGCTAGTTCTCCGTATGATGATCCTATTCTAATAATCTTCTTGGGAAAAGGATAGAGAGAAAACATAACTTAAAACCTATGATTTTGAATTGATTTTTTAATATTAGATGATGAACTAAAGACTATTCTGGATTTTCCTCACAAACAGTGCTAAAAAACCAACAAAGATTTCACAACCTCTCAAGAACAAATTTACATAAGTACTTTGCATGAAGGTTTGTTCAAAACACGAGATGCAACCTGTATCTTTGCACCTTTCTGCATCAAACTACAACCTAGGACATAACAAGGACTTCTTAAATTGAAATCACAAGATAAACATCAAATTGTAATTGTAAATGGACATAAAATGATAGATAGGAATGCTGCTTTTTTATTCACTGTAGGAGTATGCCAGAAAATAATCTCATTGAGTACAAAAATAGTTTCAGCTCAAAAATGTGTAAGAGCAAAAACAGTCTGAACTAGAAAACCCTAAGTTTTCTCCAAAGATATATGTCTCAAACCCTAATCCGAGCCTTTGAAAAAAACTCAAGGAAAAGGTCCTAAAAACTATGCAACAAGTTGGCATAAAAGTGGAAAGTCACACTTTTTGCATGCATCAATTGTCAGGCTTCTAAAAAAAAGCAAGAAACTGCTTTTAAAGAAAGAAAAACACCTTATCTCTCCAACTGAAAACTCAATTCTGACCAAGGAGAAAGTCAACGCTTAACTGCTAAAAATAGCAAGAAAATAAAGCAATTTATAAAGCATTGCTTTGCTTCTGCTTTACATCATGCAATTTTATACTTATTCCATTTTAGAATTAAAGGTTAAAAAAAAAAACTTTTGCATATAACCTTATATCTCCTTTACAAGCTTTGATTTTCCTATAAAAATCATAAAAAATAATAATCCCCTCCTTACATATTTTAATTGTTTTCTCCAAAAATAATAAAAAACAAAATAAACCCTAGGTCTATTCTTAATCCTAAGGCATATTGACCTATTGACTCTTTATAAAAAACCATTCAGCAAATAAAGCCTAAGACACTATTACTCCACCTTTTAATTGTTTCTCAAAAACAATAAAACACATAAGGTATATGAAACTTTGAGTAAATTTCCCAAGGCTCAACCTAGGCAAAAATAAATGAAGAATTTCAAACAAATTTGACCTAGGGTATGAAAATTCGGCCCCTCATGGTATTAACAAGTTTGAAACAAGCAGAAATCTAAAAACCCTAAATCCAAATTAGGGCAACATAGACAAAAGGTAAGGGAAAACCCTAACTCCACTCATTTCACATTCTATGATTTGGAGAAAGAGGCTTTGCAGGGAGAAAAATACCGCCACCATGAAGGCTTGGTTTGAACTATGAGCTACCATTCGACTCTCTGCTTCTTGCTTCTCCATTTTATTCGGCCTCTGTTGATCATGGTAAGCTCGACCTGCCATTTTATTTGATGCATTGTTTCTCCGTGCTTTTGTTGAGAACATAGCCTCACAAGTCGCGACTTCTCCTTTATTCACCTCTGATTCTCTTGTATTATTTACCTTGTGCTTGCTTTGTCTCCACCTTGGGCGCCATGAGAGGCTCAACCCTTATCATTTGTGAGGTTTCCAATAGAGCTTGGTCACCATTGCTTCTCTTCCTGCAAAGCTACGAATGGTAAGATTTTCTGCTCCACACTTTTCATTGCTTTCTTTTATCAAACAAAAGCTCTAGAAAGCTAAAAAATGCGAGACTATGATTGCAGTTTTTTTTTTTTATATGCAAAAATGCAGACATAACAGGCCACACCATGAACATACTTGACTTTGCAGTTTTATGAAGAAAGATCTCTACATTTCCTCATCTTTGTTTTCAGATTTAAAAAAAAAAAACTATGCAGTAAACTTAGAATGGGTTTTACACTCTCAGTGATTTCTACCTTTAACTGAAACTTGTTCTTCCCTTGGTCACGCCATGGAGGCCCAAAATGAGTGTTTGTAATCTACGTTTGTTCATTGTATTTTCCTGCAACTTCTCTTCATGAATGGGCTCGACCCATGATAGCATGTGTATATGTGCATTTTTTGCAAAAACACTCATGTATAATCTGGAAAATGAACTATTTGTGTTTTATTTTCGAAACCCCATATGGGTAAACTGAAAAAATGTGGCAAATCTGCATTTCCTTATGAAACCCCATGTGGGTACTTCTATATATGAAGAAAATTTGTATTCGAGCAAAAATCTATAAGTGGGTATTTGTTATTTGTGAAGAAAATACCTTTCTGAATGTATTTTTGTTTTTATGGTAACTCAACCATGGAAACACTGTGTAAATTCTATCTTTGCAAAAAACCCCACCTGGGTGTATAATATTATGAAAGCACATATTTACCTTTTGTGTAACTGTTGAAAACCCTCACACGGTTTCATGAGATTTCTGAAAATGTATCCTTTGTTTATATTTTAAATTGTCATCTCCGTGTTGTTTCTTCTTGCAAACATAAATCTTCTTGATCTAAACTATAAATTACTTGTTCAGTTTGTCTCTTATGCACTCCAAACCCTCATTCATACCATGTCCAAAGTATACATGTTGTTTGTTCTAAAATTAATCCTCATGTATGTGAATCTTCAAAAACTTGCTTGATCATTGTAAATTTTTGAAGATAAAGTTTGATTGACAAAACAATTAACTGATAGAACATCACAAATGTCTAAAACAATAAATTCTGATGGTCCTCTTTTCAAAACAGTGAGGCATTTTACATTTTCAGCCAAACATAAACTGACTGTTCTGGTAAGATTTCTCGAGAAGCTTGCCTAACTAACTTTCTACCGGTTGGCCTGCCTCACTATAGTTGTGAGAACTCCAGGGCCGGGACGAGAACAAGAAAGGAAAGGACGGGACGAGAAAAAGAAGGTATGAAACTACTTGAAAGAAGGTATGAAACGGGGGTAAGTTCCATGTAGGCAACAAACTCTGGAAACAAACTCTTCATGTATTTATTTGTTCTTGACATAACCCTATAACTTGCACTGTTCACTATCATTGTTTAAAAGATAGAGCACTGCTGTTCCAAAACACAAAATATGAAACAACACTACAAAGTGAACAGTCTTAAAACAACAAAACGGTATTTAAAACAACAACTCAAAACATGATAGCTTGATAATTTTAGCTAAAACAAGCTATCCAATTAGCATTCATTTGCAATTTTCACTTCTATATGTTGATTTTATTGTTATAAATGTATGGTAGTTCGCTCACTTGTTCAGTTGTAAAGCTCAGAAGAGCATAATGATTGCATCTTCCTTTCTCGGCCCTCTTGTAACATATAAGGGTAGCATGCCGGGCTCTACCCTTGTGGAAGCCCATTTTTTCCCACATGCTTGGTCTTCAAAAGATAGACAACTACATGGATTTTCCTATACTTGCACAAGGAAACAAATAGTGTTAGCATAAAAAACAATATATCATGTTTGTGTTGATTTTTCTCCTTCAGCTCATCTCTCTACACTTTGCTTGATTGTTTCAGTGTGTGATTAGTAGCATACTACATTATCGTTGATGGTTCATGTAGGTATATTCATAGTCAGAGCCTCTGACATCCCTCTCTTCTTTCCTACAGGTCAACGGAGCTCGAAGAAAACAAATGGTGCACCACTTCTGCGTTGGTCATCAACCAATCAGGCAATGATGATTATGTTTGTACTTATGTGATTTTTCCTTTATGCATCGTCCATAGTGTAGTGTGTTGTTTATGATGCACTGTGACAGTCACATCCATGACTTGTGTGGATATTTGATTTCATTCCTTTTGCTTCTCATTTGGAAAATAAAAAATGCATCTCAATGCAAATTTGTGCTAGCATTTGAATTCTCTCAATCAAATGAAATATTGTAAATATGAATCACTTTATAAAATAAATGAAAGCATTTGAAAAGCTTATTGTTTAATGCTTGGTCCTATAATTTATTTGGCTGTAAAGCATTGAATGGAAAGTTTTGAAACTCTGATTCCTCTTTTCAAAGCATAACTATCACTTAATGAACTAAAATGACGTGCAAAACAACACTCAAGCATATTCAGATTTAACTGCATTTCACTTTTAAATATAACAACATTTAAATCAGCTCCACCATTTGAGTTATAGTAAAAATTTGGTAACAAGTTGATAGTGGAATAATCTTGATGCATGGGGTGGGATTTTTTTCTTTGTGGTTATGTTGTAGAAAATATTTCATATTCGGTATCTATGTGAGAGGTTCCCTGATGATATATATAAGCTTGGGTTGTTTTTCAACTATGGAGTAATGTGCTTATGTTGGTTGCTTTTTCTTGGTATTGGAAGGAACTGTGTTTGCTACCCTAATTGCATGTAGGCTATGGAGTTGATCATTGGATGATCTAGAAGCTTCTAAAATAGCTTGTCTCCCTCAGATGCATGTGCATATTGGTGGTTATGGAGTTGACCTGAAATGGGCCTAGAGTCTTTGAACTTCTTTTTCCTTTTCTGGATTCTTTGTACTGGCATGGCCTGGATTCATGTTCTTTGGATATGATGGTTTTATAGATTTTCATTAAAAATCTATGGTTATGCTCACATGTGATAATCCATTATTCTAGTTTAAACTGATATGGTCTTTTGAGTCTTCTGAATGTGAAGTGGGCATGGATGTGCATGGGTGTTTTTCAAACACAGTGGTTTTGCAAGTTCTACATGGTCAAGAAAAACTTGTGGTTTTGTGGAGCTATGGTTAAGCTATTTTCTAGACCATGGCTTTTAGGTGTTACTAGATGAGATAGTTGCAGTTTTGCATGCATGCTTCATGCATGGTGTGAGGAAGTGAGATTATTTCTCTACATGGGAGTGTTGGTACGTGATTAGTCACTCAACATTTCCTTGGTGATGCTTGTTGGGTTCCTAGACTATGGTGCTTAGGTTGTGGACATGTTTAGCAAATCAAATTTGTGTATGATTTGGTGCTTGAGTCATGTTGTCCACATGATTACTCTCTATGAGATCTCAAATTTTCAATTTCCAATGTGATAGTGGGTTTGCATGTTATATTGATTAGATCTACAGGTTGTACAAAGTTGTGGACTGTCTTTACCTACATGTTTTTTGTGGGATAACTCAGAAGTGGATTGTCTATATCCACGTGGTTTGATTCTATGTTGATGCAGAATTGTTAGTTGACCTTATTTGTGGTCACTTGTGCATTGGTGTAGTTGCTTTGAGATGAGAGGATGGACAATACAAGAGTACCTAGATAGTTAGTTTTGGGGACCTCTAACTTGTGTATCACGATGCCATGAATAGCTTGGATACACAACTTGGTGTAAGTTTTTGATAGTGATGGTATTTTTTTGCTTGGTTTGGAGATCTTGGTGCCACTTGGTATTGTTGTCAGAGTGTTGCATAGAGTATTATTTCTCTACATGTGGACTTAGAGGATTTTTAGATTAGAAAATATGGTCGTGATGCTTGGAGAGCTCGGTTGTCATGGTTCAATGGGAGCTTTAGCAGTGACTTGGTCATGATCCTTGGAGAGCTCGATTGTCACGGTTCAATGGGAGCTTTAGTAGTGACTTGGTCATGATTCTAGGAGAGCTCAATTGTCATAGTTAAGTGGGAGCTTAACAATGACTTGGTCATGATGCTTGGAGAGTTTGGTTGTCACAGTTTAGTGGGAGCTTTAGTAATGACTGTGCATTCATCACTTAGCGATGGATGATCTTCTTTAGTGTTGTAGATGTTACCAAGAGGAGCTCTTAGATCCTATTGCTAAATAAGGGTTCTTTTGAATTTGTATGGAAACTATTTGGAGATGGTTCATCTTCATGATATTGAATATGTGTAGCATCTTGGAGCCATGGAGGACTCTTGTGGTCTTTGGGTTGAGGTGTTGGTGGTTCTTGATAGGTGATGTTGGTTTAGAGTTTGCTTGTTTTATGTCATGATATACTCTTGATTCCAGATTAGTGTTTTGGCATGATACATTTCTCTTGAGACCATGTTGCATTCACTTGGAGCATGTGATCTCCTTAGTAGGATGGTAAGATCATGATTTCATGATAAGTTCTTGATTCAGATGATTGGAGCTTTGACAATGGTCTGGTGATTCTCTGTGTTTTGGGTGAATTGGTCATATGCTTGAGAACTTCATAATAGTGCAATGATGCATTTGGAGTTTACCATGAGATGATTGTTTAAAGGTTCTCATGGATACATGGAGAATGAGGTGAGGCTATATTTCTCTTGAGATGAGATAAGTGTTGTTGATATGGTTACTCTTGATGAGATTTTAATAGAAAGTTTGAGAAGCCTAGACCTTGGTTGGAAATGAGTTCAACATAGACCTATGATGAGATAGCTCTTAGAGGATTCATGATGGTTTGCATATCTTGGAGGAGCATTCTAATTTCCCACTCTTGGTCTACTCGATGGATTATCACTTGAGAGGTAATGCCCTTTGTTTCTCTTGGGTGTTTTATGATTTCTTTCATAAGACATGAATCTCAAGCTGCTATTAGATGGTTCTAGAGGATTCATTGTGAGAGATGGATAGCATGGTTATCTCCTTGGGATTTAATTTTCATTTGTGATGATCATAAGGGATGGTAGTGGGCTGATTTCTTGAGATGGGAAATGGAGTAGTTTGATTACATCTGTGTAGATACATGATGCACATGTTATATTTTTTCTCTTGAATTTTAATGGGGTTGGATGTTTTATGAATTTTATATTGGGGTTGTAAAGGAGATATTACTTGACATAGTTGGCATTTATATCTGTATGTAGAAGGGCATGCTACATGTTTATGATTTGCATATTTTTCTCTTTAGTTTGGTTCTTCTTCCTATATGTTCAGATTCATATGAATTTAGATGTGAGATTTCTATGTGGAGCTATGGTGATCACTAGTTTTTATTCATGTGTTGTCACTTGGGTGATGACATGGAGGTTCCTGAATCTCTTTCTTCTATCAGATATGGAGAACATGGGAGAGATGTGGAAGATTTTTGAGAGAGATGTTTCTTTCAGTAGTTGGTTGCAAGATTTATAGATCATTGTGGTTGGTCCTTGGTACTACATGGCTACAGTTTCTATGTGTTGTGATTGGTAGACTTGTTATGGCTTGGATAGTTTTTAGATTTAGCATTACCCATGCAGTGTGAGTTTTTGGATGTATTTGGTCTTCTTCGACTGATTGGCACATGGAGCTTGTATTTGTAGTTGATGGATTGGCTATGTAGGTGGCATGAGTTTTTTTATGTGGATACCTTCAAGGTATTGGTGATTGGATGTATTATAATTTTTTGTGGGTGCTATTTTCAATCATGTGGGTTTGGTCAATTGGATGGGAGCTGTCAATTTCCTGATTGTTGCTCTAGCTAATATGCTATCTTTTTTTTTGGAGGATGTCTTCATGGTTATGTTCAAGTTGAAGCTTTGAAGTTGATGGTGTTGGTGTTGTTTTATAGTTTGTGAGCACAGTGGAGTAGTGGTAATATTTTGTATCATTTGCTATCAACTGGATCTAATGCTTGTGTTCTTTATACTAGTGTATATACACAATGGCTTGTTCCTTTCCTTTGGAGGATGGATGGAACTATTGCTTGAAATGGTGGAAATATTGGATGTTGTTGTAGGTATCTTGGGTGATATAGTGATTTTGAGCATTGATTGGGAGCTAGTAAGTTCTTCGTCAAGTGGGAGAATGTTGAGAAAAGGTGTCTCAAACTTACTGGTGTAAAAGGCATCAACTAAAGATTCATCGGGTTGATAGGTGAATTTTGATAGGATGAAATGGTTAGTCTCTTTGACATCCCAATAAGTGTCTCATTGAAGAGATAGGCACATGTCAATGTGACTTAGTAGGTAGTCTCCTTGACATCTTGATAATCGCTTCATCGAATAGACAGTCGCATGTTAGTGGGACAAAATGATCAGTCTCTTTGGCATGCCGATAAGGTGGGACCAAATGACTAGGAAGGATGATGTCAGTAGGACATGTGGTGGTGAGTGTTTGGTTGATATATCAAGTCACACTGGTGATGTTACTTGTATGATGATGATGGTGTGACACGTAAGTAGTAGGGACCATCCGATCAAAGCTGTAAGGTATATCAGTGTAACCTCCTTATATCAGTGTGAGTTGTTACAGTGTCTCTTTGACATTCTGATGATACTTCATTGATGAGAATTCACCATATCAGGAGTCACTTGGGAATCCCTCTAATGGAACAATAATATATCAAGGTGATAGTGGAATCTCAATGAGACAATATCAAGAGTCTCTTAGACATTTCGATAGAACTTGATAGGAGAGGTAATAATTGTTTGGTTGGTATGGAAGTTGGAACGACAATTTTTTTGTAATGCTTGAGAAGTATGTATGTCATTTCGTGGTGCATTGGAATAGTGTGAGGAGATATTGGATTCAAAGGGGCTATTCTACCAGATTTTATCTAGATGGAGCAAGATGTAAATCTCCATGTAAAGGCTTAGAGCCTGCATTGTATTGTAACTCTGTATTTAGTTGTTGAATAATACAATGGATCTATGCTTTTGGAGTGTGGGGTTTTTTACCTAAAAGTGTTTTCCCCATGTAAATCTTTGTGTTCATGTCTTTTGTTCCATCTTTCTTGTTTAATTATTCTATTTATTGAATTTGTTTAATGGATATTATTGAAATTGGTTGATCTTGCATGATCTAAAATTGCATGATTTTTCCTCTAAGGATTAATGGTGGGAAATAAACTGTCTGATTCTACTTTATGGAATAGTAGTACATGCTTTTGAGGCTATCTGAAGAAACAAAGTTTACCGAAGGAAACCGATCTCAAATTTTCATTCTGGGATGAATCCATTTCCCTTCATTATCTTCCAACGCCGAAATTCTAAATTCAAAGTCTTTTTTCATCTTCAAAATTTGATCAATCCTAATATTTAAGGGAATCAACCAATTGGTTCACTTGATCCTACATGGATGAATCCATAAAAGAAGAATAAACCCTTGAACTATTGACCAAAGAATGAACCTTCACATTAGTTTGGTTCAGTTCATTGAATGCCCACTTTAAAATTCTAAAGAAAAGTAGGGAACTATCTCTAGCCATGCCTAACACATTGTGAAGTTCCTCCCTATTATAGTTGAAATTATCCCTATCATCTTCCAAATCCTTCGAGTTCACCCTATTATCCTTCTCATTTTGCAACACACCCTTCTCTTTGTTCCCATCACTAGGGACTTTAATTTTGTGTAAGGACCACTCAATCTTAGCTACCACATTAACACCCTGATCCTGCACCTTCTCAATTACATGCCCAGTATCAACCTACTGAGTTTCAACATTGGGATTATCAATAGGATCCACACTGACAGTATCATCCTAGAGCAAGCACACTTTACCTTTAGCCTTCTTCTGATAAATCCCTTCCTTTAAGCACAACTTACTTTTCCTGCTCGACACAGGGGCTTCCACTTCCTCAAACCCATTGAAATTCTCCTCCACCTTCTTCTTACCAGGGGAAATATTAGCTCCCTTCAATTTCAAATTCTTGGCAATAGGGGCAGGGAACTTTTCTAATTTAACCTTTTGGGTGACATTGAAGAAATCTTCAGAACCCTCCACCTCCTCACTACTAGTACAATAGTATTCAAACTTATATAGATTATAATATTTAGCCTTCTTTTTAAGCTTCCCCTCAAGAGACTTGAGCAGCTCTGACAAAACCTCCATAGAGGCTTTTGACCCAGCAGACTACTCAAAACTAGACCCCATCTTAGACCCTGTATCATACTCATAAAAAAACTTCTTTTGGCGACCTTTAGAAATCTTCTTGGGCTCATCAGGGATAATATAAGACTAATCATGTTCCATAATTAGGAGAATTAATCCCTCATGAAGGACAAAGTTCTTAGGGTTCTATTTATGATCTTTTATACCATTTTCAAGAGAAGCAAGCAAATAAAAGGGGAAATAAACCTTTTTCTTATGCCTAAAGTGATTTAGCAGAACAAAATGGTATCCAACAAGAACAAAGAAGTGACCATCAAGAGTAAAATACCTCATGATTTCTTCGACCACATCATCCTAGATAGCCTTGGAAGAACTACGAGAAAACCTACCACATTTTGATTTCTATGACTTACTCCTTTCATAATCCTTGAATAAGATGGTCATGGTAGCATTGGACTCCTTCTTGTCCCTATAAAATTTCCTCCCTTCAGTTTCCAAACCCATATATTACCAATGAATTGTTCAGTTATGGTGAATTCCATCTTGAGAACCCTCAAGACTTTGCTTTGCCATCCCTTCATGAAATCCTGCAACGTGTTGAATCCATGAAGTCTTTAAATATAGGGAGTAACAACCCCAATCCCCAACAACCCCCAAACCTTCTTGTTACTCTTGGAAGAGTCACAAGAAATTAGATCAACATGATTCCTCTCTCCTCCGATGGTGACAGTAGAGACAAACCACAACATCTTCAAATATTTGCAGAGCAACTTTAAATACTTACAGAGGATGCAAAATAGAAGAAGCCTCAAGAAAAATAAGGCTTTACAATCACCCACAATCCATGTGGGAAAACCAAAGTGACAAGAGGAAATAATTACTCTTGAATGCAGATCTTTACAAAACTCTGCCACATCATTGAAATGCAAGGTTAAGCCACATACAAAAACACACTTAATTATCAAAATAATGTTATAATCAATTATATAATATTATTATTTTATTGAATTATTGTTAATCTCCCTTTACAATATTTTATAAGTAGTATATAATAGTATTCTATAACGATAATATAATCTTATATATTTAATATTATAATATAAGCAAAAGCATTTATTTAAAAAAATGAATAATGAAATAATTATAGAGATACTAATCAAATGGTGCTACTAGTTTAGTAAAACAAAAGAATAAGACTATATATATATTAATAAATATAATCAAAACCTTAGAGAAATGACAAAGGAACACAAAAAATACAAAATAAAATGTTAACAAGGAAATTAGCATAATGGAACCATTGACCAACAATTTAGAAAGAGGGGGAAGAGCAAGATGCAATAAATAAAAGAGAGGATGGAGGAGAGATTCATATCAGTTAATGTTACTAGGTTGGTTTCTAATTTCTTTCATTTTTGTTATTTATTTCAATTCTCCCTAAAAATTAATTATAATATATTATTTTTATTTTATAATTTATTATTAAAAATATTTGATTTATCTTTATTATTTATTTTTTCATTGGACATAACTTCTGCATCAATATTCTTTATAATATTTTTCTTTAGGTGATGAATTTTTCATTTGGAGATATTTATCACATCCTTAACTAGCATCAAATCTATATTTTCCAACTAAAAGGATCCATTCTTCAAAATCATGTTAATTTTAAATATCCCTAGTTACATTACCTAAGTTTTCCTAGTTTGATTTTGTATTTATTGGTGTACTTCAATACAAATACTTTGACTTTAAAATTCATTTTTAAATGTTTTTATTATGTTAATACTTGTATCTCCTTTATGTAACCCCTATAGCCTATTATGCTATTAGCTATCATCCATCTAATTTGTTTAATACATTAATTCACTCTCTAAGGCCCTCCTTGTCATCTATTCTAATTTACATGGATATTCTTAGACTCATTTTAAATGTTTGGTAGGAATAACTATTTCTTATCTATAAATAATATAAAAGGAAATGCTAGTGGCCACCTTAATAGTAGTTTGATAAGCCCATAAAACAAAGAGCCATTCTTTCCAATATACTCCTTCCATGCCACATGCAATCTCAATCAAAACATTGTTTTTGGTCTCTACTTGTCTAGACCCAACTAATTTTAACACAAACTCCACTATAATTTTTTATTGTGTTCAATGTGTTCATTCATATGTATACTCAAGAAATTTTATCCTTACGAGTTAGGTATATGTCAATATGGAATGCCAATTAATTCATTTGTTCGTACGGAACATGAATTCACTTCATCTGTTCATACAAAACAAGAATACATCTATTCATAAATCGGAATAGGCATCCACCTAATGAGGTAGGCATCTATCATATGATAGGTATGTGCTCTAGCCAGAGTCTTGGACCCATTGGGGTCATCTGGATCCTAAGTCACTTCCCTGATGACCACACTACCTGTTGGGAGTGTACCGAGGTTTCCATCCTCAAGGGTATGTAAATCATAATTCTAGGCTTCAAACCCACCTCAGAATTCGGCCTAAGGCCTTGGGGAATCAAGCAATCCATACGGGATTCTTCTGAGTACCGTTGATTTTAATTTTTATTGACTATCCCTTGAAATTTTTAGATGATCTCGCTCACCCTAAAATCCCATTCCCGAATGCCTGAGTACTGGGAGCATCCTTCATTTCCCAGACTGCCTACATACCTTGCTTCCAAATGAGATCAAGGCATAAAATATGTAGTTCCATTTACTAGATTGTGTTTTATGTGAACTGTTATAAAAAAGGGTGGGTAAGCAACCCTTTCTAGGGTTCTCATTCCCCCAGATGCACAAAGGGAATCATAAATAACAAATGGCCGACTTGACCATTGTTCATTTACCTAATAACATTCATCTCACCTATTTCCTATTAATATTTGTCACCCTAGACCCGTTTAAATCTTCAAATCCAAATTCCATTGCACCATTCCTACTTTGGTTTTTTCTAGGTTATCACTAGAGGATTTGATTCATTTCATTATTATCTTATTAGGTTATCGTTCCAAAGGGGATTTACCTCTGGATTTATTCAACTAATGTTCCTTATTTCTCCCCAAAAATTTATAGGGATGATGCCATAGACATTGTTATTGCAACTGTGTTAGGATGTAGATGCAATAGCCCAAGCGTGACGACATTACCTGTAAATGTGAGCCAAAGGCACTATTAATACTAAACACTGCTGGTTTTTTTTTTTCCTTCTTTGATTAGTTTTTTTTTTCAAAGCTATATTTGACATACTTAATCTTAATAAGGGAAAGAAAACTCATACTGCATGGTAACTTTACCAATATTCATTAGGAATCTAAACCCATGATGATTAAATGAATCAATGAGGATTGGTCAATAACCTATAATAAGTTCTAATCTTAGCAATTAAGTATCATAGACATTGAATGAATTATCTAACCATTTATTCAGTAGATAAACCATATCCATTCATAAAAGAAATCTCATGCAACATTATTAAGCAAGTACTTAAATTAAATGCATGCATTAATTGGGAAAATTTTGTAACATATATTGTTCCCCACTTCCCTTAGCAATTTTATACAAGAAATCCCTTTTTAATATCTTCAAGGTTTGTTGCAAGGCTTATTGTCCTATCTTTTCAAACTTATAACACTTCTAGATAGTTTATGTAGCACTAGGAAATGGAAATTTTCATGACTAAATTATGAAATGTAATAAAATATCCATTAGTTAGGGTTTTTTGATGAAGTTCTTATGTTGTCTATTTCTTATAGAAGGTTACTTCTAGGTAAGAAGAGATTTCATTTCATCTATATTTGAAATTGAAGAGTCTAGACCAAATATGTGTTAATAGAAGATTTACTAGAATCAAAATAAAGAACTTGTATGCTTCAATATAGCCAACCAAAGAGCATTATTAATAAATGTTTAGGAAACTTCTATTTATTTATTTAACTCATTTTATTTTATAATTTCAGAGTTTTTTTTTTTAACTATCTATGTCAAGAAGTTGATTGATATTATTGCACGGGTTTGGACTAAAAATATCAAATTTACAAATCTAATTACACTAGACAACAATTACTTATGTCCAAGTCTTTTTCTTTCATAAGAATTCTTAAATGAATTATATACATATCAATATAAAATTATCATGAAATAAGAGTTAAGTTGTACGAATAGTGATTTTTTTAAAAATTTGGACTGAAATTTAGTTTTAAATAATATATAATTATTCATCATACAATGCAACAATAATCTTGCTTAACCTATATATCTTTACTTGGAATTTCCATATACTTTAACTCATACTAACTTCAACTAACAGAATATCATTATATCATCTATTAATTTATTAAATAGTAAAAAAAAATGATAGATCATCTATGACATAATTTTGCAGATACCATATCATATCAGCCAAAATGCATTATATGCTCATTTTAAATTCAACTTTTGGCATAATATATAAGAATGTGATTGATAGCTTGTAGCATGCACAATTGTATCCCAATGCATTTTCATTGAGTAAAAGTACATAAAAAACTGGTAAGAATCCTTCACTTAGCAAGCCTAAAGATAAGTAGCATTTAGTTTTTCATCTTTTATTAATTGGATGCAACAATACAGGTGAGACAATAGCTTGTAAGAAAATAAGTTAAAAAATTTATTATGATAAATGAAAGTGCACACCAAGTTTTATGCCTAACGAATGATCACACTCAAATATTGCATGCAAGGTCGATTATTTATCATTGAAGCCATTGTTTAAATAAATGAAGAAGATCAATTGTATGCAGATGTAAGTCGACTTAACTAAAAATCTAATGGTGATTAAAAAATGCTAAATGAAAACACAAGAACAGATCCAGCGAATGATATTATCTTGACTAGGACGTTTCAGTTGTAAGTTTATTGTTGTATACTTAATATCCATTCAATACAAGATTCAATTTCTTGATAATTCATTTCTCTTTCTATAATCTTGACTGAAAATGTCCTGGTATCGTACTACACTATCTCTATCGACTTGTCTTGTAAAATCTATTGCTTTCTATCTATCAACTTGACTTGCAAATTCTAAATAATGCACTGTTCTTTGTCTATCAAATTGACTTGTAATGTACATATATTATATTGTTGTCCATCTATCAACCTAACTTATAAAATTTGAATAACCACCTATTCTTTATCTATCGATTGATCTATTCTTGCATGTTGTGGAAAATAATTTATACATAGTTTATGGTTGGTTTAAGACTTGCATCTAAGATGAATGAACTACTAAACTTAACATAATGCTTATAAAATAAAAAGTACATGTCATTGACACCTCATACATAAATCATTTCAGAAAGAATTCTTGAATGCTACCTATTGCACTAATTCCTGGTTGGGGGTTTGAGGTAAGGAAGCACCTATATACCCACATCCACCTCCTGCACAAATTTGCAAATTTACACTCCACATAATATGGTAATTGTAGTGATGCCCAAAATGCAAGCCCATACGTTCAATTTATAGATAGAAATGCATTATATTCTTTTGAACTGTAGTTTACGAATTAGCTCTATAATTTATTCAGGGCAGTTGAAATGTAACCATGTGAATAATATGGGTGGGGTGAGAAGTCGGCGTTGGGCGGAAGATTGTTGATCTTGGTCGGCAGGTAAGCACATGTTATGAATGGTGCCTTCAATTTGATGGTGAATTTATTTGACTTCAACTCTTGATGTTAGGTTTAAATTTAATGTTTACTGACTCACAATTTGATTGGCAAGGACTTAGGATGTGGGGAAGTACTTTTCAAAATTTCCATGAGTATTCTTAACACGCATTTTTAAATATTAAAGTCTATCAAAATATGTAGTAAAAGTTGGGGAGGAGGATTTCCTCTCTTATTTGTGCATCGTCTCGATGCATATATTTAATAAGTTTGATATAGTAAAGAGATAGTACACTTACTTTAAAACAAGAAATAAATATAGTGTCTAAATAGTGCTTAAAACAAGAATGGAAAAAATTGGTGTAATTCAATTGTATCTTCCCAGGTAGCATTCTCTTCATCATATTGATCCTATTGTACTTTACTGTGGTCAACCACCTTGTTACACAATTGAGATTGGCGTCTCTCCAAGATTCGATATGGCTCTATTGTTATTTTCCCAAGCTCTTGGACCTGTAATGCATTCCAATTCAAAACATGTTTCTCATTAGGTGCATACTTCTTAAGAAGAGATACATGGAAAAAATCATGGATACGACTCAGTTGGGGAGGTAGGGCCAATTTGTAGGCAACCAAATTTATCTTTTCTAGGATTTCAAAAGGTCCCATATACCAGGGTGCCAAATTTGCCTTCTTACCAAAACTTATAGAGATTTTATATGGCCTAACCCTTTCGAAAAAAAATTCACCCACTACAAATTCCCTTTGTGTTCTTTTCCTATCTAAATAACTCTTTTTTTTGTTTGTTGCTTCCTTTAACCTCTGTCTAATTAACCTCATATGGTTTTCCATTTCCTTCAACATATCTAGTCCAATTACCACTCCATCCTCAAGATTATCCCAATTCAAGGGTGTGCAACAAGCTCTTTCATATAGTGCTTCAAATGGATCCATCCCTAGGGAGGCTTGAAAAGAGTTATTGTACGCAAATTCTACTAGTGGATGATATTCTTCCCGCTTAGATTGTTGGTCCATATAGTACATCCGTAGAAAGTAGATTCCATAATCTGATTTTTCCTTTTAGTTTGGCCATCTGTCTCAAGGTGATATGTCATACTAAAGTTTAATTATGTTCCCAAAGCTGATTGAAGAGTTGTCAAAAACCTTGAAGTGAACCTAGCATCCCTATCAGATATGATCTTTTCCGAAACTCCATGTAATCTAAAAATTTCCTTCATAAAATGTTTAGCCGAAGTTAGAGCATCATCTGTTATGTTTCCTGCTATGAAGTGAGAAATACGTTTGTCAATCACCACCATTATTGTGTTATGCTTATAAGGTGTCATCAACAATCCTTGTATAAAATCCATACTAATGACTTGCCACTTATGATGTGGTATATCATGGGGGTATAATAATCTTGTAGGATGACTAAGCCTTGCCTTCACCCTCTAACATTCAAGACATTTAGCTACATAAAGTACTATGTCATTTTTTATTCCTTGCCAAAAATATAGTTTCTTAAGGTCTACATAGAGTTTGATTGCCCCTGGATATCCTGAATAAGGGGTATTGTGGGCTTCACTTAAACCAATTCTCTCAAATCTTTAGATTTTGGGACATATATCCTATTAATATATTGAAGCAAATTATCACCATCTAGAGAGTACCCCTTCACTCTAGAATCAATTGGATCACTTTCTAAAGTTGATCTAATTTGCTTATACCTCATTTAACATTTTTTCTCTAAAAGTGGTTTTAAATATCATAATATTCATCAGGTGCCTCCTTTTACTCAGTGCATCTACAACCCTATTTTCCTTTCCTTTGGTATATTTTATCTCAAAATAATATTCACTCAATAATTTTAACCATCTCCTTTGTCTAGCATTCAAGTGGGGTTGTGTGAAAATATATTTGAGTCCTTGATGATCAGTCTTTAACTCAAATGATTTTCCTAAGAGAAAATGTCTCCATTTTTGAAGAGCATGAACAATGGCTGCTAGTTCCAAATCGTGAGGTGCATAGTTTACTTCACGAGTTTTCAATTTCCTTGACTCATAAGCTACCACACCTTCATCCTGGATGAGTACCCCTCCTAGACCCTCAATGTAAGCATCTGTCACAGCTAGGAAGTGTCCATTTGGATCTATAACTGTAGACACATAAAAATGACTAGGCCTACAAGCTCTATTTTTACCACTTTCGTCCTAGCATAATTATAACATTTAATTATGTCCTTGGTCCACATTTGACTATTAATTAAGTAATTCATTATTATTTAATTAATTCATGTCTATTATATTCTTCATGATTATTAAATAAATAAATAATATTTATTTATTCAATATGTCATTAATTGTCTATTGTCTCCTTACAATTAAACAAATTTATTAATTTATTTAATTACCTTTATTCATTTATTCTTCCTGATTATTAAATAAATGAATTTTATTTGTTTATTTAATATGTCACTAATTCTCATAATTAAATAAATTTATTAATTTATTTAATTATCGGTCATAATCCTCTAAATTAAATAATTATGTTTAATTATTTAATTACCTAATTTAACATCTCTCTCATTTGAAATAAATGAAATTATTTAAAAGGATTTCGTTTTATTAACTGTCACTTCATGTTAGTAAATAATCTAAAAAAGATTATTTATTGTCACATAAAATCATTATTTTGAATTAGTTTAATTCAAAATGGTAATCTTCTTCTAAAAATCAAGTAATTGAGAAAATTCTTGATTTTCCAAAAATCTGCTTTTTCAGTTCAACTCTTATCTTCTTGATTTTTGAAAATCTTTATCTTTTTGGCTAATTAAAACATTTATTCTCGACTGTCGATTTGATTTTATCAAATGACATCTTGGCCACTCATTTGACAATCTTTCCCTAACCCTAATTAGGGATTGTTACATGAAATCTTGTCCACTGATTTTAGGCTTTTGTTAGCTTTTAATCCCGTCCGTCCATCCAAAACTACATTTTCTATAAAATGTCAATTTTGCTCACAATTAGGGCACCACTTTACCACTTTACCACTTTTATTATTATTGCACCACTTCATTATGTTTAGAATTTACCTTGCATTTTAGGCATATTCATTTGTCATAGTCTTTAGTCTTTTAAATCCTTCAAAACTTGCATGGGACAATGGCATAGTCAATTTTCTCACACACACAAATCTGAGGGCAACAATCATACGTTGCAAGCTAGGAGGTGTTATGGAGGTGAATCATGCAAGCTTCAACAAATATTAGGTATAACCGTTCTTGTTTTATGCTTTCTTTGTACTTCATAATCTTCTTTGGGTTTCATTTAATCTAATCATGCTAAATCCTAAACCTGAAAATAACCCATTGATACATTGGTGAACCTGACACACTTTTTTTTTTGGTAGTTTCGTACGGTTTTCAATTTTTTTTGTAGGTACAGGTACGGAAAAACGCAATTGCTTAACGAAACGACGCATCTGTTCTAGAGGACCGCATCTGCTACATCCCGCGACACATCTGACAATATGAGCCGCATCCGCTACGTTTTGCGTCGCATCTGACTGTCAACATCAAATCACAACCGCCTGTCAAAATCGTGACACATCTGTGGGTTCAAAAGCCACATCCGCTTGTCAAAAAATGTGACGCATCTATGGGTTCAAAAGCCACATCTGCCTGGTAATATGATTTTCCATCTTCCGTACTTCCACATTTTGATTTGGCATTTTTGTTTTTGCTAATGTCTTGTTTGCAGCTATGTTTAGGGGGATAACTTAGTTTTTGCAGGATGAAGCTTAGAAGACCAAAGTGAAAACCCAAAAAAACTTTTTCTTTTGTTATAGGATGAAAGCTGAAGACACAGACGAAACTACTAATCATTTGCATATAGGACCTTATGAAGACATTGATTTTTTTTAAAAAGCTTTCTGTTTGGTAGATAAAAAATTGTCATTTGGGCTTAAAAACTAACCAGTGTTTTTCGTGTCTGTTCATGTTAGTTTAGAACCCCACGATTTGGTATATCAAAGTATCCTCTCCCCTTGCGCATTCATGTGATCCTAGGTGTAAGAGAAATGGTTGTTGACTCTAGAACTTGAGCCTATCTTGGTGGGAAAAAGTACTCACCCCAAGACGACTCAGATTGGTAACATGCTAAAGCCAAGAGACTTCCAACCAGTATATAAAAGTGGATTTTTGGGGGAAACCCCATAAATCACTCTCACTGTTCTGACGAGAAGGGAAGAAATGGTCTCTCTCCATACTAGATGGTGCCCCACAAACATAATGCCCTTACTAAAATCCATGTTGTAGTTTTTGCCAAAATCCTTTCTATTTGTTGGTGCAGCAGGTTCAGACCTATGAAGTCATCTTATATATTTACGGTTCATGTGTGGAGATGAGATGTATGCCATGGGAGTTTCATGGGTATAGTATCTTGGCTGCCATGGAGGGGAGCCAGTGGGGTCAAGCTACTAGTCATCCACCTTGAATATGCGTAGCTAGATTTATCCAGGTAAGAACTCAGTAAATATTGTCCAACACAGCCTAGGGTGTAATTGTTCTTTGATTTAAACACATCCATCACATCAAACTGAAAACACATTGTATTCTGTGATTGTTTTTGTTGTATTCGTCAAGCAACTTGATCATAAAAAATGAAGTCAGTCGAAACACCATCTTCAAAAAACTGCAACTGTCAAATAGAGTCGCAATTGTTGTTTTAAAAACCGCAACTGTTAGGTTAAATGCCACATGTGTCTGTCAACAGTTTTTAGTCCAGTCTAGTTTTTGAGCTGCAACTGTTATTTTGAGTCGCATGTGTATCTGCGAGCCACAACTATCAAATGAAAAGCCACAATTGTCTATCAATAGTGTTAGATTCATAGAGTCCATACTCTGAGTTGCATCTAATAAACTAAGTCGCATCTGCAATACAAAACCGCATTTTCCATCTAAAAAGCCGCATTTGGAAAACAACACCACATTTGACATTTCTAGAGCCGCAACACATTTGCTGCCTATAGTGATGCAATCGCCTGATAGAAAAACAAACACTTTCTCAGACCAAAATTCAAGTCCAGATATCTTAGCCTACTGCCAAACATCTTTTTCAGAAAGTCTCTGTCAAAAACCAAAATTAAAATTGCTCGAAACATCCATCATTTACATTGATTAGCTTGCATTTTAACCATAGGTTTAAAATTTCCAGATTTTTAGTTGCATTCCCTAGGCGTCATAATCGCCATTTTTAGCATAAATTTGTCCTTAGATTTCATCTTGGAAAACTTTGGATTAGGTCAAATCTCCACACTTTGCAAAATCTATTGTTTTCAACATTAGGTTATCTTGGGACTTGGTCATTATTCCTCTTTTCAGTCATTGTCCTTTTTGTGAGAACCTCCAACTCAACACTCTAGTTACGCAGGTTCACTTGTCATTTCGACCTTTTCATTTAGTCCCTTTAGCAAGTCCCTTTTGATAACCAAAAAATTGAGACAGAAGTCAAGCTTAGATTGGTTAGGCAAACCTTTCTCCAAATATTGTCCAAACTTAGTCCTCATTTTAAACTTAGTTCTTTATCAAAAATCCAAAAACATAGTCTTGCATTGTCATCCTTTATCCAAAAATACAAAAGCATAGGCTAGTGTCATCCTTGCATTTAGTCATCATTTTCATCACTTTGATTTGAGCAATTCCCTTTTATGGTGGAAACTAGACTCCAAAGAAAGAAAAGGCAAATGGAAAACTTTGGACAAGATTCTCATTCTAATGTCACCAATCCTACTTATGACCAAAATTGGACTTTTGAAGACCCATTTAGCAACACAACTACTCAATCGCTTATGACGATACCATCCTCATCAAAAAACACTTTTGAAACATTCTTATGTAAGGATGAATATGGAAAACTACTTGAGGAAAACCTAGAGGATGCAACACAAGATCCAGAGGCAGCGTACTTCGTAGATCAAATGGTCTTATATGAAAGAGATAGATATTTAGCAATACTTTTAAGTCAAGGAGCTAAATTACCTCGTGGGTTCGACATCAATACTTTGAGACCGCCATCTCCTGACTCTAATGTCAACAATACGAATAACATGTCCAATAGTAGTCAACCTCTAAACAACACAAACAATACCTTTTTTGATGCTACCTCGCAAATTGTCACAATGACCATGAGTGCTACCCCCAACGTTCCAAACAATTCCAATTCAATCAACGCTACATCCATTGGAGGAACACATTCCACCACATTGCCTACACTATCCACAACATTGCCACAATCGGCTGGAGCCACCTTTGGGTTCTCTGCAATGTGGGAAAGTTATTCAAATCCTCTATTTACCACTGTGGTAAATGCCTTGGTGACAACATCAAGCCATACAAATCCTCCATTGACAACTACATCTAGTACCATGAGTGCATCCTCATCATATCCTCTCATTGGTACCTCACTAAATCCTTTGGGTGGGGGTAAACAACATCTCTTTCTTCAAGGACCACAACCAAATGTTAACATGTCAACACAGTTTAATACCAACCCCTCTCAAGGAAAAAACATGAATATCCCTCTGGGACAATTCCAACAACCCTGACAAGGCAATCAAAACTCACAACCTATGGCATCTATCAGACACCAAAGTATTTATGGTCACCATATTCCCCAAATATCAACCCAAATGGTTGGGGGACACATTCTGACATATTCGTCCCATATTCATACCCATCAACATGTCCCCAATCCAAACTATCAGTACCAACACACAAACCAAAACACATCATACATGTCACAACAACATATCTGTAATACCCCTCCACTTGCTTTGTTTTAGTTTCAGTTACTATGATACTTTGCATACTTTATCATGTGTGTTATTTGATCACTATTTATTGAGCGATAGACTATTTATGTGATGTAGTGCATCTTATTTGACGCTTTAGTTGATATGCTTTAATTGGAGTGAAATAATTGTTGCTTTAACATGTTTATTGTACATGAGATATTTGAGTATTATGGAATTTTCAGTTTATGATGATTGTATTGGTGAAGGGGACAGGATCGCAACACTCGCTTGCGAGCGCCCTGCGATTCCGTGATTTTCTCTTCACGGTGTGTATTTTATGTTGCTTATATATATATGATCCTTGTTATTTCATTTACAGGTTTGCAGGTACATGACATCGACTCCACTTGGTTTCACAGGTTTGAGCGTGTCAACCCAACGGTTAAGTTGAATGGGAGATAGTAGCTATGTAACATGTGTCAGGTCTACACCCTAGTCATAGTGTGTCGTTAGTCGTGTTTGTTGTGTCATTTAAATAATGTTGATTTTTATTTAATTAGAATTAGACATTGTGATAGAAGCTATTTATTTAGATTAATTAACTAAATTTAATTTATTTAGTAAATTAAATTTAATCCATTGGGTTAAATTTATTTATTAAGTAATTAAAATTGATTAATTAAATATGTTTTGGAATTTAAATATGAATTATAAGTAATTAAATTCAATTTGGAATTAAATTTGAATTAGAAGTAATTGCATTCAATTTGGAGTGAATTTGAATTAGAAATTATTAAATTATTTTGTGAAATTAAATTTGGTTGTTAAAAGATATTTGTTAATTGCCACATGTGTGAGTGAATTAATTAAGAAGTTGTTGGAAATTTATTCATGGGAGAAAATTTGGGATCTTGGTTAAAGAAGAGGAAAGCTTCTTCATAGGAGTGTGAGGATATTTTTTGATTTTTTTTTTGGATAGGAATGGGAAATTGAAAAAAAAAAATAGAAGATTGTAGAGATTTCTTGGCTATAGGAAATTTAGAAGAATCATTTTATTATATTTGTTGTGGATTTGGATATGATTTTGGTTCTGGAAATATTGTGTTGTTGGGAGGAAGCTGTGAAAGCTTTGGAAGAGGCTCGACATCAAAACTTCAATTCTTCAGAAGCTTCTTGATAAAGGTTCCTTTCTTGTGTATTTGGTTTTGTTTAAAATTTGTTTTGGAATTGTATAGCTGTAGAGAATTGCTATGCTAGATCAATTAAGGAAAGTTTATTTGTTTAAAAAAAATGAAATTTAAAAGCTTTTGTGACTGTCATGAAGAACTCTAGAAAATTTTAGTTACAGTGAAAACCAGATAATATGAATTGTGATATTGGAGAAATTTATTAGATTTAAACTGTGAAACAAATCTAGAGGAAAACAAATTTAGATTTTTAGAAAATTAAACCTTTGTAGTAAAAAGGAAATTGTGAAACCTCTGTGTATTTTGCAGTGGAGAAACCCAAAAGATATTAGGAGTTGATTGAAAACCTCTGTAAGAAATTTGTAGTTTCCTTACCAGTGTTTAAATTTGAGTAAGCTAATCAGAAAGTTTATTTTAAAAAATCCTCTGTGAATTTGGGTGTTCTCTGGAATTTTTTTTAATATCACCTATAGGTGTATGTTTTGGAAAAATTCCTCCAATTTACCTGTTTTGATGAAATTCTTTTATATATATTATAAATACATATATACATACATATATAGTAAATATAAATATATGAATGTTTTATTTTTATTTGGGTTTACAAAATTGCCGTACGACGAATTTTATTGAATTTTATTCTGGAAATATGTTTTTCTGTATTTATGAATTTCGTATTTAAAATTTAAAGGGGAAAGGGTTTTTGTTATTGTGGTTGGTGGAAAGGTCAAAGCCTTCCCCACCGCCCACCTCTTGGGGGAAGTGCTTGCCATGAGGCAGCGCACCCACCACTTGGGGGGACACACTGTCCCATGGTAGCGCTGCCCTCCCTCTTGCCTGGGTGGTCGGACTGTACTCTGTACAGCCGACACCCACAAAACTTTGTTTTATTTAAAAATAAATAAAAGATACACGTGGGAAAAAACAAAATCCGCGGATATTAATTAATTTTGTCTACCCACTTTATTAAGGAATTTCGACTTTGTTTTATGATTTCAATTTTGTTACTCAATAATATGATATATATATATATATTATATATATATGTGTATATGTATATTATGTATATATATGTATGTATATTTTATATATTTGGTGTGTAAAATATGAAGTATAAAGTAGATTATTTCCTCTCTTTTCTTGTTTGGGAAATGGGTAAATTGTGTCTTTAATTGGTAAGTCTTCCAGAGGATTCTTTGTGGGGGTTGTCGATTTTTTATGTCAACCATATGTTTTCCCTTGGGTAGTGCATTGTGTCTTGTTGCCTCCAAGTGTTTAGAGTGAGTTTTATTTTAAGTTGCCTCCTAGAGTTGGAGTGGTTTTATCTTGTTGTATGCACTTGGGATTCCCTTGGGGTTTAGCTTTGTATGGTATGTTGTCTAGTAGAAGAGTGGCTTTTGTCAGGCGCCAGAGCCCAAAGAGGTAAACTGGGTAACCTTTAGAGGTAGTTTAATCAAGTGATAACTAAATTAATGTACTTAGAAGATTAGGTAGCTTTTCACACTAAACAAGATAAATTAACCTCACTCATAGACACAAGTGCTTGTTTAGGCTTGGGATGAGTGGGAAGGCCTGGAATGGCAAGGTCATCTACCTTGTCCTTATGAGAGGTATTTGCTTATGCATGAGTGAGTATGGGGTCTGAGATTCGGTTGAGGTCACCAGGATTACTAGAGCCTATGAAGATTCCCAGAGGAGATCTCATGATGAGTTGTGCGATGACACTTTGTCTAGGACAAAAATTGGTACATGTTTGTATGTGTATGGTTTTCTTAACATACTTGATCTATTTTATGTCTAGAAGCAATGTAATCATGTTTGAGTTGGACTTGTATAGTGCATTTGATTGGTTGTGTTAGTATGAGTCAGCCTGTGGTTAGTGGTTGTAGAATTTGTCCATGTTATGTTGTTACTATCTCTTAGCATGGGGGGTGGGAATTTGGGTACCACTTGGTTGGGTGGAACATGCACCATACACCGTTGGGTCCCCCTTTGATCTTCAGTACTTGGTGGCGAGATATCCAGTTGGAGAGCTCACGATTCCTGTTTATAATTCAAGCAATGTATTTGTTTCAATTTGAATCATGTTATTTTACCCCTCATTTGTATTCGAGGTGGATTTATCTATATTGTAACACATTTGTATTATTGCCTCATTCTGGGAATGAGTGTTGTAACCTTTTGATCAAGTTATTGAACATGGATTTTGGTTGTATATCTCTTTATGTTGTTTAAGTACACATTTCTTATTGTCATTAAATTCTATGGATGTATATTGATGTATGTGTGGGTTTAAGTAATCTCGGTTACGTAGCCTTAGAGGTTGTTGTCAATTGTAGGTGAACATGTATGTTAATTATACTATAATAAAAAAAAATTGTATGCTTAAGTAGTGAATTGCAACTTCCTTTAGGGTTATGTGGTAGGGCATTACACATGATATCAGAGCCAGGGTTAAACATTGGGTGCTCTTGGATTATGATGTACCCATTAAGCTTAGTTGCGTAGGTTTTCAAGTGTTACCTTGTCTAATACCTTTATGTGTCTGTGTAGGATTATGCCTCCCAGATGCAGAAGAGGTAGAGGATGAGGACGTGGTCGGGTAGGCGGTCGCAATGGCAGTCAACATGACTCTCCTCCTCATGTTATGCATATTCCAGATCAAGAGGATCAAAAGGCATCACAAAATGGCCCAGGGGGCGGTGATAGACAATAGGATCCTCCAGGGATCGAAGCTGCACGTAGAGATTTTGAGGAGGCATTAGCACTCCTAGGTCCGAGACAGGTAGATGCACAGGGTAAGCTTGGTGTGAGGGAAGTTCTGGTACAATCAGAGATGTTAGCCTCTTCATATACGAGAGACTTACTCCGGTCATGACCACCATTGTTTGATGGAGTAGGCAGTGGATTAGAGGCTGAGACTTGGCTTATAGGTCTCGATCGGTGCTTTGCTATGTACCCATACGACAGTAGTACTAAAGCGCGGTGCGCTATCATGCAACTCTGGGGGTTTGCATCCACATGGTGGAGCCTGGAGGAGAAGAAGCTCCACATTGATATTAATACAGTGTCTTGGGAGATATTTCTTGATCGATTCAGAGCCTACTTCCTTTCTGACCATTGGCGTCAGCATAGAGGTGATGAGTTTCATGCCTTATGACAACTAGCCATGACCATAGACCAGTATGAGAGACATTTCTACGAACTTAAATAGTTCACATGAATAGGTGATGATGAGGGGATGCTCATTCAACACTTTTTTAGGGGCTTGAATGCTCGTATTAGTGGTGGTGTGAGGGTCTTTGAACCCAAATCTATGGAGACAGCTGTGGAGAAGGCATGACTTGTGGGGGAAGTTTTTACCATGGCACTGGGAGGCCATGCAGGTGTATTTATTGGTAGTGGTTCAGGAGCTAGGACTAGTGCATGAGGGGGTCAGACACAAGGAGTTGTGCCTCCTAAGACACAACATGGATTTGCATAGAGCGGACAGTAGTAGGCATCTCAGGGGAAACATAAAGGTTTCTAGTAGAGACAGGGTGACAAGAACTGGAGATGCATGAAGCGTTTCAATTCTGAGAAACTCGCTCAGAGATTTCAGTCCACTTTCAGAGGTAGTGCGCAATAGTCTAGCGTGCCAGCTGGAGGTAGAGGATATGGTAGAGGCACTGGTTGTTTCACATGTGGCCAGCAGGGTCATATTGCTATAATGTGTCCTATAGAAGAAGAAATGAAGAAGTTTGACACTCCAGAATCAAATAAGATGGTAACTGGGTTAGCCAATAACATACCATAAGTCTCAACGATGATACCCTGATGCTCTTCCTGGCGATTATCAACCGCTACGAATACATGGTGGCCTCTGCTTACATCCCCTACTATTGGCTTAGATGTTGTTGGTCTCTATGTGAATCTAGATGTGCCCTTGTTAGGTGTCACATTGTAGATTGGGGGCTGCAAGGCAAGCTAATAGGTGGCAAGTCGAGTTAGCCTCGGGTGTGAAAGTTGCATCACATTCTTTAGTAGTCGAGTGTAGATTGGAGGTTGGACCTCTCCTTACTACTTTGGATCTCCGAGTTATACCATTGGGTTCATATGACATTGTCATAGGTATGGATTGGTTAGAGGCTCATCGAGTAGTTATTGATTGTTGACGTAAGTTGATTCGGTGCATTAATGCATCTAGTAGTGAGGTGGTTATTGAGGGGGTTCAGAGGCTGATATCCTTTAGGATTATCTCAGCTATGCAGTTGAGAAGATGTGTACAGCAAGGATGTCAGTTGTTCACTGTTATAGTGGAGGATTTGGGATTAGGAGATGGAGAGGAGAAAGTCTCTCTCGATAGTCACCCCATTCTTCAGGAGTACTCAGATTTCTTTCCAGGTGATATTCCAGGGATGCCACTGCGAAGAGATATAGATTTCAAGATAAACCTAGTACCTGGATTGAAGCCCATTTCATGAGCTCCTTACCATATGACCACTCAGGAGCTGAAAGAGCTTCGCTTGCAGCTTGAGGATTTATTAGAAAAGGGTTTCATTCACCCTAGTGTTTCTCCATGGGGAGCACCAATTATCTTCATGAAGAAGAAGGACGGTTCACTTCGGTTATGCATTGATTACCGATAATTGAACAAAGTGACTATCAAGAATCAGTATCTGCTTCCTAGGATTGATGACTTGTTTGACCAGGTCAAGGGTGCTACAGTCTTTTCGAAGATTGACCTTAAGTCGAGATATCATCAGCTCCGTATTTTTGACTTAGATATCCATAAGATGATGTTTCAGACGCGATATGGTCACTATGAGTTCATAATAGTACCATTTAGGTTGATGAATGCACCTTATGTGTTTATGAGTGTGATGAATGGAGTATTTTGTACATACTTAGAAAAATTTGTCCTTGTGTTCCTAGATGACATTTTGATATACTCTAGGATAGTTGAGGAACATGAGGAGCATTTATGACAGGTATTACAGTGTTTATGGGATAATCAACTTTATGCTAACTTGTCAAAATGTGAATTCTTCAAGATTGAGATCAAGTATCTTGGTCATGTGATCTCAGGGGAAGGTATATCAGTGGATCCTTCAAAGATCCAAGTGATCTTATATTGGCATGCGCCCACGAATGTGGCAGAGATCCATAGCTTTATGGGGCTTGCAGGATATTACAGGTGGTTTGTACAAAGCTTCTCAAGGATAGGACATCCTATCACCTCCCTTCAGAGGAAAGGGAAGAGGTTTGGGTGGTCAGAGCAGTGCAAGACGATATTTTAGACTCTTAAGGAGAAGCTGACCAGTGCACCAATACTAGCGATACCTAATCCAATAGGGGACTTTGTAGTCTATACAAATGCATCCTTGGAGGGGTTAGGAGCAGTGTTGATGCAGGAGGGTCGTGTTATTGCATATGAGTCATGAAAGCTCAAAGATAATGAACTGAATTACCCTACACATGATCTTGAGTTAGCGGTAGTTGTCCATGCATTGACTAGATGGAGATATTTTCTTCTTGGGCAAAAATTTGAGCTGCATAGTGATCACATGATCCTTCAGTGCATTTTCATGCAACCGAGCCTTAACCTTAGGCAAAGGTATTGGATGGAGTTTCTCTGTGAATATGACTTCGAAGTGAAGTATATTGAGGGAAAGGAGAAAGTTGTAGCTGATGCACTAAGTAGACATAGGCACGAGATATCCGAGTTGACCCTTGTAGTGGATCTGCGGAGTTGGATTCTAACTACTCTTCTAGCAGACAGTTGGTATCAAGATGTTAGGGCAAAGATTGAGGCAGGAAGACCTCTAGAGGGCAGGTTCTCAGGATATTCACTTGATACAGATGGTTTACTAAGACATACAAAACACATTTACGTTCCTTCAGTAGGTGATCATCGCACTATAGTTTTGAATGAGGCACATCGTGCACCCTATTCGGCCCATCTAGGGGTGAAGAAGATGCATGCAGATCTACGTCAATTGTATTTCTGGCCAGGGATGAAGTGCAATATTGTAGATTATGTAGCGAGTTGTCTAGAGTGTCAGCGGGTGAAGGCTGAACACCAACATCCAGCATGGCTTCTACAACCACATCTAGTGCCAGAATGGAAATGGGATATGATCTCTTTGGACTTCATTATTGGTTTACCCAAATCCTCGCGATGAAATGATGCGATTATGGTGATAGTCAATAGGTTGATGAAGGTAGCATACTTCTCACCTATTTTCTCTTCCTATAATGCATCATCTGTTGCTAGAGTGTTCATGGAGGACATAGTGAGGTTGCATGGTATTCCGCATCGGATTATTTCTGATAGGGATCCTGTGTTCACCTCAGCTCTTTGGACTTCATTACAGCATGCAATGGGGACACAATTGAACTTTAGTTTAGCGTATCACCTAGAGATAGATGGACAGACTGAGAGGGTCAATCAGATATTTGAAGACATGTTGCGTATGTATGTAATGGACCAGCAGACACGATGGTAAGACTATCTCTATTTGGTAGAGTTTCCTTACAATAACAGTTTCCAGAGTTCTATTGGCATGCCTCCATTTCAGGCTTTATATGGGAACCCATGTCATAACCCCTTGAGTTGGGATCAACTAGAGGATAGAGTATTATTGGGTCCGCAGATGTTGTAGGACATGGAGCAATAGGTGGTTCGGATTAGAGAGCATTTGATAGCAACTCGAGATAGACAAAAGAAGTATGCGGATTCACATAAAGTGGATCGACAGTTTTCTATTGGTGATAGAGTGTTCTTGCGGGTTTGTTCGTGAAAGAGTCCAATCCGTTATGGAAAGGGATCTAAGTTGGTGCCTCACTTTGTCAGACCTTTCAAGATACTCGAGAAGATTGGTCCAGTTGCTTATCGGCTTGCTTTGCCACCCAATCTTGCACGTATTCACGATGTATTTCATGTTTTTGTTCTTTGGCCATACCATCTAGATATTTGTCATGTCCTTGATTGGAATTCTTTACAAGTAGAGGATGGGCAACTGGCTTTGGAGCCCATGGCCGTAACAAAGTGCAAAACGCTCGCTCTTCGAGGGTGAGATATTGATCAGGTTAGGGTCTAGTGGGATCCTAGGGATGATGCTTCATCCACCTGGGAAGATGCAACTAGGATGAGGGAATTATATCCCTACTTGTTTGCAGGCTTCCAGGAGTAAGCCTGACCCTAGGGGGGGAGGATGTAATACCCCTCCATTTTAGCTTCCTGTTTAGCCAACATTCCTTTCTTTTTTTTAGTTTTAGTTACTATGATACTTTGCATACTTTATCATGTGTGTTATTTGATTGCTATTTATTGAGACGGACTATTTGTGTGATGTAGTGTATCTTATCTGATGCTTTATTTGATATGCTTTAATTGGAGTGAAATACTTGATGCTTTAACATGTTTATTGTACATGAGATATTTGAGTATTATGGAATTTTCAGTTTATGATGAGTGTATTGGTGAAGGGGATGGGATCGCATCACTCGCTTGCGAGCACCCTGCGATTCCATGATTTTCTCTTCACGGTGTGTATTTTATGTTGCTTATATATATATGATCCTTGTTATTTTGTTTACAAGTTTGCAGGTACATGACATCAACTCCACCTAGTTTCACAGGTTTGAGCGTGTCGACCCAACAGTTAAGTTGAACAGGAGATAGTAGCTATGTAACATGTGTCAGTTCTACACCCTATTCATAGTGTGCCGTCAGTGATGTTTGTTGTGTCATTGTTTGCCTTGTTTTAATATTATTTAATTCTGAAGGGTTCTTGATTATGGAAATAAATGTTTAAAATTATTGCTTTAAATAATGTTGATTTTTATTTAATTAAAATTAGACATTGTGATAGAAGCTATTTATTTAAATTAATTAATTAAATTTAATTTATTTAGTAAATTAAATTTAATCCATTGGGTTAAATTTATTTATTAAGTAATTAAAATTGATTAATTAAATATGTTTTGGAATTTAAATATGAATTATAAGTAATTAAATTCAATTTGGAATTAAATTTGAATTGGAAGTAATTAAATTCAATTTGGAATAAATTTGAATTAGAAATTATTAAATTACTTTGTGAAATTAAATTTGGTTTTAAAAGATATTTGTTAATTGCCACATGTGTGAGTGAATTAATTAAGAAGTTGTTGGAAATTTATTCATGGGAGAAAATTTGGGATCTTGGTTAAAGAAGAGGAAAGCTTCTCTACGGGAGTGAGGAATAGGAAATTGAAAAAAAACACAGAAGATTGTAGAGATTTCTTGGCTGTAGGAAATTTAGAAGAATCATTTTATTATATTTGCTATGGATTTGGATACGATTTTGGTTCTGGAAATATTGTGTTGCTGGGAGGAAGCTGTGAAAGCTTTGGAAGAGGCTCGACATCAAAACTTCAATTCTTCAGAAGCTTCTTGATAGAGGTTCCTTTCTTGTGTATTTGGTTTTGTTTAAAATTTGTTTTGGAATTGTATAGCTATAGAAAATTTTTGTGCTAGATCAATTAAGGAAAGTTTATTTGTTTTTAAAAAATGAAATTTAAAAGCTTATGTGACTGTCGTGAAGAAATCTAGAAAGTTTTAGTTACAGTGAAAACCAGAGAATATGAATTGTGATATTGGAGAAATTTATTAGATTTAAACTGTGAAACAAATCTAGAGGAAAACAAATTTAGATTTCTAGAAAATTAAACCTCTGTAGTAAAAAGGAAATTGTGAAACCTATAAGATATTAGGAGTTGATTGAAAACCTCTGTAAGAAATTTGTAGTTTCCTTACCGTTGTTTAAATTTGAGTAAGCTAATCAAAAAGTTTATTTTAAAAATCCTCTGTGAATTTGGGTGTTCTCTGGAAATTTTTATAATATCACCTGTAGGTGTATGTTTTGGAAAAATTCCTCCAATTTACCTATTTTGATGAAATTCTTTTATATATATTATACATACATATATATGTTAACATATATACATACATCTATAGTAAATATAAATATATGAATGTTTTATTTTTATTTGAGTTTACGAAATCGCCGTACGGCGAATTTTATTTTGGAAATACGTTTTTCTGTATTTACGAATTCCGTATTTAAAATTTAAAGGGGAAAGGGTTTTTGTTATTGTGGTTGGTAGGAAGGTCAAAGCCTTCCCCACCACCCACCTCTTGGGGGAAGCTCTTTCCATTAGGCAACACACCCACCACTTGGGGGGGACGCGCTGTCCCATGGCAGCGCTGCCCTCCCTCTTGCTTGGGTGGCCGAACTGTACTCTATACAACCGGTGCCCATAAAACTGTGTTTTATTTAAAAATAAATAAAAGATATGCATGGGAACAAATGAAATCCGTGGATATTAATTAATTTCGTCCACCCACTTTATTAATTAATTTCGACTTTGTTTTATGATTTCGATTTTGTTACTTAACTATATGATATATATTGTGTATATATGTGTATATGTATATTATGTATATACAATTTATATATATATATATATATGTACGTATATTTTATATATTTGGTCTATAAAATATGAAGTATATATTTAATGAATATATATTATAAGTGTATATATATAATTATATATGAATATATAATTACGTATGTATATATATTAAATGTATATTTTTGTATTTAGAGTAGTTTTATTTTAAAATGGATGTATATTTATGAAAAATTGGAGGAAATCAATATAATTAGTTTGCAGAAGGATTTATGTTGTTTTTAAAAAGTATTTAATGAATTTGATTTATTAAATCTAGTCTTTCTTTTATCTATAAATAAAAGGCAATTATTTAGTTATTTCAACTATTGTGAAAGGGCAACTGTTATTTTTATTATGAAATGTATTTGAAAGGGAAATGAATTTAGCATATCCAAAAGTACATTACTTCCTTGCAATTTCCTTGTTGTAATTATTTCCTCTTTGTTCTTGTTTGGGAAATGGGTAAATTGTGTCTTTAATTGGTAAGTCTTCTAGAGGATTCTTTGTCAGGGTTGTCGATTTGTTATGTACACCATACGTTTTCCCTTCGGTATTGCATTGTGTCTTGTTGCCTCCAAGTGTTTAGAGTGAGTTTCATTTTAAGTTGCCTCCTAGACTTGGAGTGGTTTTATCTTGTTGTATGCACTTGGGATTCCCTTGGGGTTTAGTTTTGTATGGTATTTTGTCTAGTAGAAGACTGCCTTTTGTTCGGTGCCAGAGCCCAAAGAGGTAAATTGGGTAACCTTCAGAGGTAGTTTAATCAAGTGATAACTAAATTAATGTACTTAGAAGATTAGGTAGCTTTTCACACTAAAAAAGATAAATTAACCTCATTCATAGACACAAGTGCTTGTTTAGGCTTGGGATGAGTGGGAAGGCTTGGAATGGCAAGGTCATCTACCTTGTCCTTATGAGAGGTATTTGATTCCGCATGAGTGAGTATGGGGGCCGGGATTCAGTTGAGGTCACCAGGATTACCAAAGCCTATGAAGATTCCCAAAGGAGATCTCATGACAAGTTGTGCGATGACACTTTGTCTAGGACAACAATTGGTACATGTTTGCATGTGTATGGTTTTCTTAACATACTTGATCTATTTTATGTCTAGAAGCAATGTAATCATGTTTGAGTTGGACTTGGATAATGCATTTGATTGGTTGTGTCAGTATGAGTCAGTATGAGTCAGCCAGTGGTTAGTGGTTGTAGAATTTGTCCATGTTATGTTGTTACTATCTCCTAGCATGGGGGGTGGGCCTTCGGGTACCACTTGGTTGGGTGGAACAGGCACCATACACCGTTGGGTCCCCCTTTGATCTTTAGTACTTGGTGGTGAGATATCTAGTTGCAGAGATCACAATTCCTGTTTATAATTCAAGCAATGTATTTGTTTCAATTTGAATCATGTTATTTTACCCCTCATTTGTATTTGAGGTGGATCTATGTATATTGTAACACATTTGTATTATTGCCTCATTTTGGGAATGAGTGTTGTAACCTTTTGATTAAGTTATTGAACATGGAGTTTGGTTGTATATCTCTCTATGTTATGTTGTATCTTTATGTTGTTTAAGTACACATTTATTATTGTCATTAAATGCTATGGATGTATGTGTGGGTTTAAGTAATCTTGGTTACATAGCCTTAGAGGTTGTTGTCAATTGTAGGTGAACATGTATGTTAATTATACTATAATAAAAATAAAAATTATACACTTAAGTAGTGAATTGCAACTTCCTTTAGGGTTACGTGGTGAGGCATTACAATATCTCTCAACAACGCACCAACATCCACTCACAACAAATGGGGAACCATAGTGTACCAATCAATCCACTGTATGGTGCCACAAATGACCCTATATTTGATGCCTTCCAAGCTAAGCTCATGGGTCTAGTGAAGACTGTAAAAAACATGCAAATATTCAGCAAGAAATCAGAAGTGTCATATGATTTATCCGTATATCCCTTTGACATAAAATTATACATGTGCCACCATTTCCTCCGGGATATGTGTCGCCTAATTTTACCAAATACAGAGGAAAGACAAACCCTATTGAACATGTTCGAGAATTTGCGACCAACTGTATGGACGTCGCCTATGAACAAACATACTTGATGAGACTCTTTTCTAAAAGTCTTGTAGGTTCCACCCTTGAATGGTTCTCCACTCAAAAGGATATCCAAACATGGGATGAACTTAGACACCAATTCATAAAAAATTACACCTACAAAATTGACATGGACACCTCTATTACTAGCTTATGCAATCTCACGCAAGAGGACGTTGGTGAAACGTTCATCCCATTCTTCCAAAGATGGAGAATTCTAGCTAGTCGTTGTCACATTGACATACTAGAAACGGAAAAGGTTGACATGTTCCTACAAACACTTCTAGGTCCCCTAAAATATGCAGTGCAGCTGCATTGTTGCACAAATTTCACGGACCTAATTGAAAAAGGTGTCCAAATTGAGAAATCCCTTATTTCAAAGGGAGAGCTAAGATACGGTCCTAAAAACACAAACGCAAATCCTCCCATTGACAAAACTAAGTACTAGGTCAAGAACAAACACATCACCAATGACGGTGTGGTCGATGCCAAAACCATTAATGCAATAGGTCATGTCCTCATGATCAAAGGAGTTCAAAATCAAAATACACCTGTGAACACACCCACACCAACTACCAATGCTATTCAAAATAATCCTGATCAATTTAATCAAAGACAGTCGCGTCAACCATGACAATTTCCAAAACACACATACACTCCCTGGCGTGAGCCTATTGAAATTGTCTTAAAGAAACTTATCCAAAACGGTGTCATAACTTTGGAAGACCCTAAACCATATGACCCTGGTGAGTTCAAGCCATCATTGTGGGATGATAATGCATTTTGTGATTTCCACCATGTCAAAGGGCACAAAAATCCTTCTTGTCGTTAGTTACGAAATCTTGTGCAAGACCTTATTGAAAACAACACCATTGAGTTAGGAGGTCAACCATTTGCATCTAATTCGGATCATACGATCCACAAGAACCCATGGCAGGATCATGGTTCTAGTAATCCCTCCTCATCTGGCATGAAGAACAACAATAATCAAGCCAATCACGTCCGTCCTGCCTACAATAATGTTCATCCTACCTACAATTATTATGGTAGCCCCATCATTAACAATCTTCATGTTGGTGATGAAGATAAGTGTGTCAATACTATTACCATTAAATAGGCGCTAGAATGCAATGTCACCACGTGTAAAGACAAGGTCACTATCCTAGGTCCCTCTGCTCATCAACCTAAAATTACCATATGTGGTCCATCTGCCAAGCCGTCAAACCCTAAACTAGAGTTCAACCTTATTGAGTAATTGAATAAAACACCCGCTCAAATATCCATTCTTGAATTGCTCCACATTTCACCCGCACATAAGGCCATCTTGGATAAAGTCCTGCAAGAGTCTTTCGTCCCAAACAACATTGATGTCAATAATTTTGAAACCATGGTCGGCTATTTGACTTCTTCTCACCACATTTCAAATTTGAACACTAACTATTCCTCACCTAAATCATCTCATAATGACACCCTTCATATCGAGGTTTTTGTCCATAAACATAAGGTTAGACGAGTCTTAGTAGATGGTGGAACAAGATTGAACATTTGCTCTTTAAAATTGGTTAAAGCTCTTGGCTTCTTTGATGCATGTGTGGATGCTACCAAGAGCATTGTCATCAAGGCCTATGATGATGAAGAACACATTTCTAAAGGCATCATTACAATTCCAATTCATGTAGGACCTGTTATTATTGATACAACATGCCAGGTCTTGGATTGTGACATAAATTACAATATCTTACTTGGTTGCCCATGGATTTATGCCTTGAAGGCCATTCCTTCCACATACCACCAATGCTTGAAGTTCCCTTTTGATGGTACTGAAATTACTATCCCAGGACATCCTGATCCATTCCAATATTGTACCAATTTGAGAGCCATTGTTGAGCACCAGGTACCCATTAATCGAGAGGCCTCAACTTCCACCTCTTCCAAATATATTGACCCATTTGCACTCACCAAATCATCCATATCCATTCCATTGGCTTCCGCCATACCGTCCCCCTCGGCCTCAATACCAAGTAATGACCTAAAAATCTAGGACCTTAGCTGTGGAGAATTCAAACTGAATACAGCTTATTGTATCACCACAATACCTAAGTCGCCTAAAGTCTATGGTAGATCATGTTTTGCAATTGAGCCTAAAATAACTTTCAATGTTCCACCAAAAATAGTATTCACCCTATGGGGAGATTTGGGTAATGAAGTCATTATCGACATAGCTAATTGGATCTACACATACCCAAAAGGAGTACCTCCACTATAGTGCATCTCTATGGAAAGGGCTATGACATATGCAAGACACTAGGTTTTGACGGCACAAGTGGCCTTGGAAAAACCAACAATGGAAGGCGAGAACCTATTATTATTTTTGCACAACCAAGGTACATGGGGCTAGGGTTTGACCAACTCAGAACTGATGATCGAAGTACCTATGAACTTTCAAGTGAGGACGTAATTGCTACAGAAAGTGTTGAGACACACGAAGAATCCCTTATCGTAAATGACTCTAATGAATGGGAATGGGGATCTGAGAAAACCCTTAGCAACTATGATATTGACGAACTATTCCTGGCACCTAGCCAACCTCCCTTTGAAGAAATATTATGACAAGAATACAACATTGATCCTATTGACCTTCATTCTAAAGATAAGGAATGGGTAAGTATTCCTTGGGATCCAGAAGAACATAAATTATCATTGGCAGCATCTGAATCATCTCGCCCCATTCCTGAGCCCACCCAAGAACCTAACATGTCTAAACCTACTGTGCATGCATCTAAAATGCCAGCCACTAGTCATGATGCTGATAATTCTATCCCCTATTATGACTTTGAATTCAACTCATTCAAATTTGAATATGGTCCATCCATTGCATCTGACACAGAAGTTGAAATTGACAACTTTTCCTTCACACTCGAGGCTTCAATTTGCACACTTTTTGTATCTTCCCCATCTTTTACCAGCACTGACAATGGGATTTCCCTTGTTTACCCACAACTGATTGACTAGGAACAACAAGAACTACCAGTGATGGATATCTTTCAGAATGATGAGGCAATAGTAAAATTCATGGGGCTTTGGGAAGGCATACCGTAGGGTGATCACAAAGTAGGATTCTCTATTGACCTAGATTGTGCATCTTACTTCGGGGATACTGTGCGATCCTCCAGTCACAAAAGTACACAGAATAAAATACAAAAGACATGTCTTTAGGTGAAAACCGCAAGGCACCTTCTGACAACAAAATAGTAAAAACAAAGGATGTATCCAAAGGTGAAAACCTCTCTGAGGTGCCTAAGGATGGAGGAGTGGAATTTCTTGGAGTCACAAAGGAAAAATCAGCTATTCTTATCAAAGACACAATGGAAGTTAACATAGCTACACCAGAGAATCCTAAAATGATTCTCTTGGCCACATCATTATCAGAGGAAGAAAAACTTGCATTTCAACAATTTTTCATAGATAGGAAAGTTTAACTTCCCATGGTCATATGCTGACATGTTGGGCCTTGATCCAGAATTGGTATTGTATCATCTTCCTCTCATCCCAGGAATCAAGCCAGTCAAGCAAAAACTATGGAAAATGCATCCACATATTGCACTACTTGTAAAGGCTGAATTAAAGAAGTTACTAGATGCTGGATTCATACGATCAATAGACTATGTAGACTAGATATCCAACATTGTCCCTGTCATAAAGCCAAACGGGAAATTTTGTATCTATACAAATTTCAAAGATTTAAATAAGGCTTGTCCAAAGGATGATTTCCTGTTGCCGAACATAGACATGATTATTGATCTCACAACTGGTACGAGATGTTGTCTCTCATGGATGGTTTCTCGAGCTATAACAAAATCCACATTGCAACTGAAGATCAACACAAGATGACATTCACATGCCCATGGGGAACATACTGTTGGAGTGTCATGCCTTTTGGCTTAAAGAATGCAGGTGCCACATACCAGAGAGCTATGACAACAATATTTCATGACATGATGCATATCCTCATGGAGGATTATGTGGATGACCTTTTGGCCAAATCTTTGACCCGAAAAGACCATCTCAGGGTCTTGGATTTATTTTTTAGATGGCTAAAATATTACAAGGTTCGTTTGAACCCAAAAAAATGTGTCTTTGGGGTCACTTCGAGAAAACTGTTGGGCTACATAGTTTCACGAAGAGGCATAGAAGTTGATCCTGCTAAAGTGAAAGCAATTTTAGACATGCCACCACCAAAAGGAATCAGCGAGTTGAGAACACTTCAAGGCAGACTGCATTCCATTTGACGCTTCATCGCATAGTTGGTAGACAAGTGTCAACCATTTCAATATCTATTACACAAAGTTATTCCCTTTGTATGGACAAAAAACTGCCACACAACCTTCAAACAGATTAAAGAATATCTATTGACACCACCAGTCTTGATGTCACCCATTGAAGGCAAGCCATTGATCCTGTATGTCTCCTCGACTACAAATGCACTGGGGGCATTATTAGCACAAAATGACTATGAGGAAAAAGAAATAGCCATATACTATATCAGTCGTACACTAATAGGATATGAATTGAAATATACAACCATTGAATGTACATGCCAATCAGTTGTCTTTGCAGCATAGAAACTTAGACATTACATGTTGAATCACCAAACACACCTGGTAGCTAAGATTGATCCATTAAAGTATCTTCTAAGTCGGGCAGCATTGACAAGCCGTTTAGCAAAGTGGGTCATGATATTGAGTGAATATGACATACAATATGTTGAGTGCAAGGAAATAAAAGGATAGGTGCTAGAAGATTAGCTGGAAGATGCACCCATCTAGGCTACTCATCCACTGATAACTGATTTTCCCGATGAGTCTATCTTTCATGTAGAACCTATATTACCTTGGAAGCTGTATTTTGATGGGACTCATACTGGTCACAGCTTAGGGGTTGGCATTTTGTTCATCACACCACAAGGGGATTCCATTCCTAAAGCATTCTGGATTGCTTTCCCGTGTACTAACAACATTGCAAAATATGAAGCATTGGTCACAGGACTGAAAATTGCAATTAAATGGAAAATTCAGACATTGCTAGTATTCGGGGATTCTCAGTTAGTCATCAACCAAGTGAATGATGATTATGACACAAAAGCTGAAAATTTTATCCCTTACAAGTGAATGGTGGGTAGCTTCATGACATATTTCAAAATTATTTCTTTTGAACAAATCCCAAGGACACAAAATAAGGCAGCCAATGCAATGGCTACTATTGGATCTCTCTTAGACATCCCCAAAAATGTGTCACAATTTAAGTTCTTAGTGGAACAACTATTGATGCCTGCATATGACATCCTAGAGTCAGAAATGGTTTGCGAAATTGTTGGTCCCAGTTCGCCTTGGTACCGGGACATCTATGATTATCTTAAGTCCCAAACCCTACCACTCAACCTTTCCAATAACCAAAGAAAGTCTTTTATCCAAAAAGCCGCTCGACACACCATCGTCAGTGACACCCTATACCATCATGGCTTTGATAACACCCTTCTTCATTGTCTCGACACTGATGAATCCCAAACAACTTTATGAGAAGTACATGAGGGTATATGTAGATCTCATTCGAGTGGTCCAACTTTAGCTAGGAAAGTCACCAGACTCGGATACTATTGGCCAACACTAGAAAAGGATGCTCTTCAGTTTGTCAAAACATGTCAGAAATGCTAGGTGCACAGTGACCTAATCCACGCACCTGCACAGGAGCTGAGACCGATCACTTCTCCATGGCCCTTCGCACAACAGGGACTTGACCTCTTGGGAAAGATCCATCCATCCTCCTCTAAAGGCCATAAATTCATAATCACCGCCACTGAGTACTTTAATAAGTGGATTGAAGCCGTCCCCCTCACTTACATCATCGGAAAGAAAATATCCAAGTTTATCCTTAATTACATCATCTTCCGGTATGGTGTTCCACAGTCCATCATCACAGATAATGGGAGTCCATTAAAAAATTAGGACATTCGTGAAATTTGTGAGTGATCACATCCAACATCACTTTTCCACCCCATATTATCCACAAGGTAATGGTCAAGCTGAGGCATCAAATAAAAAAATTCTTCGCATTCTTAAGAAGACCGTCAATGACACTGGCCGAGATTGGCATCTACAACTCAATCTTGCCTTATGGGCCTACTGTACCAGCATCCGTACACCCACTGGAGCTACTCCATTTTCCCTTGTCTATGGATCTGAGGCCATATTGCCCATCGAGGTTGAAATTCCTTCTCTCCAAGTCTCATTGAAGGAATGATCGATGATGAAGAGTATAGATAGTCTTGCCTACATGAGTTAGAAATTTTACAAGAAAGATGAAAAAATGCCTTGAATCACTTATAGGCATATCAAAATTGTCTCTGTCGAAGCTATAAAAAAAGAGTGATGGTGAGAAAATTTGAAATTGGTGACTTGGTCCTCATGTAGAACCCAAGAAATCAGGCTGACCGTGAAAAACCTGGAAAGTTTGAGGCAAATTGGCTCGGTCCTTATATTATTACTGCAACATTCAACTATGGGGCTTATTAGTTGGCCACACCTAATGAAGAACAGTTGACAAAACCCATCAACAACCTACATTTGTGAAAGTTTTACACATAGCATCAGAGCGTGGCTAAAAACCTAGAAAATACAAAAAAAATGAAAAATAGACAAAAATTCGTCCCTTGATGAAAACTTGGCAAACAGGCGTCTTAGTAACACAAAAAAATCAAAAAATGGCAAAAATAGTAAAAAGAAATGAATTAGTCCAATAGTGAAAACCTGGCAAACAGGCACTTTGGATAAGTACCATAGTATGAAAAATGTGGAAACTGTGCCTCAAAGAAATTTGGTTTCATGGAATGTCATGATTTCATAATATGAAAAATAGATTTTGTTATAGATTTCATAATATGAAAATGAAATTGGTAGTTATAAAACTAGTACTCTCCCGCCTGTGCCAAAATGGGAACTTGGGATATGGTCTGGACATCCATCAAACCATAATGGAATGGGTTCTTTTTTTTTTGGTTAAATATTATAGTTGGAAATGCTATGTTAGACATGTATGGAAAATGTGGAAGTGAATTGTTTAACAAAATGTCTCAAATAAATGTGCTCTCACTCTAAATGTGCTCTCATTGAGTGAGATGCTTGCAGGACATGCACAAAATGAATTTTGCAAATGGATTTTGCAAGGATTCTCTCAAAATGTTAAAATTAATGAAGCACTTTGGAACATTTTAACATTATAAACTTTTTCTCATGTGCCCATTTAATTTTAGTAGAGGGTTGTGCACACCTCAATCACACTTAACTCTTATTGCATTACACCTACAATTGATCATTGTGTGTATGGTTGAGCTTGTTGTCTATGTTGAGTATCTTGATGACACCCTAAACTTTGTAATTAAGATGCCAATTATACTTGCGGTAGCTTTGTGGATGTTTTTTCTTGGTATTTGCATATCACATATGGATATAGGTTAGTAGTATTTATAATGACACTACTTTTTTATTTGAATCCTAAAAATGTTGTGACTTATATTCTCCCAAAAAATCTATGCAGACATGGGCAAGTGGTGTGAGGTCAAATGGTAAGGAGATTGATAAATGAAATGGGCTTAGTCTTCATAGTAGCATTTATGATACTCTTACCCTTGATGAGATAGTTATCTTAGTTTTCATGGTTGAATTTTAATTGATTCCTAATAAAAAGGTGGAAACCTTCATAATTTATTACCTAATGAAATCCTACATAGAACATATTATCATTATTGGTGTTGATTATGATAACCTTAATAAGATTATCTAGGCACATGACATTCCTATAAGATTTATAGTAGCCTTAATAACCATGACAATCCTAAATGTTTATGGCTAGCGATTTCCCAAGAGTATTCCATTTTTCTCTATGATGACACAATAATAATATATAGGAAATTAAGTGAGCATCTAGCCTAATTATGCTAGTAACCTACCCTGAATGTTATCTTCTAGAAACATTGGTACTCATACTAGCTGCTATTGCTATGAAATAATTGTAACTCATGTTGATAAGAGGCATAAAACCTATAGAAGTGATGCATGACTATATTTTATGTCTTTTCATGATAAAATCCACTTAATTACAACATTTTTTGTTGTCTAGAACTCCCTCTTGAAAATTCCTAGAGTCAATAATAGCTCTATGGATACCATACAAATATTCTAAAGGTGTGATAGTCCCCCATGGTGTCATTAGGATAGCCTAAGAAATATTATAGTCCATTAGTCATTATATAACATCTTGTGCCTATGTTTGATAGTGTTATTGCAAGTGAAGAATTATTTTGGATGGTAAATTTCTAGGCTAAGTAACTAACCTCTGTTGTGTTGCGTTATTTCTTAGGTTAATACTATCTTATTGTTGTTGTAATAGTCCTAGGATGTCATTTATTTTTGACATGGTTGTTCTCAAATGGTGTTGACTATTCCACCTAGTTTTGTGTCATCTTTATTCTTTCTTAGTACTATTAACCATGTGTGGAATGTGTTTTTACACTTCCTTTATAATATTAAAGTTGGTGAGGAGATAAATCACTATCTAGTGTTTGGTGAAAGTACTTGTCAAGGTTATTTTCTATTTTTTACACTTCTTTTATGTTTTATATGCAAATTGAGTGTTTTTCTTGTGAGCCCACCAATGCTACCTAACTTGGTCATAAATAGTGTTAGCCCAATTTCTTAGAGTGCTAACTATGGGATATTACCTGATTGTATCCATAGCCTAGACTATTTTATTTCCAAATGCATGCAAAAACTTCCTAGAGCTAACCACTTACTAGTGCATCTCAAGGACAAAACAATTGAAAGGTTGCCTAAGCTAGGGTTGTATAGGCTCAACTAAATCCTCTATATAGCTAAATTTATATGAGGACCAATTCCATGAAAAGGATGTCTATCTAGGCATGTCATTAGGTTAAAATATATATTGCTTCACTTTGTTCTCTTGAAAATAGTTGTGCCAAAAATGACAAATCAACTATGTAAAGAGAGTCTTTCAATTCCAATCCCTAAATTTATATACCCAAATACAAAACATGGATTCACATTAATACTTGGTGATGGAATCTAATCCAAGATAAATAAAAATTAAAAAGAGGAAGAGATGAGTATTTTTTATTCCCAAGATCATGAAAATGTATAAGAATTCAGTCTTTAGGTTATGCAAGTAAAATAAACTATTTTAATTCTCAAGATTGTCTTGAAATGCAATACAAGAGGACATATGGCTCAATCATGAAAATAGGTACAAGAAAACACAATATAATTTTTGCAATGATTTTTTAGTTTGTTTCATTTTTTAGAATCTTCTCCCAACATAGTTTCATAACACAAATATTAGTAGTTATGAAGTTGAAGCTTTTAATGCATGATGACTTCTACAACAAAGAAGGATTAGTAATAATAAATAAATCTCAAATCTATCATGAAATGATCTCAAATTAGGACAAGTATAAATTCCAAACAATAATTCAATCTTGTAGCTCATTGTAGTTAGATATGGCCAATATTTAAAGAATGAAAAATGTGGAGATTGGAGACTAGAAGACTTTACCAAGGGACAATGATGTAGCAATTATGGTTGGTGCTAACATTTTTTGACATGTTACTTTATGGGACACAAGACCACTCTAATTTTGAGATGTTCACTAATCAATAAAAAATCTCTAATGTGCCTAGTAAGAATGACAATCTAAATTATTTTTTAATATAATGCAATGGAAAGGTATTTGTGCAATTCCAAGATCACCTTTGTACTAATGGTTCACATGGTGGGCATTCTTTCATTAAAATACATAATGAGATCAAACTAGAAGAAACGATAGTATTATACTACACTTACATAAACTTCAACAACTCCACTTCTAGAAGAGATCATTGTGGCTACAAGCCTATAGAGAAGGATATTAAGAATTTTTTCATGCTAGAATTCTCAAATTTCCTAATAGTTATGGATGTGGATATATAGCTAGAGAATTGATAAGTCATTTACTCATTGGTAGACTTACAACTTGTGTAGGATTCAGTGACCAATGATGTGGAGGGGAATAAATTAAAAAAGCAATAAATAGATACATATGATTTGTGTCCCACTATTATTTGCATGATAAGAAAATATGAATTATATAAATAATGAAAATGCATATATGTGGGGTTTCACTATTGGCATCATAAACACATCTTAGCATATAGTCTATTCCAAAGCAAAAATGAGATTAAGACTACCATCTTTTGAACTCACAATCTTTCCACTTAAAAGACTTGCTAGAAATTGTTAACCATTGATATAGAGTGAAGTGGACAAAATAATGGAAACACAATTACACTATGCAACTAATAATACAAATACTCCACCCACCCTACTCACACCCAAAACCTTTTTATTTTAGAAAAAGATAAATTAATCCTCTCAAATGTTGACCAAAATGATAATTTGTAAGATAAATAAAGGTTGGTCTCTTTTAATTTAGAAGATTGACTATTGTTGACCATGGTCTCTATTATAGAGGTAAAAAATATACCCATGATTTGTATCCATATCTAAAGTGTAGCCTATAAATCATATACGGTAGCTTTAGAACCCCTTATCGACTCTTGGAATGCTCCTTACAAGTGCAAGAATTATAAATCAATTTTAAATGATTGTCCTTTACTAGTTTCTTTGTGCTTGCTTATTTGCAATCTTCTTTCATTGCTAATGTGTATCACTTCTCATAGATGGAGCATACTCTAAAATCTCTTCACACTTACTACGCCACTCAATCTATCAATAGATGTAAAACTATATAACTAATTGTTTTAGAAGGGGATGTATATCTGCTCAACTACAATAGCAAATATGTTGAAGATTTCACTCTGATACATGTCAAGTTTCAACAATGAGTCAAATGACATTGAAATTATTAGATACCATAATAAATACAAATTAAATGGAAGGATGGAATAAAAAAATGAGACATTAAATTTTAAGAAAAAGAATAATAGGATAACCATTATGAGAAAATTAAAAATTATAGTTCTTTTTTAAATTTTAACACAATATATAAAAATAAATAAAAATTATAGAATCTAGATGAAGGGGTACAGTCTCATTAGGCATGCCAAAATGTATGCAATGCATTTAGAATAAAACTAAAATTTGAAAACAACAATATCAAATTCTTATTCTAAACACATGCTAACCTCATATGGAGCCTATGAAGTCAAGATTCTCACACTCTTTTATGAATTTTTAGATGCCCAACTATTGTGAAATCTCTTCATTAGCATGATGAAGATGACATTCAAATATTTAGAAATGGATTAAAGGTTTTTCAAAGGGCTCCCTAAATTCCTAAAAGGAACAATGGATTTATAAAAAAAAAGGTGAAAATATGAATATATAAGATTTATTTAATCAATCTAGAGGACAAGGTTTGATTTATATTTAACTCTAGCTTGATTAGCCAATTAAATCAATTGATTGATTAGTCAACTAACATGACTAAAAAATTATCTGTAACGCCTCGCCATGCAACCCTAGAGGAAGTTGCATTTAACTACTTAAATAGAATAATTTTTTTTTTTTAAAGGATAAATAATAAGTAAGTTAATTAATTAATGCCAACAACCTCTAAGGTTATGAGACAAAGGTTATATAGAACCTCAACAAAACACGAATATAAACTATGACAATTATTTAATTGATAAATTTACACATACATTCCAAGAAGGTGAAATAACAACAAACATAAGATAAGACTTTTCATTTCATTAATCCATTCAAAACTATAAGATTACAATCACTCATTTTCCTGAATGAGGCAAGTCCAACAATATAGGGTTACAATTACAAATTCCACCTCGATAACAAGAGGGGTAAAGATAACATGAATAATGGAAAGATAACAAGAAGAACAACAACTGAAACCACGAGCTCTACAACTGGAAGTCTCATCCACATGAACAAGGAGAAAACCCAACGGAGTAAGGTGCACATTCCACCCAGCCAAGTGGAACCCAAAGGTCCACCCCCCGTGCTAGGAGATAGTAACCAGAGCCTCTAACCAAGGACATCTACTCTAGACATAGGCTAACACAACCATACTAAAATAAATACAGTAACAACACATAATAACAGGGTTACAATGCTTTCAGAAGTTACTTGATCAATTGCATCACTGATGCGAACATATTGTCGACCTAGGAGAAGTGTCATCACATTGTTACATAAGTTATCCTGGTGAGTCTTCCTAGGTCCCGGCCCCTGTCTCGGGTTATCCTGGTAACCTCTAATGACTTCCAACCCCTCATGTAAACCAATGCGGAATCAGTTATCTTTCGTGGTGACAAGATAACGATCTTGCCATTCTAGGCCTTCCTGTCTCAACCCAAGTCTTTACGGGCCCTTGCATGCATGAGCGAGGCATAATTTTCTTATTAAGTGTTTGATGCTCCCAATAAATTAATTTAGTTATCACTGGATTAACTAACTTGTAATGAGTTATCCTGGCACCACTTCATGTGTCGGCCCTTGCTACAAGCCACTCCCCTATGATGACATGTAGAACAGCTCCACAATCCCAAGGATACTCAAAAGCAACACACAACAAAGGTGTTCCAACCACTCCAACTCTAGTAGGTATACCATAGAACAAGGCCACTCCTTACAAGGAGATACGGATCCCATAATCCACCCTAATACCAGAAACAGAATACACCCCCATTCATGGAAACCGGGTAATGATTGACAACTTACTACATGCTTCCCAAGGGTACAAGATAGGTTGACAGCCTGACACGACAACCCACCAAGAAAGGACCCTATCTGGAAGACTTGCAAGTACCCTGCCCACATATCCCAATGACGCCATGAATAGGTCAATAATCAAGACAAAATTGAATTCCTACTTTGGGTTCACTAAACCCATTTCCTCATTAATATTCAATAATTCACCGCATTTAATAAATCAGGAAGGGAATAAAATTCAACTCCAATGTTCAAGTCTCACTATTGTTCAATGATATCAGGAATTGATTAATATCTACATTTCAAGAATAAACGTTTAGAAATCAAACAGGTCTATGGCAAAATCATCTGTTCACTAAGTAAGATGCCAACACATTTCTTGTCAAATCATGTTTAACCTTTCAATATGTCATTGATTTAATATTAATAACAAAAAAACATGCCATAGTAAAATATAAATTCGATTTGCCCAATCAGTTTGTCCAAGAAAATAATTCCCCTTTGCAAAAGCAATTAAGAACTATTTAATTAATTAATTATTTCTCCACCTTTAATCCCGATTTCACTAATGTAAAAAAAACAACATACCCATGCCTTAATATCATTATTATATTATTAAAACTAATAAATTTCATTATTAAATTAATATTAAAATAACATTCATATTATAATATTAAATATTATAACATATATAATATTTAATATGAAATAATAATAAAAAAAATTAAAAAAATAATAAAATAATAAAAAAAAGAATAAAAACTAATAATAAAAAAAAAGGGCCAACCCTAATTTAAAAGGGAGGTGAAACCCCCTGGCCGCACGCCCCATGGGCGGCTGTGTTTACACACAGCCGACCCCCATGAATGGGGGTGATTGTGTGTAAACACAATCGTCCTCCATGGGTGTTGTGCGCAGGTAAGGAGGGGGCGGGGTGTGCGCAGGGCGCAGCTCCCCTCACCCACCTCCCATGGGCGGTGGGGGTCGAGCCCCTAGCCTCCCTTTCATTTTAATTTTTTTTATATATATTTTTTTTTAAAAATTTCTGTTTAATTTCGGGATTTTCAAAAAAAAACACAGACCTATTTTCTGGAAAGAAAAAAATTATATTTTCTTTTTTGAAATGAAAGAAATGGGGGCATGACCTCAACCCCAACATAAAAAAAAACAAATATTTAATTATATATATAATTTTTACCACCAAATTTCCAATGAAGATAAATTGAGGAGAAGAATAAATTTTCTTTCAAAGATATCATGTCGAAAACAAAACAAAACTCCATTGTTCTTCCTTGGAGAAATTATTTATTATTTTTTTTTTAAAGGTGAGATTTTTCACAATAAACTCAGTTTTCCATATGGGTTTTTCCATTGCAATTCACAACCAAAAATTGAAAACATTTTGCAACTAGATTTTCAACATCACACATTTAAATTTAAATTTCCAAAAACAATAAAACAAAAGACAAGAACCTGGTAAATTTTGAATTTGAAGATGACCAGATGATGATTAGCTTTCCCTATTGCTTCCAATCCAATTCCTCAAGATTTTGCAACTCCAATCAAAAAACCCACAAATTTGAAGAATCCTCCTTTTAACAAATTTCAATTTTTCTCCAAAATTCAAGATCCTCTAAATTCTCAAGCAAATTCAAACACATAAGGATTTTGCCCTAAAACCCAACAACCCTCATAAATTTCAGAAAACAAAAATGGAAAATATCTATTTTTGAATTTTTTGAATTTTGAATTTTGAATTTTTCAACTTTGACTTTTAAATTCACTTCCCTTTTATTTTTCAATTTTGCCCAAATATGCATAAAATTCCCAGAATGAGTAATTTAACTATTACAACATTATAAATTTAATCTATTAATAACATGGATTTACTCAATGATTGATTTATTTAATAATTAGATTAAATTAACAATAAAATAAATTACATCTCAACATAAATCAACAAAGTAATTTCCAATTAACTATAAGAGCATATATTTTACCATTTCCTAGCTTGCACAATAAGCTTGAATTTAAAGCTAGAAGACCCAAATAAGACAACTCACTAGGACTAGGGTGATGACTTGGCACAGAATCCTAGCTACTATCTCCCAATCGATTGTCATTAGGCAATGGACACGCTCGAACCTGAGAAACCAGGTGGAGTCGATGTCCTGTACCTGTCAACTTGCAAACACAAAATATATATACACATGCAATAATATGACATAAATAAGGCACACCGTGAAGAGGAAATCACGAGATCGTAGGGCACTCACAAGCGAGTGATGCGATACCGTCCTCTTCACTAATACAATAGTTCTAACTGACGCATCTAACATAGCAGCATAATCGAAAACATGAACATCATAAATTAAATATCCACATATGTTAATTCCAAACATGTCATAATAATCATATCCAAATGTAATATCACCACATCAAAATACGTCACAATAAAACAATGATCCACTGAAATCAAGTACATAGTCCAAGTACAAAGAAAAACTAAAGCATAGAATAGGAACCAATAATGTTCGTACAATAGACAAAACAGAGGGGTATTACATTATCTAACTTGACTATTAGTCATCTGATTTAATCTTTTAGTCAACTAATTTGATTGTTTAGCCAAATTATTTGGTTGGGAGTTAACTTGATCAACTAATTAGTTAACTAATTTGATTGATTATTGGAAAATGGAGATAACTAAATTGATATGAATGGAACATGAGAATAACTCATCACCTAATTGACTTTGATTGATGAGTGAAATGTGAGTGAGGATAATAATTATTTATTTATTTTAATTGTATATATGCACATAGATTAATTAGGAGATAATTAATTATTTAATAATGATTAATCAATTAGTTATACATGGGGTGATAAATTGGAATGAGATTAGTTAATTGGTATAATTAACCAACTTGAGGTGAAATATGATGAAGTTGATAAATTGGTGGCAAGGTGAGGTGATGAGAATAATTTAATGATAAAATTAGTTGATTGAAAAATGATTATATAATTAATTGATTAGTTGGAACGACTGAGTTAGTTGACACCATGACACTAGAGTGATTAAAATGGGATGATTATGACAGCCTTAAGGTGGTAAAATTTAGGTGTCTACAAATAGCATGTGCATGAACATGTTATAGGTGACACATAAATTATCTATTACATATGCTTATGAATATTGTATAAAAGCATCATGAAGGATTAAACCAAATTAAAATTATCATCAATATTATGTATATTAGATGAATGTATGAGTCAAATGTGCTAGCCTCTTACCAATCATTTCCAATTTATTTTGTGTTAGTGTGTATTAAAATATGTTTTCTGATTGCAAATTTTGATTCATTATGTCAAAAACCTAACTAAACCCCCATATAATCCTTGTTTAGTATTTAACATTATTATTTTTCACTTTATTTCTATTCTTTTGTTGGTTTAAAAACTCAATCACCATCTTTTAATTGATTCCCTTGATGTGTCTATTGCCACCAATGGCCACTTGTACAAAAAAATCCACCTTAGCATAGAGTTTTACTTTTTAGTTATCGCCCCAATTTTGTGCTAAGCTTATTGTTAGCATTGACAAATCTAATAAAAAAATTAATTAATCACATATTAATCTTGATTAAAAAAGTATGTGTTTCTTAAACTACTTGATGTTGTTCAATATAATGATACTATACAAAGTTTATACCATAAGAGTTGGTCAAAACTACCTAGCATAATTCTTTTTTCTCAATATAATGTAAACATAATGTGTCATATTTCCCACTAGCATCCATGTAATCATATTAAATGCAACACTTAGCTCTCTCATTAGACTAAAAACATCTACAAGTTTATATTTAACATGCCCTTAACTAAAAGTAGAAATGTGTGACATTAATTCAAATCTTTTCAAATAAATCATTATATCTATGTAGACTTAAATTATCAATAAGCAAATTGAAATAACATTTATTCCTCACTTTCAACCCCAATCTTATGGCATATTGAAATTATTGTACAATGCTCATTCACATTGGAAATTTATAATTCTTATCATTTGCATGCTTGTGCAATAATATGACATATAGAATTTACTCTTCATTACAAATCCAAATCCAAGTATAGGCTTTCTTGTGACCCACACATTTCCTAACTTTGAATTTTATTTGATTAAGTATTATATATCTTAAATTAATATATTTTGAATAACCTTGTAACTTTCATCCTCTAAATTGGATGATCATTCTTCCTATTTCAAACCAAAATCTAAGAAAAAAACATTATCCTAAACCTTAGAAATAAGAGACAAAGGAGAAGAGTTTAATTTTCTTCCCTAGCATAATGCCCCACATGAATATCAAAGCATCAATGTTCTAATAACATCTATTTGGAGAGGAAACAAATAGAGGTGAAACATTAGGAGTCTTGTCCACCATAGGAGGACCAAGTGTATCCATAACAAAATCAACAATGAGAGGTGGAGAATTGAAAGGAAACCTAAAGATAACAAATTATTTTCATAACCTACAACAAATCTTATCTTTTATTGTTATTTGTCAACAAATCCATTTTGTTTATATCCTGCAATCATGGCATTCCATGAAACCAAATTTCTTCGAGGAACACTATCAAACAGTTCATGTGCCTTGTCTATGCTGACACATTTTGCATACATGTCTGCCAAGGCGGTTGCAACTACAACATCTGATAAAATTCCTCTATCCTTTATCATTTGATGGATGTCGACACCTTGTTCCAAAGCTCCCATTTGACACAGGCTAGGAGGATGGTGTCAGAGGTTGTAAGGGTCTGGCTTTACACCTACCAATTACATTTGTATGAAAGTTTCTAAAGCCTTTTCAACAAATCCATTTTGTGAATACCTTGCAATCACCGTATTCTAGGAGAACACATTTCGTGGAGGCATTCTATCAAATAGTTTGCATGCCTTGTTATGCTTCCAAATTTTGCATGCATGTCTAACAGAGCAATTGCAACTACATCATTTGACAAAAAAAATATTTCCTTTATCCTGTGATGGATGTCCTTAACCCGTTCCATAGTTCCCATTTTGGCATAGGCAGGGAGGATGCTGGCAAAGATTGCAAGGTCTGGATTTACATCTGTGAATTACATTTTATAGATAATTTCTAAATCCATTTCAACAAATGCATTTTATTCATATCTTGCAATCATGCCATTCCATGAGATCACATTTCTTTGAGGCATCTTGTCAAACAGTTCACATGCCTTGTCTATGCTTCCACATTTTGAATAATTCCTACGCGCTGGCAAATAAAACCTATTTTTTGTGTGTGGTGAAATGGTGTTTGCATCATGTGGACACATATGTCTTCTGAAATGGAGCGATTGCAGCAAGAAAAAAATACCTAAACTTCTACGACACAAATGGGCAGGATAAACATTTGAAAAACACTAAACATACGACAGTCTTCTAGGTGGGATCAATTGCAAACAGAAAGAGACTGGAAAGAGGATTGGTTAAGAGGGCCCACACCAACCACCTAAGTAGTCAATGCTTAGAGTGTGCTGGTTAAGCCCGACCCTATAATCCTGACTAAAAATGTCTTGGTATCATACTACACTATCTCTATTGACTTGTCTTGTAAAATCTATTGCTTTCTATCCATCAGCTTGACTTGCAAATTCTGAATAATGCACTATTATTTCTTTATCAAATTGATGTAATCTGCAGATATTATATTGTTGTCCATCTATCAACCTAAATTATTAAATTTTAATAACCACCTATTCTTTATCTATTGACTGCTCTATTCTTACAAGTTGTGGCAAATAATTTATATAGATTTTATTGTTGGTTTAAGACTTACATCTGAAATGAATGCACAACTAAACTTAACATAATGCTTATAAAATAAAAAGTAAATGCCATGGACACTTCATACAATAATTGTTTCAGAAAGAATGCTTGAATCCAACCTATTGCGCTAATTCCTGGTTGGGGGTCTGAGGTAAGGAAGCGCCTATATACCCACGTCCTCCTCCTGCACAAATCTATAAATTTACACTCCATAGAATATGGTAATTGCGGTGATGCCCAAAACACAAGCCCATACGTTCAATTTATGGATAGAAATTCATTAAATTCATTTGAACAGTAGTTTACAAATTAGCTCTACAATTTATTGAGGGCAGCTGAAATGTAACCCATGTGAATAATATGGGTGGGGTGAGAAGTTGGTGCTGGGTGATAGATTGTTGATCTTGGTCAGCAGGTAAGCACATGTTATGAATGGCACCTTCAATTTGATGGTGCATTTATTTGAATTCAACTCATGATCTTAGGTTTAAATTTAATGTTTACTGACTCACAATCTGATTGGAAAGGACTTAGGACGTGGGGAAGTACTTTTCAATTTTTCCATGAGTATCACATTCTTAACATGCGTTCATACATTTTTAAATATTAAAGTCTATCAAAATATGGAGTAAAAGTTGGGGAGGAGTTGTTGTGACACTACTTAGATATTGTATTTGGGGTAAATAGGCTTGAGTGTAACACCCCTCCGTTTTTCTTTTTGCTTCAGACAATGTTCTACCTTGTTTAACTTTGTTTTCTGGTTGCACTTATACTTTGATATATTCTATGATGTTTATTATTTGATCACTATTTATAGAGTGATGTGGACTATATGTTGTGATGTGATGTTACTCTCTTTGATGTAATTATTTGACGTGCCTTTGATTAGCATTATGATTATTTGGAATAACATGGTTATATGCACATGCGTAGATTGTTTATGGTAGAATTGTCAGTTTGGTGATAAGTGTATTGGTGAAGGGGACAGAATTGCATCACTCACTTGCGAGCGCCCCATGATTTTGTGACTTCTTCTTCATGATGTGTTCTTCTATGATGATATTTATATACATGTTCTATATATGTTTCGTTTACAGGTTTGCAGGTACAAGACATCGACTCCACCTGGCTTCACAGGTTTGAGCGTGACCATCACCCAATGGTTAAGTTGATTGGGAGATAGTAGCTATGATACTTGTGTCAAGCCTTTACCCTAGTCTCAGTGTGTCATCGGGTCTAGTCAGTTTTGCGTGTTTACATTTTTTTATTATTGCTTAGAATTATCATGTTAAAATGCTTAGAAAGAGAATTTAATGAATTTAATCATTTAAAGTTGATTATTAGATTAATCTTATTTTAATGTTAGAAGTTTTGAATTAATAAATAAATTAATTTAATTTAATTGATAAATAGTTTAATCCTAAGATTATATTATTTATTGATTAATTAAATTAGTTAATTAAGTTAAATTTGAAAAGGGAAATGTTTTGTAATTATTAAATATTTTAATTTTGAATTTTGGAGGATTTTATGCAAAATGGGTTGTTAGAGATATTTTATGATTTTTAACATGTGTTAGAGGAATTAATGAGTTTGTTGAAAAATTTATTCACGGGAGAAGATTGTGGCTTTGACGAAAGAAGTTGGAAGCTTCTTCACGACAGAAGCACGGTGATATTTTGGTGTGTTAGGAAGTTGATTGAAAAAGAGTTTTCTGTGTTTTTTGCTTGGGTTCTAGAAAATATTTGAGGAATTTTTGTAGAAAGAGATTTGGGTTATTGAATTTTTAGAAGAAGTTGTTCTCGAAAATTGTTGTTGTGTTCGGGAAATTGCGTTATTTAGAAGGAAGCCATTGTCTATCTAGGAAAGTTGGCACTGCTTCAGATTTACAAATTCTTCATAGGCATTGGACTACAGGTTCATTCTCAGATTTTGTTAAGTTTTTTTTAAATTGAAAAGCTTCTAGATTAGATCTTCTCTTTAAAAGATTGCCTATGCAAACTTTTAAGTTTGTGTTTTGTGTTAAAAATTGTATTGCCGTAAATAAATTTCTTTGTAGAATCATTTCTTTTGTAGGTTAAAATTCTCTGTGGGAAAACTTAGCAAAATGGTAAATTGGTAGTATAGTGAATTTAAGGGAACCCAGAAGGAAACACTTAGGGATCTGGACGAAATTTAGTTTCTGAAGAAAAATTATCCTGTAGGTTTGAACTCTCGGGAAATTTCTTATGAAATTAATTTGTGAGAAATTGATTTGTTCTTTCTTTTAAGATTCTTGTTTGGGAAAAGTTAAAAAATCCCTCTATAATTTGGTTGAAGAATTCAACTGTAGAATTTTCTTTGTGGAAATTGATTTTTCGGGTGTTTTGTAAAAATTGAACATTTACCTATAAATGATCTTTTTGGAAAAAAATTTCCCCAATTAAAATTATTATGTTGAAATTCCTTATATATATATTATATATACATATATGTGTGTATATATATATATATATATACATACACATATACATAAAACATATATTTTTTTTATTGTAAATGTCTGTCATTTTATAATGGTTGAGTGTGAATACCTGCTGTCATCATACCATGATATTATTATGTTTCTTTTTGAAAGGCTGCTTCTTATTTTCGTTGGTATTAAAAAAAGAATGAAGTTTAATTAGGGAGTTGTCGGTTGCCCCGACTGACCCCATGGAAGGGGGAGTCAACACTATTAGCAGCCAATGCCCCCACCCATGCGGGTCAGATGTAAATGTGGCCGACGACCCCTATGGTGGCTGTCATCGCTGCTTAAGCAACCCTCCCATATAGTAATTGGTAGCTATATTAAATGCAAACTTTCATTTGATTCGTCCGCCCATATAAATTTTGGTATTGGGATTTGATTTTTATTACATTCAGATTGTATATGTCTTGGATTCTTGGTATTATTTCATATATATTATATATAGTATGTATATATTGTATGTATATATGTATACATATAAGGATATATATATATTTATATTAAAAAAAATTAAGAATATTTATATTTTGATTAATGTTTAGAAATATTTTAATTGGTTATAAGAATATTTAAATAATATATTTTACATGTATAATTATATATAATTATAGATATATATTTAAATGTTTTATTTTGTTAATGCATGCAAAGACATAATGGAGATAATTTTGCAAGTGATAGAGTTGAATAGGAAATTATTATTTTATTAAAAATAATGGAGGAAATTAAATATTCAAATAAAATTAGATTTTACTTTCTCTATATGTAAAGGGGTTTTTATTCAATTAGAGAATTTGGGCAATTTATTTTAATTTTTTCTACTAATTGAGAATGGATTTAGGAAATCCAAATAATAGATTTAATTCTTGTCTCGATTGCCTTTGTATTTGATTTCTTCTAGTCATGTTTGGGGGAAAATTGGTAAAGGATTAGTAAATAATTTGTAAGTCTTCCAGAAGGATCTTTAGATGATGGGGGTTGTTATAATGTGTTGTTAGCCCATTTTTATTCCCTTGGGTAGTGCATGGAGTCATTTCAATGATTTACCCAATTTCTACGAACAAGGATTTGTGCCTCCTAGTTTGGAGTGGATTTGCCATGTATGCATTCTTTGTTCAAAGTGGATTAGGTTATTTGTTGCCTCCAAAGTTTGGAGTGGATTTTGTTACGTGTTGCCTCCTAGGATTGGAGTGGGTTATTTTATCTAGTTTTGTGTGCACTATGGTACCCTTGGTGGTTGGTTTGTTTGTGTGTTGTCTAGTAGAAGAGTGGCTTCCGTTAGGGGCCAAAGCCCTAAAGAAGTAAGACTGGGTAACCTTCATAAGTAGTTAATCGAGTGAAAACATAATTAAAGTATTTAGGGGATTGGGTAGTATATCATGCTAAATAAGATAAGCAGTCTCACTCATGGACTCCAGTGCTCGTTTGGGCTTGGGATGAGTGGGAAGGCCTAGAATGGTGAAGGTCATCTACCTTGTCTTTTTGAAATTTATTTGATCCCGCATGAGTGAGTATGGGGGCCGGGGATTGTTTGAGGCTTCTGGGATATCCCAAAATGGGTGTCGGGGCCTAAGAAGATCCGCATTGGGTAACTCATGTTGAGTTGTGTGATGACACTATTTCTATGTCAACGTGGTTTATGTGTATGGTTCTTTTAACATACTTGATTTGTTCATCTCTGGAAGCAATGTAACCTTTGTGTTTAGTGTGGTTTTTGTACTTGTGTTTGTTTGAGTCAGTATGTGTCAGTCTATGTCTAAAGGTAGTAGGTTTGGTCTTGGATCCTTGTTACTATCTCCTAGCACGGGGGGTGGGCCTTCAGGTACCACTTGGTTGGGATGAACGTGCACCCTACATCGTTTGGTCCACTTTATCTTCAGATCATGATGGCGAGATTTCCAGTTGCAGAGCTCAAGGTTTCTAGCATGTTATTTCATACTTTGTAATTGTGAAATGTCTCTTGTATTTTATTACCCCTCAGTTGTATTCAAGGTGGTTTCTTGTATTATGTAACACATTTGTATGAACTACCTCATTCGGGGAATGAGTGATGTAATCTTATTTGACGAGTTAATGTTATATGGAATCTTGATGTATTTCTTATCTTTGTGATGTAATTTCATGTATGGAATGTTTGAGCATCTATTTCCTTAAGTAGTTAATCTTTCTATGGATGCAATTATGTTTTATGTATGGGTTTAAATGTAACCTTATTCTGGTAGCTTTAGAGGATGTTGGTGATAGATAGGGAACTTACATGTTTATTATACTTTTAAATAAATAAAAATTTGGTGCACTTTCATAGATTATTGCAACTTCCTCTAGGGTTACATGGTGGGGCATTACATTAAGAATGAATGGAAGATATAAAAATCCATAGTCATCAACCCAAATTTCAAGTTGCCAAAATATCTTCTACAATCACTTGTAATATGGATTGAAATGCTAAACCTTTTTACTATTTATCATGGATAAATCTTGTTGTGCTTTGGTGTAGGAGCACCAACCTCCTCTTTGTTTCTTCATTAAGTGTTTGATAGGAAAGGTGTGTTAGGATGTTTGAATTGAGTTCTTGAGTCTTAATAAGGTCCAATGTGACCATTCCATTTTAATTGATCAACTTTGAGGGGCTTTGTATTCATCTTGTAAGGTTTGCAAATCATGTGGAAGGAATTGTCAAAGTTGACAAGGGGTGTCAAGGTAGATAGGATGATGTTTGTTGAGTAAGTCATGTTTTCTTAGTTGGATAAGGTCTCATTAGACCATTTGTAATAGTTTAAGTGCTTAAGAGGGTCTAGGAAACAATACAGAGTCAATACTTTAAAAGTGCCAAATTTGTGAGTTGCATAAATGCAACAAATTTGTAAAGCAATGGTTATTAGGAGTTTAAAATTCAGTTGAGAGGTAGTTAGATACATTGGGGAAGTTGATTTTGAATGGAAAAAAGATAAATATGATGTAAAATCTTTAATGGAGGTTGCTCTCTAAGATTTGAATCAAATAAAACAAAGAAATTCCTTGATTTTAGTAAATTTTCAGTGTTTTCCTGTGTTCTTCCTCTCTGATGGACCCATACAGGTGTGTGATGCTCTGAAGGTTTGGGAGATCATTGATATATGTTTCTATCTTCATTTTAATTTGGTTTTGTGTCTTAACTCCATTTTAGAAGAGAGTTCCATTCATTTCTCCAAGTCTACCTTGTTTTGAGTGTGTAAGGGTTTGAGAGCCATAATGAATTGATTTTCACCAATCCACCCACTATAATGGATCTATAACTTAGTGGATTGGTGTGTACCATGTTAGGATAGGTGAAAAATTTAGTTAGGAGTTTGGAAGAGCATTAAATTGGTTGATGGAGTAATGTCCCAAGCTGGAACAGTGATATTTCCTTGAGAAAATGTGCAACCATGGTGGTGTTTTGGTGAATTATTGAAAGTTTTGGCTTTGTGAGTGTTTAGTATGTTTTTTCAGGGGCATTAAGAGGTGTTTGGATCATTGGCTGGGTTTGGGAGGTTTTAGAAGTGTGAATTCCAACAAAACCCCTGGTTTTTGCATGATATAGGAGGGTTTCTTGGGGCAGTAGGCTAAAGGCCTTGGAGTTGCAATCTAATTTGAAAATCTCTAGTTTTACATCATCATACAAGACTCTTTTGGGTGTTGAAGTGGGTACCTAACATCTAAAGGGTACTTCGTTTGCAAAGGTGGGCTAATTCACTAGTTCTCGTTAAGTGTGGGTTGTTGGATCTCAGATCTGGTCCGAAGGAGTAGATATTGATTTTTATATATGTTGTACAACCCTAAAAAGGGTATCTGATGCTTTGATTTATTTTTCAAGTGTTTTGGAAAACTTTTGTGAAAAAGCTTTTGAACCGGGATCCTATGCTACAAGGGAAAGCTTGGAAGAAGTTGGGATTTTGAGTTGAACATCTGATTTTTCTTTAGAATCTGATTGATTCTCATTGATTTAGTGTGTTGAATGGTTTCCCCATCCCTCTTTGCATCAAAGTGATATCAGAGCAAGGGAGTAGGTCTTTTGTGAAAGAGGGTTGCAATTTTGGGTGTAAGAAGAAGAAGGTAATTGGAGGAATCAAAATACCTCCTAAGGGGAATTTTGTTGCAAGGAAGATTGACAATCATGATAAAGAAATAGAAGCCCTAAAGCATGAGATTGCTAGGATAAAATCTAAAAGTAGGGTCCTTTTGGAAAAAAGTGAGTTTGAAGAGGAAGAGACCTCTAGTGAAGAAGAGGAGATGGATCCAGAAGATGTGAGAACAATGAAGATTTTGAAGGCTATGAAGAAGGATGGACATGGTAAAATGGATGTGCCTATGTATGGAGGAAAAATTGACAGTGAAGAGCTCTTGGATTAGATTGGAGCCATGGAGAACTATTTTGATAGTGAAGAGATTGATGATGGGCATAAGGTGAAGAGGGAAAAAACAAAACTGAAAGGACATCCTTTGGTGTGGTGGAATTTTGTGCAAAAAGAAAGGAAAAATCAAGGAAAAAGAAAGATCACTTCTTAGGAGAAGATGAAGACAAAAATCAAAGGTAAATTTCTTCCTTCTGATTATAATGTTCAATTGCTTAAGAAGTTACAAAATCTTAGACAAAAAGGAACTAGATGTGCAATCATATACTAAAGAATTATATAGGCTCAACATAAGAACTAAACATGAAGAAGATGAGGAAGAAATGGTTACTAGGTACTTGAATGGTCTAAGATATAACATTCAGGATGAGATTAGTTTGATGGCTCCAAAATCAGTTGAACAATGCTTTCAAATGACAATGAGGGAAAAATAAAAACTAAAGAAACAAGAGAAGGCAACAAGAGGAAGAGGAAACACTTCTAGAGGTAGAGGATATTTCTCTAGTTCAAAGACAAACAATGAGAGTCAAGGAGATGCCAAGACGGAGCAAGAGCAATATGATTTTAGAGGTGGATGGAGAGGTTCAAGAGGCAGATTTGGTGGAGGAAGAAATGCAAACACCTTTTCAGGGAGATGTTACAATTTTCAAGAGTTTGGACACCCATTTTTCAAGTGTCCTCAAGGCCAAGGTTCAATATCAAGTGGTGATAGAAGGAGTGAGAGAAGAACACAACTGGTTCAAGAAGAAGAGTGTGAAAGTTCAAGCAAACATGCTAATCTAGAAGAGGGAGAAGCTCTTATGGTAAGAAGAACTTTGTTGCAAGCACCTAAGGAGGAAGACTTGACTCAAAGAAGGAGTCTATTCAAAACTTCATGCAAGTGTAGAGGCAAGGTATGTCAAGTGGTCATTGATTTAGGTTCTCAAGATAATATGGTGTTTAGGGAAATGGTAGATAAGTTGAATCTAGAGAAAATACCTCATGTAGCACCCTACAAAGTTTCTTGTGTGAATGATATTCAAACTTTAGTGGTGAATGAGAAAGCATATTTTGATTTCCAAGTTGGGGAGTACAAGGATAGAGTCTTATGTGACATATTTCCAATGGATTGTTGTCATGTGCTCTTGGGGAGGCCATGGAAATTTGATAGAAGGTCCATGTATGATGGTTGGGAAAACACCTATACCATTTGGAAGGATGATCAAAGTTTTAAACTAACTCCTTTGTAGGGAAAAGAGAAGGATAAAGGAAAAACTAAGATTGTGAGTTTTGGAAAAAAGGAGCCTATACGGTTGGAGGACAGTAAGAACAACTTGTTTTCTAATTTGGAGTAGGGTTATGGTGTTGAAGCAGCAAATAGGACACCTACAAATGGTGCTAAGGTAGTGGTATTGAAGGATGATGAACCTATTGAGAAGATGTAAAAATTATTTAAGAAGGTTGTTGCTCAGTTGGAGAAGCAAAATGATGTGAATCCCATGGAGCAGACTGATTTAAGCAAGGTTCATGGTAAGTTATTGATAACCAATGAGAAGGGATTAGGAAAATGGAAGAGATCCTAATTGGGATAGTGGTATGTCAGATGTCCTATTACAACCTATGGAGTGGAAGGAAAGGCTCTAAAATCTGATAACACAGTGGTGTATAGGACTGTACAAACAGGGGCAGTAGGTCTGATGTATGATTTCAAAGGTCAGAATGGAGTGGAATAAGTGCATAAGAAATGATAGATCTGTGAGGGAAGACATGTTACTTGGACAGGGAAGAAGATGGTTTAGGTAGGTCGAACATCAACCTCGAGAGGCAAAGAGATTAGAGATAAGTATCCATCAGATATGGTAGCAAAAGAAAAGGTAGGCATGGGTAAAGGATGGTTTAGAGGAATGAAGGTGAGGAAGTTCATTTGTTTTAGTCTAAGGGTAGAGGACAAACCACCTATTGGTCTGATTTCAGAGAAGGGGACAAGATTACATGCATATAGAGGTAAAAAGTCAAGTTCTCATTGTTCAAATCAGAGAAGAGGAGGTACAAGTCAGTATTGGTTTTGTGGAGTGCAGATTGGAGCAAGACAAACCTTTACTCATGAGACATGAGTCTTTTTCATGGTGGTGTGTATGGTGCAGGAGCACCAACCTCCTCTTTGTTTCTTCATTAAGTGTTTGATAGTAAAGGTGTGTTAGGATGTTTGAATTGAGTTCTTGAGTCTTAATAAGGTCCAATGTGACCATTCCATTGTAATTGATCAACTTTGAGGGGCTTTGTATTCATCTTGCAAGGTTTACAAATCATATGGAAGGAATTCTCAAAGTTGACAAGGGGTGTCAAGGTAGATAGGATGATGTTTCTTGAGTAATTCATTTTTTCTTAGTTGGATAAGGTCTCATTAGACCATTTGTAATAGTTTAAGTGCTTAAGAGGGTCTAGGAAACAATAAGGAGTCAACACTTTAAAAGTGCCAAATTTGTGAGTTGCATAAATGCAACAAATTTGCAAAGTAATGGTCATTAGGAGTTTAAAATTCAGTTGAGAGGTAGTTAGATATGTTGGGTAAGTTGAGTTTGAATGGAAACAAGATAAATATGATGTAAAAGCTCTAATGGAGGTTGCTCTCTAAGATTTGAATAAAATAAAATAAAGAAATTCCTTGATTTTAGTAATTTTTTAGTGTTTTCCTATGTTCTTCCTCTTTGTACGGACCCGTACAGGTGTGTGATGCGGTGAAGGTTTGGGAGATCATTTATATATGTTTCCATCTTGATTTTAATCTAGTTTGGTGTCTTAACTCCATTTTGGAAGAGATTTTCATTTGTTTCTCCAAATTTTCCCTATTTTGATTGTGTAAGGGTTTGAGAGCCATAATGAATTGATTTTCACCAATCCACCCACTATAATGGATCTATAACTTAGTGGATTGGTGTGTACCATGTTAGGATAGGTGAAAAATTTAGTTAGAAGTTTGGAAGAGCATGAGATTGGCTGATGGAGTAATGTCTCAGGTTGGAACAATGATATTTCCTTGAGAAAATGTGCAACCATGGTGGTGTTTTGTTGAATTATTGAAAGTTTTGGATTTGTGAGTGTTTAGTATGTTTGTGCAAGGGAATTAAGAGGTGTTTAGACCATTGGCTAGGTCTGGGAGGTTTTAGAAGTATGAATTCCAATAAAACCCTTGGTTTTTACATGATATAGGAGGATTTCTTGGGGCAGCAGGCTAAAGGCCTTGGAGTTGCAATCTAATTTGAAAATATGTAGTTTTACATCATCATACAAGACTATTTTGGGTGTTTGAGTGGGTACCTAACATCTAAAGGATAGTTTCTTTGCAAAGGTGGGCTAATTCACTAATACTAGTTAAGTGTGGGTTGTTGGATTCAGATCTGGTCTGAAGGAGTAGATATTGATTTTTACATATGTTGTACAAACCTAAAATGGGTATCTGATCCTCTGATTTATTTGTCAAGTTTTCTAGAAAAAATTGGTGAAAAAGATCTTGAACTAGGTGTAAGAGAGGGGGACCAACCACTGCAAGGCCCTAGGTCACGAAAGGCCAAGAGCGGAAAGGCTGCCCTAACTTACCTCAATTTAAGGGATAGTTAGGATAGCAGGGACGAGAATGATGAGGACTATGTGTCCTTCGACCACTCTGCAAACCCAAAAGTTGGAAAGAGGCTAGAAAATTCAGCCTTTAGAGTCAGCTCTATGTCTCAATTAGCTCTTTGTCTGAGGATAGAAGCACGGTTCTGGGATGACAACGCAGTGAGTTGGTGTCCGTATGGCCAAAGAACCAAAAAGACGATATTCAAACTCAGAAGAGGAGACTATCAACCTAGTCTAGAGGTGTCTAAAGTGATAGATTGAGATTAAGGAGAGTAAAATGTAAATACAAATATGATAAGAGAAATATATTACCACCAAGGTGATGAAGATGATCTCGTAGAATACTCTCCTCGCCAGCTTGCTCCAAGCTCTCTCGACCTACACACAAAAAAAGGGGGAAGTGTTGGGTTGTTTAGGGGCCTACCTCAGTCAGACCCCTATTTTGGTGTTCCCATTTCCACGGGCAACCAAGTTTGTAATGATAGAAATAAAGATAAAGAAGGGAACTACAAGCTACGTAAACACAAAACACTACAAAGAGTATGTGCTTACTCAACCGAAAATGATAGAAGATATTAGAGGAGTTTACAACCTCTATCCAAAGCACTCAAGGCTTGTGGGGGAGTGAATGAGAGGAATTCAAGCCTCTGATGCCGTGGTGTTTGTCTTGCACTCACACTATTAGAGTGATGGAGTGGATTGCTACAATGGAGTGAAGAGTGCTACTACAAAGCTTTAAAATGATTGGAAGAGTGGAGAAAAGTGAAGAGATGAATCCAATATCTTGCAAAACTCCCTAAATGAAAGAGAGAGTGAAGAATATCAAGGAGAATGTGAAAAACAACCATATTCGGGTCGGCCAGCCTAAGAGGGGCATTACACTTCAACTTCCAATCGAAGGTGTAACATCTATGCAATCTCCAACTGCAGGAATCTATCAGGGACGTAAGAGCGTTGCACGGACATCTGCGCACCGCATGAGCATCCTCGATAGAAATGCCCCCACTGACACACAAACAAGGTGCCAAGTGGAATGCAAGTAGCAGGCTTAAGTGGAATTAAACCTCCTCTTTTGGTTTTCTAAAGTGTAAAGGGGTGAAAGGGGAATTTGCGTTAGGTGTGAAAATTCACGCTCATACATTTTCCCCCCACTTTAGCGAGCACGAGTACTAGTGAGTGCTTCAGTAAAGTAGAGTAGTAATACTACATAGTAAGAGATGTATACTTGAACCGATGAGGAAGTAGAGCATGGTCTGACGAACTCAGAAGTGCATAAAAGGACTTCATAGTTTCATGGAACTAAAAAGCTAAAGTACGAAAGTGCCTCACAGGGTCATTGTCCTACAAGGAAGGTATCCCCCAAGAATTCTCACATGAGGGAGACCAAGTGAAGAGGACTCTGCAGATTCTAAGATGGCAACATGTTTACCCATAGATAGAACACATCAAGAAGTAGCCGCACAGGCCAATGAACAGACATTCACGCACACCATCGCTAAGTTGCAAGACTTTCAAAGGGGTCCCTCGAGAACCCTTCAAAAGGAAGGACGGTCCACTCAAGGGACATGCTATTTGAAAAGTGAGGTCTAGTCAGGCTACCCCCAAGCTAGAAATAAGGATGTGAAGTAGGTCTAGTCGAGCTGCCCCCAGACTAGATGCAAAGATGTGAAACCGGCCTAGTCGGGCTGCCCTTGGACTAGATCGAAAGATGTGAAACCGACCTAGTTAGGTTGCCCCCAGACTAGATGCAAAGATGTGAAAGCGGTCTAGCCGGGCCACCCTCGGGCTAGATGCCATAAAAGTTTGTTGAAAACTTTTGAAGGGGTCTGTCGGGAACCCGACGTGAAAGGGAAGGGTCCACTCAAGGGACACACTGCTCAAAAGCTATTGTCTTCCTTCTTGAATCGATTCATCACCAAGGAATCCTTTTGAAAGATGTTCACTTCATCAAGGAATTCAAAAGGAAGGAGATGCGCTCATGTGAGGGGAAGACTAAGACTATTCCCGCTTCGGAGGATGGTTTCCAAGTCATTTCTTTACGAACCCATGATGAAGGAAACATGTTCCGCTAGGGTTTCAAGTTGAGAATGCGATTTTAACAAAGGAGTGTGTGAAGGGTCTTTGAGAAAATATTCATTTGGCAATGAATGCATTTTCTAAAGACCAATTAATGTAGAAAAGGTGTTGTCACACATGCAAGGGACAACTTAAGCAAAGAAGAGAGAAAGATAAAGAGAAAAGTAATGAAATCATATCACACATGAAGGGCATAGGGGGATCTGGTTATGTGGGGTTAGATCTGCCTTTATTTATATATATGTAGGTAACTGCGGTAAGAGGTAAAAGATCATCAATCCCCAACTAGATTAGGAAGAATGCACGAAAGACAAAGTAAAATAAAAATTGAGTCAACATGCAAGGAGGCCTAAATGCTCCCGACGCTTTGCATCGTCCCCAATTTACCAAAAGTCAATCACAAACATGGAAGAATGAAGATGCATATAGAGGAAGGTTTGCAACACAATAAACAATGCCTGTATCCAAGCACCAATAGGGGTGACAAGGGTAATTCAGGCACATATAGCGTGATCGCGGGGGAACACATGTCACGACACACAAACATATCTAATCTAAATATTAAGAAGAGGGTCTCCCACTAAAACTGGTCAACCAAGAGGTCATTAGATTCCCACTCTAGATCATCATAGGAAGGATGAAGAGCCTACAACGGTGTAATGTTAAGGGGAGGAGCCTCCGATCCTCCTGCAACAAGGGCCAAGGAAGAGGGATCGGTGAGGTCTTCGTCGCTCAGCTCCTATGGGTCCAAGGTCAACGACTTCGCAAAGATCATTGACAAGGTCAGAACTTCATCTACCGAATTAAACATGCACTTAATGGGAGTGCCATGTTTCACCTTGATAGACGGAGGGGTTTGCACCTGAGGTTCACTGCTAGCTCACCAAGGAACTCGAGAGCGGTGATAAACTCAGGGGAGGCCGAAGTTGGTTCTATCGCTAGGACATAACAAGTCACCGTGGGGCCACCCTTCAAAGAAGGTGGGCTCTTCTTATGTCATCCATTGTTGGAGGGACCACACTCTACCTTCTTCTTCATCGGAGGAGGTGAACTCCCCCATAGATGAAACAAGGAGGGTTGAGGGAGAAGAGGAAAGAACCACAATGGATACAACCGAAGTGTTCACCATATCCATAGGCTTAGGGAAAGGCAAGACATTCAGGACGAAGGTCAATAAGGGCGGCTCTGCCGAAGGAGAGATGAACACTTGCACCCTTCCAGGCGAACGTGCGCTCACAGCGGGAGCCAGAAGAGATTCAGAAATAGATTTGATAGGGAAAAAAGGGGGGAGAGAGGAAGACATAGTAGGAGGCGTGGTCATCTCCTCCTACTTCTTCTATAAGGAGGCTTGCTCAGCTAGGAGAGCCTTTTGTTGATGCTTACGCTCGTGCGCGAGGCATTTTTTGCGATTTTTTGCATTGGAAGTCGGGGTCTATGAAGGGACAAAAGGTTCCTACTTGGCCATGGGAGTGTCCTCCATGGTTGTTTCTAGCAAAAGGACGTAATCCTAAATGGGAGCAGAAGGAGCAGGTTCGGAAGTGGCAGGGGGAGTCAACTCTAGTACCTCGGCAACAGGTCTCTTCTCGTTCACTATTTTAGTCACAAAAACAGTAGGAGGCCACAGAGGCTGGGACAAAGAGGACTCTCCACAAAGTTCTTTCTATCTACCATACCGAATGGGCCTAAGCTCCATGGGTGGGATAGGAATTTCAAATGCTGGATGCTTGGCCTTTTGCCAAGCGGGCAACATGGGGTTCTCTCGCAAGCGCGAGACAAATACAGATGGTACCATAGTTGGACAAGAGGAAGCATTAGGATGAACATCGAAAGAGAAAGAAGGAGGATCTCGATATCTCTTCCCTTCTTCTCTTCTAGCACCTTGGCAATGTCACTATCATCTTTCAGATGGGCTCTATGCGAAACAACATAAGGCGACAGAGGGTATCTCACTTTCGGCCTAGCGCACCCGTTCTTATAGTTTTGATACGTGCAGTGTAGGAGGTCCTTCCTAAGTGGGAGAGGACCAAGGGATTCGGGCCAAAATTAATCTAAGGTATAGCTACCATGTGCAATCGATGGTCTATAATCGATGTCATAGACAACCTGTACCGAACCTCCATGAACAAAGATCAGACATTTGTATATAACCAAGATAATTACGTTCATAGCTACTAGCCAGGGGATACCTAGCTTCACTTTGAAGAGTTTAGACCATGGGATGATGTCAAACTTAAGGCTTACAAATTTAGGCCCAACGAGGATCGATAGGACGATACTCCCTATAGGAGGTACAAAAAATATGTCATGTGTGAAAACGGTGCTTTTAGGTGCATCATACCCATCCTTATGCAGGAAGTTAATCAACATGATCTCCTCAGTTATGATATTCACTTGCGATGTCGGATCAATGAGAAAACCTACTACAGTATTCTCATTTATTCCCGCAGGAATGTAAAGAGGTGGTTCCCGATTGAAGCCCATCGACAAGTCCTGTGAGGTGAAGGTTATGCTAGTACCACTATTCACAGTCTAGATAGAGGGAAAAGGTTGATTTAGGAAAGAGTCCATCATGCACACCAAATGGTACTTCTACAAAGCCTCTTAAAGTTTACAAGATAAAGTAATGACCCAATTAAGGTTTTGTTACGCAATACTTTGGAACCTTCCAACTACACCTACTAGGGGTCATAGGTTGGGTTGTGAGGCGAGATCCTCACAACTCTCACACCTACAACACTCCTAGGATATGAGGAAAGGAGATTTTAGTATCGAAAAATGGAACCAAAATGGTTCACATCGGGTTCACCAAAAATGTAAGAGAGGGGGACCAACCACTGCAAGGCCCCAAGTCATGAAAGGCCAAGAGTGGAAAGGTTGCCCTAACTTACCTCAGTTTAAGGGATAGTTAGGATAGGAGGGATGAGAATGATGAGGACTATGTGTCCTTCGACCACTCTGCAAACCCAAAAGTCAGAAAGAGGCTAGATGAGTCGACCTTCAGAGTCAACTCTGTGTCTTAGTTAAATCTTTGTCTAAGGACAGAAGCATGGTTCTGGGATGACAACACAACGCACTGGCATCTCACAGGTGCAATGGTGTCTGTATGACCCGAGAACCAAAAAGATGAGATTCAAACTCAGAAGAGAAGACTATCAACCTATTATAGAGGTGTCTAAAGTGATAGAATGAGATTAAGAAGAGTGAAATGTAAATAAAAATATGATAAGAGAAATATATTACCACCAAGGTGACAAAGATGATCTCGTACAATACTCTCCTCACCAGCTTCCTCCAAGCTCTCTCCACCTGCACATAGAAAAAGGGGGAAGTGTTGGGGCTGTTTAGGGGCCTACCTTAGTCAAACCCCCATTTTGGTGTTCCCACCTCCATGGACATCCAAGTTTGCAATGATAAAAATAAATATAAAGAAGGGAACTACAAGCTACGCAAACACAAAACACTACAAAGAGTACATGCTTACTCAACCAAAAATGATAGAAGATATTGGAGGAGCTTACCACCTCCATCCAAATCACTCAAGGCTTGTGGAGGAGTGAATGAGAGGAACTCAAGCGTCTATTGTTGTGGTGTTTGTCCTGCACTCGCACTATTGGAGTGATGGAGTAGTGGATTGCTGCAATGGAGTGAAGAGTGCTGCTACAAAGCTTGAAAATTCTTGCAAGAGTGGAGAAAAGTGAAGAGATGAATCTAAGATCTTGCAAAACTCCCTGAATGAAAGAGAGAGTGAAGAATATCAAGGAGAATGTGAAAAACAACCATATTCGGGTTGGCTAGCCGAAGAGGGGAATTACACTTCGACTTCCAATCGAAGGTGTAACGTCTCTGCAGTATCCAACTCCAAGAATCTGCTAGGGATGTAAGCGCGTCATGTGAACGTCTAGTGCCGCATGGACGTCCCTAATAGAAATTCCCCCACCGACACAAGGCACCAAGTGGAATGCAAGCAGCGAGATTAAGTGGAATTAAACCTTTGCTTTTGGTTTTCTAAAGTGTAAAGGGGTGAAAGGGGAATTTGCGGTAGGGGTGCAAATTCACGCTCATAACCGGGTTCCTATGCTACAAGGGAAAGCTTGGTAGAAGTTGGGATTTTGAGTTGAACATCTAATTTTTCTTTGGAATCTGATTGATTCTCATTGATCTAGTATTGAATGGTTTCCCCATCCCTCTCTACATTATTCTTTGGAAACTATAATTAGTTAATTCTCTAGCTTCTTCCTAAATCATTAAGTACTCTATATCAACCGGTATGTACATAAACCATTGTACCTTGTCTTTAATGGATTGATAAAATCTAGGCCCCAACATTCAAAGAGTTCCTAGTATTAAGAAGATTAGAGTGACATATGATTCCTTTTAAGTGGTTTTATTATATATTCAAAGGTGTCACATCATTATACCCACTTGTTGGTATCTTATTCTAGCATTTGGTCATTAAAGTCTCACATGAAACATTTTAATTATCGTAGTACCAAGACCTATGTGGCCCCTTGCCAAATTATAATTAGCTTCTTGGAGCATATCTTTCATGCTCCTTAGAAAGGATCAAATATATATATACCTCACCAATATTTTCATACCAAGGAAGTAACATAGCTATTGGAATAAATGAGCATCAATAAAAATCCTCATTAACATCCTCAAGAGGTTTTCTCAATGTTATTTGAGAAAATTGATTAGCTATCATGTGAATTTACCTAGGTTCAAAACAATCATAAAAGTAAACTTCTATAGGAGCATCAACCACCTACTTATTTAACCTTAAAATTAGCATTGTTCACAAGGTATAAAATCCCTTGTGATCCATGAAAAATAAGAATTATATTGTAATAAGCTAGTATTATTTTTTTTGGATGAAATAAATCATGTTGATAGTTTTTTCGTACAATGACACTATAACTATTTTATAACTTGGACAATAGTTGCAAGAATATAGGGTGATATAGTTCTTGGGATCCTACTTGAGACAAGGTAGTTCTGCTAACAAAATTAGAAGCATAAATGTGTACATAAATTATTTATCATAATCACGGTACACAAGGATAGGTGAGCTAATTAAACATAATTTTTGTTTCTTGAAATATTTCTCTTGTTTGTTAGACTAGATGAGCAAGTTCCATTTCATTGTTATAACATATAAAGGATAATATAATTATAAAAATTATTGATAAAAAACTAGTACTAGCCAATTTGTTCTATGAAGGACTTTACTCCAATCACATAACTTGTTACTTCCATTTGCACAATGACCCTTATTTTTTAGGTTCCATATTTTCTTTAACCTTAACCATAATTTGGTCAAGGATATTCTCTTGAGGTACCATGAACCTTCATTTATTTTCATTCAAATATAATTTTATTATTCTATATAATTGTATGCACTCAATTAGAGCCTATAGAAATGTCTCTTAACTATTATAAATAGACCAATCATCTAAAAATACCTGGAATTTTCTTTCTACCATGTTATTAAAGCTATGTAGATAATCTAATAAAAACTGGTTGGAGTATTGTAAAATCTAAATAACATTCAATTGTATGAATAATCCCATCTTCCACCACAATAGTGCTCTTCATTTTATCATCATCATCTATGCTAATTTGGTAAAAAACAAAAAATAGTCAATAAAGGAGTGAATATCATTCCCAAACACTTCTTTTAATATATAATTTATAAATGAGATAAAAAAATGGGCCCTTAATAGTGATTGCATTCATAATTTCAAAATTAATGCACATTTTTATTTTTCCTTATTCTTTCTTGAGACTTATTATATACTTTGGATACTCATTTACTCATCTACAAAAATATTATACCCAGATTAATTATTTTATAAATTTTTTCCTAAAATTTTGTAGAATATTTTTTATTCATTTTGTACAATAAAATATGGATCAAAATGAATATTTCAAATAAAATGTTAAAAACTTGAATCTATATCAAATGTGACTTTAATTAGAGAAATAAATGAATAAACCAAAATAAAGTTACCCAATTTCGATTCAGTTTCACCATGAAGGTAAGTTTTCTCAAAAATGGATGAAATGTGGTTGCTCAAACTAGAAACATGACATTGTAAAGATTTAGGATCCTCTTCTTAAAATGGCTCATGAGAGGGTAGATTTATGGATTTTCTAGGATTAAGATCAATTTTTGAGATCAAAAGATAGATGGATGACTTAGATCAAGTTGGTTGGGTAGTTGAGAGATAGAGGGTGTAACGCCTTGCCACACAAATCCCATAGGACAGGACAACTAACATTAAACAAAACAATTTTTTTTTTAAAGTAACAACTATGCATTAACCATAACTATATAATTTCAACATTACTATAATCCATATGACATCAACCTAATCCCACGGGGTTACATGGTGCGCTACTCAAAATGAACCCAACCAACAACAACATTAAACAAATCCAAATTAAGTAAACGATAGAAGCGTGAATAAGAAATGACATAAATATATAACATACATCAAATCATAAATAAGATAGATAAAGAAATATATGAGTATCATATTATTGCATCATAGCCTCCAAGTTCATTATAACATTCGTGGAACATATTTCCACATATACAACACATTAAGAAACTAGTATTACATTATAAAGATGCTTCCCTTATAATAATGGGAAGTGTACAACAATACAAGTATGATACATCCACAATGAAAAGAATACATAATGAGATCCATCTGAAGAAGATAAAGGTCATAACACCAAAATTGTCACCAACACTAGAAAGCTCAGGAACCACTACAACAGGTACATCTCCGCAGCATCATGATCGTCAGTGGGGAACCTAATGGGTGTGTAGCACGTTCCACCCGACCATGTGAACCTGAAGGAACACCCCCTGTGCTAGGAGATGACAAGAGGACCACAACATAAAAACAGACAAATGTACAAAGCTGACACGACTCCAGAATCCAAAAGACAACAAGTCAAAGAACCATAAGAACAATTACAATTTTGCAGAGGTAATAATCAACAAGGGGGAAAAATACAAACATATTGGTTGCTAAATGGAAGAGTGTCATCACATGGCTCTGATATGGGTTACACTGACAGTCTAGACATCGACCCCCGTCCCTGAGTTACCCTGGTAGTCCAGATGCCGACCCCCATCTATGGTTATCTTGACTACCCCTCACTAGGCATTGGCCTCATAGGTTGACACATGCAGAATCACTCACCTTTCGAGAGGACAAGGTGGTGATCTTGCCGACCAAGCCTTCTTAGCCCATCCTTAGCCTACAAAAGCACTACATGCATGAGCGAGGCTTCAACTAATCTTGATTAGTGTATTGGTTACCCTTTCCCCCCAATTAATTAATTTAGGTTATCACTTAGTTATGCAACTCTCCAATGAGTTACCCTAATGCCACTTTGTGTGTCGGCCCCATGGAGAGCCACTCTCCCTACTAGAATCAAGACAACTCTCCTAAAGCCTAGGGTGTACCCAATCACACAACACCGAATCATGTTTCTAGTTTGAGCAATCCACATGAGCACAAACAAGAATATTGTGGCATCAAGCCAACATAGAAATCATCATGAAACAAACACTCCCCTTGCCTCTAGAAGACAAATAAAATAATCTACTCAAGGACGAAAATGACACAAGATTCCCTGAAATCACGAAAAAAAATAAACCAAAGTTCCAAAACGTACAACATATAAATCTTCTTAATAAATAGAGCATCAACCAAATTTTCTCATTTAAAAACAAAACACATTTAAACAATACATCATTCCAATTAAAATAAAGTTTCCAATCAATATAAAATTTAACATAAATAAACGTATTGCATAACAAATAATAATTCCATCATTTTAAAAATCATTTAATATAGATAAACTACAATATATACAATTCAATTCCAACTCACAAATACATTACGTAAATTAAATACTTTAACTTAAAATTATGAAAATAAATATAAATATATTTTGTGTATATTTTCAGAACTTAATTTATACAATATTAATTATCTCATCTTTTTTTAAAACTAAATTAGATTAATTCCAAAATCTAAATTTCCATAATCATTTCACAATTAAAGGATTTTATTTATTATTACTCTAAATCTGAATTTTATAAAAATATATTTTTTTGTTCATTAATTTCAGAAATAAAAACCACATTTGCACAACTATAAATATATTTCTAATTATACATATACATATATATATTTATATATATATACCTCTCATTAAAATTAAATAATTTTTACTTTGTTGGTGTTACATCAACATATCAAAAAGCGGATTTAATAAATCATTATCTCCATAACAGAATCAACACACACACACACACACACACATAAAATAATTTTACTTTGCTGGACTACTAGAAATTACCATTTAACAGTAGATTTTACAAATCATATATATATCTAATTACACACACACACACACACACACACACACACATATATATGTGTCATTAAAAATAATTAATTTTATTAATGCTGGACTGCTGGAAAGTACCATTTAACAAAAAAATTTACAAATAATTTCTTACAGAATGGAGACAACATATATATATATATATATATATATATATATATATATATATATACTCAAATGAAAATACAAATGAAAAGTCACTTGAGCGCATACAACAGAATAATGCAATTCACAGCCACTCATTATATATATATAATAGATGCAAGCCAAAGAAGCGTGGGTACAACCCAACACACAAAATTTCTCCAGAAAACAAGAACCAGAATGGCGAAATAAAGCAATGAAATAAAATAAGGAAGTTTTTTGATACAGAGAAATTATAATGCAACTGGCTGAGAAATACCAACGAATGAAACAGATTCAAGCGGAGACAATTATAAAAGAATGAAAAGAGTTTCGAGACGCTTTGCCAGCCAAATTCATGTAACTAAATAATTATTGAAACAATTATGGGCTGGAGCAAAGAGGTAGATGAAATAAATAGATTGCACACGAAATTTGAGCAACAAGTAATACAAACTGGTTCACAATATATAAAATTTGAAACAGACCAAAGTTCACAGAGATATCATTATTCTTTGCACAAAGAATTGGATAAACAAATAATACGATTTCATAATTTACATTTCTCTTTTAACAAAAAAGAACAAAAATAATAAAGTTTTATGTTGCTACCTAGAGTCCTTTGCCTGATAAATAATCGAAGACAAATTATTGCGCCAAACGCTTCTAGGGAGCTACGTTCTTCCTCAAATTTCTGAGATCCACAACTACCGGATCTAATTTTTGAAGAACCAAATTTCCAGAGCAAAACTAATATTCTTATTTTTATTATTTTTTAAAAAATACAGAGTTACAATTTTTCCAGCAAACTCAAAAAATGAATTGCAAAGAGAATTTGTTTTCCTCTATCCGCTTTTTCGAAAAGCCACCAGATTGGATATAAAATCCAAAAAAAGTAAAAATCAGAAAGTTGCTAACAATTCCTGAAATTTACTCATGGAAATAGCCACTTGCAATAATTTTCATTTCTTCCAATTTCAAAATAGACAATTTCACCCAATTTCCATTTCTAACTATTTCTTCACTAATTTAAACAATATAATTATTATGCTAAAATATAATTAACTCTAAGATAATAAATATTGCAAAATAAATAAATAAACAATATAAACTATGCAACATTTAAATTTACCATTTAATATATTAAATTAACTTATCAATGTGATAATTAATCATAATTACAATAATTTCAAATGTCTTAATTAAATAGCTTATAAATACAACTTACTAATTTACATATATTTAAATTAGATGATATACCATCAATAATTTAAAATATGTAATATTAATAAGGTAATTAATGTCTACTAAAAAATTTTAATTTCTAAAAGAATTAATGACATTCATGACAAATATAATTTAATTGTTTAGCTATCCTCTTTAAATAATATCATTTAATTGAAGCAATTATTTAATGATACTGGAATAGCCATAATCAAAATCTTTAACACAAATTACTAAAACCATGGAAATAAATAACTTGATAAACATAACCAATTAATTTACCTTCATCTCTGAGATTCAAAGCCGACTACCTGAAAATCACAAACTAAGGTGGAAACATAACACATTAGTACCAGTCATTCAAGTTGATTCTTTACCCTCAATATGCTACATTTCTATAGGAACACAACATAATTATCCACACAAGCACACTTTTTTGTTAAACATTATCATTTACACATAAGACATTCAACTTCATTCACTATTCAACACAAAATCTCACCATAATTCCAGCAAAAGCCCAAAATTTTACACCTTCACCGATTCAAGAAAACACAATTTGTCACTCCATGAACACATACTTTCAAGTTTACACACACACTCTTCATGATCACACCCAAATTCAAATCAACAGACAATGCACCACAAGACAACATGAGGGTCCTTAATGCATCCCTAGTAGGAAGGATATCGGTGCATTGCGCACTACATTGAGGGTCCTATCCTTTCCATCAGTTTTCTGCACCATTGGACCAACACCACCTAGGGACAGACTCAGATTGCTAAGCGAGAACAACAAAAGGGTTAAAACCAAAACTCAAAAGTCTAAACACAAGGTTAACATAATGGGCTCATAGTGCCCAGTGTATGGACCTATGATCCGATACCAAGTTGTAATGCCCCATCGCGCAAACCCCATAGGACATAACAACTAACATTAAATGAAACAATTTTTATTTTTTTAAGTAACAACTATGCACTAACCATAATTATATAATAGTCAACATTACTATAATCCATATGACATCAACCTAATCCCATGGGGTTACATGGTGCGCTACTCAAAACGAACCCAACCGACAACAACGTTAAACAAATCCAAATTAAGTAAATGATAGAAGCGTGAATAAGAAATGACAAATATATAACATACATCAAATCATAAATAAGATAGATAAAGAAATATATGAGTATCATATTATTGCATCACAACCTCCAAGTTCATTATAACATTTGTGGAACATATTTCCATAGATACAACACATTAAGAAACTAGTATTACATTATAAAGATGCTTCCCTTATAATAATGGGAAGTGTACAACAATACAAGTATGATACATCCACAATGAAAAGAATACATAATGAGATCCATCTGAAGAAGATAAAGGTCATAACACAAAAGCTATTGCCAACACTGGAAAGCTCATGAACCACTGCAAAAGGTACATCCCCGCAGCATCACAATCGTCGGTGGGGAACCTAATGGGTGTGCAGCACATTCCACTCGACCATGTGAACCCGAAGGAACACCCCCCGTGCTTGGAGATGACAAGAGGACCACAACATAAAAACAGAAAAATATACAAAGCTGACATGACTCCACAATCCAAAAGACAACAAGTCAAAGAACCATAAGAACAATTACAAGTTTGCAGAGGTAATAATCAACAAGGGGGGAAAATAAAAACATACTGGTTGCTAAATGGAAGAGTGTCATCACATGGCCCTGATATGGTTTACCCTGACAGTCTAGATGTCGGCCCCCGTCCCTAAGCTACCCTAACAGTCTAGACGTCAACTCCCATCTATGGTTACCTTGACTGCCCCTCATTAGGCGATGGCCCCATAGGGTGACACATGCATAATCACTCACCTTTCGAGAGGACAAGGTGGTGATCTTGCCGACCAAGCCTTCTCAGCCCATCCTTAGCCTGCAAAATCACTATAGGCATGAGCGAGGATTCAACTGATCTTGATTAGTGTATTGGTTACCCTTTCCCCCCAATTAATTACTTTAGGTTATCACTTAGTTATGCAACTCTCCAATGAGTTACCTTGATGCCACTTTATGCGCCGACCCCCATGGAGAGCCACTCTCCCTACTAGCATCAAGACAAATATCCTAAAGCTTAGGGTGTACCAAATCACACAACACCAAAAACCACGAAACAATGAACATATGCGAGACATGAACCTTATCGCACAAAAAACCACATCACAAGGTATAACCATGATGTAGGGTAGCAACCCACATGAGCACAATCAAGAATACTGTGGCATCAAGCCAACATAGAAATCATCATGAAACAAACACTTCCCTTGCCTCTAGAAGACAAATAAAACAATCTACTCAAGGACGAAAATGACACAAGATTCCCGAAATCATGAAACAAAATAAATCAAAGTTCTGAAACGTACAACATATAAATCTTATTAATAAATAGAGCATCAACCAAATTTTCTCATTTAAAAACAAAACACATTTAAACAATACATCATTCCAATTAAAATAAAGTTTCCAATCAATATAAATTTTAACATAAGTAACATATTGCATAAAAATAATAATTCCATCATTTTCAAAATCATTTAATATAGATAAACTATAATATATACAATTCAATTCCAACTCACAAATACATTACGAAAATTAAATACTTTAACTTAAATTATGAAAATAAATATAAATATATTTTGTGTATATTTTCATAACATATTTACACAATATTAATTATCTCATCTTATTTTATTTTAACTAAATCAGATTAATTCCAAAATCTAAATTTCCATAATTATTTCACAATTAAAAGATTTTATTTATTATTACTCTAAATCTAAGTTTTATAAAAGCATATTTTTATGTTCATTAATTTCAGAAATAAAAACCACATTTGCACAACTACAAATATATTTCTAATTATATATATACATATATATATACCTGTCATTAAAATTAAATAATTTGTACTTTGCTCGTGCTACAACAACATATTAAAAAGCAGATTTAATTAACATATCAAAAAGAAAATTTAATAAATCATTATCTCCATAACAGAATCAACACACACACACATATATATATATAAGAAATTGAATAATTTTACTTTGTTGGACTGTTGGAAATTACCATTTAACAACAGATTTTACAAATCATATATATCTAATTACACACACACACACACACACACACACCCATATATATGTCATTAAAAATAATTAATTTTATTAATGCTAGACTAGTGGAAATTACCATTTAACAATAGATTTCACAAATAATTTCCTATAGAATGGAGACAACATATATTTATAAATTTACAAACTCAAATGAAAAGTCACTTGAGCGCATACAATAGAATAATGCAATTCGCAACCACTCCTTTCATATATATATATAATAGATGCAAGCCAAATAAGCGCAGGTATAGCCCAGCATGTAGAAGTTGTCAAAACCAACTTCAGACTCCAAGAACACCTGCATGCAAATGGATACCTGTCACAAGGAAGAGAATGGATGGAGAAAACAAACAAGGGTTTGAAGCTCTGAAAAATGGAGAAATTATTTTATCAGAACAAAAAAGAATTAATAAAAAATACGATGGATCAATCCTTAAGAAGGAGATCATGCAAACCCTAATAGGAAAATATTTAATAATTAATATAATTATTAAATGTCACTTTATGCAAACTAAAATGAAATCTTAAGAAGGGAATAAAAGTAACTTAATCAACATAATTAAGTTAAAACCTTTACTCTAACACCCCCCCTTAAGATAAGCAACAGTGCAACTACAAACATGTGCAAGAAAGCAAAGGTAACTACAATGCAAGAAGGTAAATATGGGTCCCGACAACTAGGCCAGATCAGGTACCCAAATACAACCAAATCTCTGTAAAGAGGAGAAATAGAGAAAACCACATGGGAAAAAATCTACTCCAAAAAGAGATGCAAAAAGCCATGAAGAACATCACTGAAGTAGAAGAAGCTGCAAACAACTCTTGAAAGATGACTACTATAGTGCTGAAGAACCTCCTCTGAAGATAAGATGATCAAGATCAAAAAGATAACAATCTGCATGAGTGCCCCAAATGATGCTACTTGAATCAGATGGCAAACAAAGGCAAACACCTGTAACGAAGATACAAATGACACAAGTACCAATAGTCTGAAAAACACTTATCAACTGAGAATGAAAGATTCCTTCCAAGGCGAAACCAAGGAAGCATTAACACGAACAGTATAATACCCCCCCATAATGCTGAACTGGGAGATCCTGACAGATCCACTGAAATGGTGTGTAACACCCTGTAGTGCATGAAGAAGAAGATACATCTGAAAGTGCATAAGAAAACACTTGCAATTGAAAAAGTAGTGTGCAAAACAAAACACACATGCATGAGGTTGGAATCATATGGATCCACTGTCATCATGGAGGGACACTCACCGGACAAAGGTGAGATGGCAAAACAAAGGCACTTCACAAGCCCCCATAACACTTTATAATACAGTGCAAGTACAAAAATATGGCACAACCTTATGTGCAAAATCCCCAAAATATATGTACAATAGTGTGGCACTTTATCTCAATGCATTTACATAAAAGATTGCTTACAAATGATGCTCAAAATGCCTACAAAGGACAAAAAACTGGAGATACATGAAAAACAACCAAAAAACGAAGCAACCCATGCAAATGAGAAATTCCCAAGAATGAATATGTCCAGGTAATTCATCAGAGTGTGAAAACACAAAAAATTGAATAAAATATACCTGGAGGGAAATCTAGAAATAATGCATGGATGGAACTGAAGAACTTTGAAATATGGTTCCAATGCCGCTGAGATCACAAAAAACAAAAAACTGAGTTACGAGCTCGGGACAGAAAGCAACTCCTTTGAATTCAACTGGATGTAGAATGCACCAATAGAAAAATGAAGTAATGAGACCCACACCACTGGAAAGTTGACAGAACCAGCTTTCCGATGATATTTCGTTTGCCAAAACACGATATCGTATGCCCAAGTTATGACCTCTAGAAGAAATAGCTCCAAAGGGGGAAAAAACCAGTGCTGCATTAAATTTGACGGTCATATGGTTGTCACAACAAAAATACGGGCCTAAATTTGATGGTCAAACGGCCATCACTGCATTTGTACAATAGGGCTTATTACAGAAAAAATTGTTTTTTTAATATAAAAAAAAAACAATAAAAAAAAATTACAATGTTAATTTTAAAAAAAAAAAATTAAGAAAAAAATAGGGGGCCTACATGGGGGCCACCACTTGCTAAGGTGGCAGGGCGGTACCCATGCGGTACTGACTGTAGCAGGGGGCGACGCCCAAGGGGCCACCACCTACCATAATGGCAGGCGGTGGTACCCTTGGGTACCATCCTTGCCTGCGCAGGGTACCCGGACGTGGCTAGAGCAAGCCTTAAAAAGGCTCTTTTTTAAAATTGATTTTAAATTAAAAAATAAAAAACCTTTACAATTTAAAAAAAAAAATTCTGCCAAAACAAATGCAGAGAGTTTTATTTATTTTTCTTTTACCAGGTAGACAGACGGCCTTACGGGTAAAAACAATTTGGCCCTCAAATCAACTTTGTCCAAAATGGACAAATGAACAGTTGATTTAGGGGTTTTGGACTATTGTGGATCCAACAGTGAGGTCCGTTCATACTCAAAATTCTTTGAAATTACAGGTGAATCCTTGGATAAAAAAAAAAAACCCCAAAACTGTGAATGCTTGATCCAACCCTTGTAGCTCCAAATAGCTCCAAATTCTTCAAACAAGAACATGCATGCAGTAGGAAAGCTCTGATACCAAGTAGAAGTTTTCAAAACCAACTTTAGACTCCAAGAACACCTGCATGCAAATGGATAACTATCACAAGGAAGAGAATGGATGGAGAAAACAAACAAGGGTTTGAAGCTCTGAAAAATGGAGAAATTATCTTATTAGAACAAAAAAGAATTAATGAAAAATACAATTGATCAATCCTTAAGAAGGAGATCATGCAAACCCTAAAAGAAACCCTAATAGGAAAATATTTAATAATTAATATAATTATTAAATGTCACTTTATGCAAATTAGAGTGAAATCTTAAGAAGGGAATAAAGGTAACTTAATCAACATAATTAAATTAAAACCTTTACTCTAACACCCCCCCTTAAGATGAGCAATAGTGCAACTACAAACATGTGCAAGAAAGCAAAGGTAACTACAATGCAAGAATATAAATATGGGTCCTGACAACTAGGCCAAATCAGGTACCCAAATACAACCAAATCTCTGTAAAGAGGGGAAATAGAGAAAACCACATGGGAAAAACTCTACTCCAAAAATAGATGCAGAAAGCCATGAAGAACATCACTGAAGTAGAAGAAGCTGCAAACAACTCTCGAAAGATGATTGCTATGGTGCTGAAGAAACCTCATATGAAGATAAGACGATCAAGATCAAGAAGACAACAATTTGCATGAGTGCCCCAAACGACACTACTCGAATTAGATGGAAAACAGAGACAAACACCTGGAACGAAGATACAAATGACACAAGTACCAATAGTTTGAAAAATACTGATCAATTGAGAATGGAAGATTCCTTCCAAGATGAAACCAAGGAAGCATTAACACGAACAGTGTAATACCCCCCCATAATGTTGAACTGGGAGATCCTGATAGATCCACCGAAATGGTGTGTAACACCTTATATTGCATGAAGAAGAAGATACAACATCTGAAAGTGCACAAGAAAGCACTTGCAACTGAAAACGTGTTGTGCAAAAAAAAAACACACATGCATGAGACTGTAATGATATGGATCCACTGTCATCATGGAGGGACACTCACCGGACAAAAGTGTGATGGAAAAACAAAGACACTTCACAACCCCCCATGGCACTTTATAATACAGTGCAAGTACAAAAATATGGCACAACCTTAAGTGCAAAATCCCCAAAATACATGTACAATAGTGTGGCACTTTATCTCAGTGCCTTTACATAGAAGATTGCTTATAAATGATGCTCAAAATGCCCACAAAGGATAAAAAACTGAAAATACATAAAAAACAACCAAAAAATGAAGCAACCCATGCAAACGAGAAGTTCCCGAGAATGAATATGTCCAGGTAATTCACTAGAGTTTGAAAACACAAAAAATTGAATAAAATATACTTGGAGGGAAATCTGGAAATAATGCATGGATGGAACTAAAGAGCTCTGAAATATGGTTCCAACGCCGCTGAGATCACGAAAATGAAAAGTCGAGTTATGAGCTCGGGACAGAAGATAGCTCCTTTGAATTCAACTGGATGCAGAATGCACCAATAGAAAAATGAAGTGATGAGACCTACACCACTGAAAAGTTGACAGAACCAGCTTTCCGGCGATATCTTGTTTGCCAAAACACGATATTGTATGCCAAAGTTATGAACTCTACAAAAAAATAGCTCCAAAGGGGGAAAAAATTAGTGTTGCATTAAATTTGACGGTCATACAGCCGTCGCAACAAAAATACGGGCCTAAATTTGATGGTAAAACGGCCATCACCGCATTTGCGTAATAGGGCTTATTACAAAAAATTTGTTTTTTTAATATATAAAAAAATTACAATGTTAATTTTTTTTTAAAAAATAAAGAAAAAAATAAGGGGCCCGCATGGGGGCCACCGCCTGCCAAGGTGGCAGGGCGGTACCCATGTGGTACCGACTACAGCAGGGGGTGGCGCCCAAGGGGCCACCGCCTGCCATAATGGCAGGTGGCGGTACCCTTGGGTACCGTCCCTGCCTACGCAGGGTACCCGGACGAGGCCCGTGCAAGACGAGGCCCGAGCAAGCCTTCAAAAGGCTCTTTTTTTCATTTGATTTAAAAAAAAAAAATCAAAAACCTATACAATTTTTTTATTTTATTTTTAATTCTACCGAAACAGATGCAGAGAATTTTTTTTTTTTACCAGGCAGATAGACGGTCGTACGGGTAAAATTTTTTTTCCCTTCAAATCAACTTTGTCCAAAATAGACGAATGAACAGTCGATTTAGCAGTTTTGGACCATTGCGAATCGAACAGTGAGATCTGTTCGGACTCAAATTTTTTTGAAATTGCAGGTGAATCCCTGGATAAAAAAAAATAAATCCCAAAACTGTGAATGCCTGATCCAACCCTTGTAGCTCCAAATTCTTCAAACAAGAACAAGCATGCAGCTAGAAAGCTTTGATACCAAGTAGAAGTTGTCAAAACCAACTTCAGACTCCAAGAACACTTGCATGCAAATGGATACCTATCACAAGGAAGAGAATTGATGGAGAAAACAAACAAGGGTTTGAAGCTCTGAAAAATGGAGAAATTATCTTATTAGAACAAAACAAAATTAATGAAAAATACAATGGATCAATCCTTAAGAAGGAGATCATGCAAACCCTAAAAAAAAACCCCAATAGAAAAATATTTAATAATTAATATAATTATTAAATGTCACTTTATGCAAACTAAAGTGAAATCTTAAGAAGGGAATAAAGGTAACTTAATCAACATAATTAAGTTAAAACCTTTACTCTAACACCCCCCCTTAAGATGAGCAACAGTGCAGCTACAAACATGTGCAAGAAAGCAAAGGTAACTACAATGCAAGAAGGTAAACATGGGTCCCGACAACTAGACCAAATCAGGTACCCAAATACAACCAAATCTCTGTAAAGAGGAGAAATAGAGAAAACCACATGGGAAAAACTCTACTCCAAAAAGAGATGTAGAAAGCCATGAAGAACATCACTGAAGCAGAAGAAGCTGCAAACAACTCTCGAAAGATGACTGCTATGGTGCTCAAGAATCTCCTCTGAAGATAAGATGATCAAGATCAAGAAGACAACAATCTGCATGAGTGCCCCAAATGACACTACTCGAATCAGATGACAAACAAAGGCAAACACCTAGAACGAAGATACAAATGGCACAAGTACCAACAGTTTGAAAAACATTTATCAACTGAGAATGGAAGATTCCTTCCAAGGCGAAACCAAGGAAGAATTAATACAAATAGTATAATACCCCCCCATAATGCTGAACTAGGAGAGCCTAACAGATCTACTAAAATGGTGTGTAACACCCTGTAGTGCATGAAGGAGAAGATACAACATCTGAAACTGCACAAAAAAACACTTTCAATTGAAAAAGTGGTGTACAAAACAAAACACACATGCATGACGTTGGAATGATATGGATCCACTGTCATCATGGATGGACACTCACCGGACAAAGGTGTGATGGCAAAACAATGGCACTTCACAACCCCCCATGGCACTTTATAATACAGTGCAAATACAAAAATATGGCACAACCTTATGTGCAAAATCTCCAAAATACATGTACAATAGTGTGACACTTTATCTCAGTGCATTTACAAAGAAGATTGCTTACAAATGATGCTCAAAATGCCTACAAAGGACAAAAAATTGGAAATACATGAAGAAAAACAAAAAAACGAAGCAACCCATGCAAATGAGAAGTTCCCAAGAATGAATATGTCCAGGTAATTCACCAGAGTGTGAAAACACAAAAAAGTGAATAAAATATACCTCGAGGGAAATATGGAAATAATGCATGGATGGAACTGAAGAGCTCTGAAATATGGTTCCAACGCCGCTGAGATCACGAAAAACAAAAAGCCGAGTTATGAGCTCAGAAAAAAAAGTAGCTCCTTTGACTTCAACTGGATGTAGAATGCACCAACAAAAAAATGAAGCAATGAGACCCACACCACTAGAAAATTGATAGAACCAACTTTTCGACGATATCTCGTTTGCCAATAAACGATATCGTATGCGCAAATTATGACCTTTGGAAATAAATAGCTCCAAAGGGGGAAAAACCAGTGCTGCATTAAATTTGACGATCATACGGCTGTCACAACAAAACTACAGGCCTAAATTTGACGGTCAAACGGCCATCACCGCATTTGCATAATAGAGCTATTTATAGAAAAAATTATTTTTTTAATAAAAAAAAAACAATAAAAAAAAATTACAATGTTATTTTAAAAAAAAAATTAAGAAGAAAACAACTGGCCCGCATGGGGGCCGCCGCCTGCCAAAGTGGCAGGGCGGTACCGACTACCCATAACTACCTGCACAAGGTACCCAGACGAGGCCCGAAGCCGTAAAAAAACTCTTTTTTTTATTTGATTTTTTAAAAAATATCAAAAACCTTTACAATTTTTTTTTTCTTTTTTAATTCTACCAAAACAAATGCAGAATTTTTTTTTTTTTTTCTTTTACCAAATAGACACGGTCGTACGGGTAAAAAAAATTTGCCCCTCAAATCAACTTTGTCCAAAATGGACGAATGAATAGTTGATTTAGGAGTTTTGGACCTTTGCAGATCCAACGGTGAGGTCTGTTCGGACTCAAAATTATTTGAAATTGTAGGTGAATCCTTGGATAAAAAAAATAAACCCTAAAACTGTGAATGTCTGATCCAACCCTTGTAGCACCAAATAGCTTCAAATTCTTCAAACAAGAACATGCATGTAGTAGGAAAGCTCTGATACCAAGTAGAAGTTGTCAAAACCAACTTCAGACTCCAAGAACACTTGAATACAAATGGATACCTATCACAACGAAGAGAATGGATGGAGAAAACAAACAAGGGTTTGAAGCTTTGAAAAATGAAGAAATTATCTTATTAGAACAAAAAAGAATTAATGAAAAACACAATGGATCAATCCTTAAGAAGGAGATCATGCAAACCCTAAAAGAAACCCTAATAGGAAAATATTTAATAATTAATATAATTATTAATTGTCACTTTATGCAAACTAAAGTGAAATCTTTAGAAGGGAAAAAAGGTAACTTAATCAACATAATTAAGTTAAAACCTTTACTCTAACACCCCCCCTTAAGATGAGCAATAGTGCAACTACAAACATGTGCAAGAAAGCAAAGGTAACTACAATGCAAGAAGGTAAACATGGGTCCCGACAACTAGGCCAGATCAGGTACCCAAATACAACCAAATCTCTGTAAGGAGGAGAAATAGAGAAAACCACATAGAAAAAACTCTACTCCAAGAAGAGATGCAGAAAGCCATGAAGAACATCACTGAAGCAGAAGAAGCTGCAAACAACTCTCAAAAGATGACTGCTATGGTGCTCAAGAATCTCCTCTGAAGATAAGATGATCAAGATCAAGAAGACAACAATCTGCATGAGTGCCCCAAACGACACTACTCGAATCAGATGGCAAACAAAAGAAAACACCTGGAACGAAGATACAAATGACACAAGTACCAATAGTCTGAAAAACATTTATCAACTGAGAATGGAAGATTCCTTCCAAGGCGAAACCAAGGAAGCATTAACACGAACAGTATAATACCCCCCCATAATGCTGAACTGGGAGAGCTTAACAGATCCACTGAAATGGTGTGTAACACCCTGTAGTGCATGAAGGAGAAGATACAACATCTGAAAGTGCACAAGAAAGCAATTGCAACTGAAAAAGTGGTGTACAAAACAAAACACACATGCATGAGGCTAGAATCATATGGATCCACTGTCATCGTGGAGGCACACTCACCGGACAAAGGTGTGATGGAAAAACAAAGGCACTTCACAACCCCCCATGGCACTTTATAATACAGTGGAAGTATAAAAATATGGCACAACCTTATGTGCAAAATCCCCAAAATATATGTACAATAGTGTGACACTTTATCTCAGTGCATTTACATAGAAAATTGCTTACAAATGATGCTCAAAATGCCTACAAAGGACAAAAAACTGGAAATACATGAAGAACAACCAAAAAACGAAGCAACCCATGCAAACGAGAAGTTCCCAATAATGAATATGTCAAGGTAATTCACCCGAGTGTGAAAACACAAAAAATTGAATAAAATATACCTGGAGGGAAATCTAGAAATAATGCATGGATGGAACTGAAGAGCTCTGAAATATGGTTCCAACGCCACTGAGATCACGAAAAACAAAAAGCTGAGTTACGAACTCGGGACAAAAAGCAACTCCTTTGACTTCAACTAGATGTGGAATACACCAACAGAAAAATAAAGTGATGAAACCCACACCACTGGAAATTTTATAGAACCAGCTTTCTGATGATATCTCGTTTGCCAAAAAACGATATCGTATGCCCAAGTTATGACCTTTAGAAAAAAATAGCTCCAAAGGGGGAAAAAACAAGTGCTGCATTAAATTTGACGGTCATACGACCGTCACAACAAAAATACGGGCCTACATTTGAAGGTCAAATGGCCATCACCGCATTTGCGCAATAGGGCTTATTACAGAAAAAAATATTTTTTTAATAAAAAAAAATTACAATGTTATTTTTTTTTTAAATTAAGAAAAAAATAGGGGGCCCGCATGGGAGCCACCGCCTGCCAAGGTGGCAGGCTGGTACCCATGTGGTACTGACTACAAGAGGGGGTGGTGCCCAAGGGGCCACCACCTACCATAATGGCAGGCGGCGGTACCCTTGGGTACCGTCCCTGCCTGCGCAAGGTACCCAGACGAGGCCCGAGCAAGCCTTAAAAAGGCTATATTTTTTATTTGATTTTTAAAAAAAAAATCAAAAACCTTTACAATTTTTTTTTTTAATTCTGCCGAAACAAATGCAGAGAATTTTTTTTGTTTTTTCTTTTACCAGACAGACAGATGGCCATACGGGTAAAAAAAAATTGCCCCTCAAATCAACTTTGTCCAAAATGGACGAATGAATAGTCGATTTAGGGTTTTGGACCGTTGTGGATCCAACAGTGAGGTCCGCTCGAACTCAAAATTCTTTTAAATTGTAGGTGAATCCTTGAATAAAAAAAAAAAAACCCCAAAACTGTGAATGCCTGATCCAACCCTTGTAGCTCCAAATAGCTCCAAATTCTTCAAACAAGAACAGACATGCAGCAAGAAAGCTCTGATACCAAGTAGAAGTTGTCAAAATCAACTTCAGACTCCAAGAACACCTGCATGCAAATGGATACCTATCACAAGGAAGAGAATGGATGGAGAAAATAAACAAGGGTTAGAAGCTCTGAAAAATGGAGAAATTATCTTATTAGAACAAAAAAAAATTAATGAAAAATACAATGGATCAATTCTTAAGAAGGAGGTCATGCAAACCCTAAAAGAAACCCTAATAGGAAAATATTTAATAATTAATATAATTATTAAATGTCACTTTATGCAAACTAAAGTGAAATCTTAAGAAGGGAATAAAGGTAACTTAATCAACATAATTAAGTTAAAACCTTTACTCTAACACCCCCCCTTAAGATGAGCAATAGTGCAATTACAAACATGTGCAAGAAAGCAAAGATAACTACAATGCAAGAAGGTAAACATGGGTCCCGACAACTAGGCCAAATCAGGTACCCAAATACAACCAAATCTCTGTAAAGAGGAGAAATAGAGAAAACCACATGGGAAAAACTCTACTCCAAAAAGAGATGTAGAAAGCCATGAAAAACATCACTGAAGCAGAAGAAGCTGCAAACAACTCTTAAAAGATGACTGCTATAGTGCTGAAGAACCTCCTCTGAAGATAAGATGATCAAGATCAAGAAGACAACAATCTGCATGAGTGCCCCAAACGACACTACTCGAATCAGATGGCAAACAAAGGCAAATACCTAGAACAAAGATACAAATGGCACAAGTACCAATAGTCTGAAAAACACTTATCAACTGAGAATGGAAGATTCCTTCCAAGGTGAAACCAAGGAAGCATTAACACGAACAGTATAATACCCCCCCATAATGCTAAACTGGGAGAGTCTGACAGATCCACTGAAATGGTGTGTAACACCCTATAGTGCATGAAGGAGAAGATACAACATCTGAAAGTGCACAAGAAAGCACTTGCAACTGAAAAAGTGGTGTACAAAACAAAACACACATGCATGACGTTGGAATCATATGGATCCACTGTCATCGTGGAGGGGCATTCACCGGACAAAGGTGTGATGACAAAACAAAGGCATTTCAAAACCCTTCATGACACTTTATAATACTGTGCAAGTACAAAAATATGGCACAACCTTATGTGCAAAATCTCCAAAATATATGTACAATAGTGTGGCACTTTATCTCAGTGCGTTTACATAGAAGATTGCTTACAAATGATGCTCAAAATGCCCACAAAGGACAAAAAATTGGAAATAGATGAAGAACAACTAAAAAACGAAGCAACCCATGCAAACGAGAAGTTCCCAAGAATGAATATGTCCAGGTAATTCACTAGAGTGTGAAAACACAAAAATCTGAATAAAATATACCTGGAGGGAAATCTGAAAATAATGCATGGATGGAATTGAAGAGCTCTGAAATATGGTTCCAACGCCGCTGAGATCACGAAAAATAAAAAGCTGAGTTACGAGCTCGGGACAAAAAATAGCTCCTTTGAATTCAACTGGATGTATAATGCACCAACAAAAAAATGAAGCAATGAGACCCACACCACTGGAAAGTTGATAAAACCAACTTTCTGACGATATCTCGTTTTCCAAAAAATGATATCATATGCCCAAGTTATGACCTTTGAAAAAAAATAGCTCCAAAGGGGGAAAAAATCAGTGTTGCATTAAATTTGACGGTCATACGGTCGTCACAACAAAAATACGAGCCTAAATTTGACGGTCAAATGGCCATCACCACATTTGCACAATAGGGCTTATTACAGAAAAAATTGTTTTTTTAATAATAAAAAAAAATAATAAAAGAAAATTACAATGTTATTTTTTATTTTTATTTTAAATTAAGAAAAAAATAGGGGGCCCGCATGGGGGCCGCTGCCTGCCATGGTGGTAGGGCGGTACCCATACGATACCGATTGTAGTAGGGGGTGGTGCCCAAGGGGGCACCACCTACCATAATGGCAGGCAGCGGTACCCTTGGGTACTGTCCCTACCTACGCAGGGTACCCGGACGAGGCCCGAGCAAGCCCTAAAAAGGCTCTTTTAAAAAAAAAAAATCAAAAACCTTTTCAAAATATATATATATATATATATATATATTTTAAAAATTTTGACGAAACAAATGCAAATAATTTTTTTTTTTTTTAACCAGGCAGACGGACGACCTGATGGGTAAAAATAATTTGCCCCTCAAATCAACTTTGTCCAAAATGGACGAATGAACAGTTGATTTAGGGGTTTTGGATTGTTGCGGATCCAACAATGAGGTTCGTTTGGACTCAAAATACTATGAAATTGTAGGCGAATCCCTGGATTAAAAAAAAAAACCTCAAAACTATGAATGCCTGATCCAACCCTTGTAGCTCCAAATAGCTCCAAATTCTTCAAACAAGAACAAGCATGCAGCAGGAAAGCTCTTATACCAAGTAGAAGTTGTCAAAACCAACTTCAGACTCTAAGAATACCTGCATGCAAATGGATACCTATCACAAGGAAGAGAATGGATTGAGAAAACAAACAAGGGTTTGAAGCTCTGAAAAATGAAAAAATTATCTTATCAGAACAAAAAGGAATTAATGAAAAATACAATGGATCAATCCTTAAGAAGGAGATCATGCAAACCCTAAAAGAAACCCTAATAGGAAAACATTTAATAATTAATATTATTATTAAATGTCACTTTATGCAAACTAAAGTGAAATCTTAAGAAGAGAATAAAGATAACTTAATCAACATAATTAAGTTAAAACACAACGCACAAAATTTCTCCAGAAAATAGGAACCAAAATGGTGAAATGCAACAATAAAATAAAATAAGGAAGTTTTCTGATACAGAGAAATTACAATGCAACTAGATGATAAATACCAACGAGAAATACCAATGAATGAAACATATTCAAACATAGACAATTATACAAGAATGAAAAGAGTTTCCAGACACCTTGCCAGCCAAATTCATAAAACTAAATAATTAATGAAACAATGATGGACTGGAGCAAAGAGGTAGACGAAATAAATAGATTGCACAACATTTGAGCAACAAGTAGTAAAAACTGGTTTGCAATATCGAAAATTCAAAACAGACCAAAGCTCACAGAGATATCATTATTCTTTGCACAAAGAATTGGATAAACAAATAATACAATTTCGTAATTTACATTTCTCTTTTAACATAGGAGAACAAAAATAATAAAGTTTTATGTTGCTACCTAGAGTCCTTTGCCTGATAAATAATCAGAGATGAATTACTGTGCTGAACGCTTCCAACGAGCTATGTTCTTCTTCAAATTCCTGAGATCCACAACTACCAAATCCAATTTTCAAAGAACCAAATTTCCCTTATTTTTATTATTTTCAAAAAATACAGAGTTACAATTTTTCCAGCAAACTCAAAAAATGAATTGCAAAGAGAATTTGCTTTCCTCTTCTGTTTTTTCGAAAAGCCACCAAATTGGATATAAAATCCAAAAAAAGTAAAAATCATAAAGTTGCTAAAAATTCTCAAAATTTACTCCACATGGAAATAGCCACTTGCAATAATTTTCATTTCTTCCAATTTCAAAATAGACAATTTCACCCAATTTTCATTTCTAACTATTTCTTCAATAATTTAAACAATATAATTCTTATGCAAAAATATAATTAACTCTAAGATAATAAATATTCCAAAATAAATAAATAAACAATATAAACTATGCAACATTTAAATTTACCATTTAATATTAAATTAACTTCTCAATGTAATAATTAATCATAATAACAATAATTTCAAATGTCTTAATTAAATAACTTATAAATACAACTTATTAATTTACATATATTTAAATTAGATGATACCCCATCAATAATTTAAAATATGTAATATTAATGTCAACTAACAAACTTTAATTTCTAAAAGAATTAATGACATTCACGATAAATATAATTTAATTGTTTAGCTATCCTCTTCAAAAAATATCATTTAATTGAAGCAATTATTTAATGATACCGAAATAGCCATAATCAAAAAATTTAACACAAATTACTAAAACCATGGAAATAAATAACTCGAAATAAAACAACATTAATAATACTATCAAAATTGATTAATGAAACCAAAATGAATAAACACCTATACAAATAAACTCTTACCCAATCGACCCAAGGACCGAAGAGGAGATAGGCATTACAGAGGGAGGAGATAAAAGGGATTATTTAATTTAAAACTATCTTTTTCAAAGATAGTTATGAGATGTGTGCTGAGAAATAAAAGAAATGTTTTATTTATTTTTAGGTGGTTATGAGGGGGATTTAATTAATTAAATTAATTTAATCATCTGGAAAGGGGATTATGATTTATAAAATTGATTTATTACTCTGGTAAAATGGATTGGTATTTGGGGAAAATGGATAATGATGGATTAGGTCTTAGGATATATTTTTCCCCTCTTTAAGAAGATATGAAATGGGATGGAAAAAATAATGTGGCTTATAAAATAAGGATGAGATAATTCCCCCTCAAGAGGATAGGCGAGTATGAAGGACATGTGTAAACTATCAAAATGGATGGAAATTAAGGATGAGAAAAGGGGATTAGATGCAAATGATGGATGAAAGGATAGTCTAGCTAAATCGGTGAGAAACCTAATGTTTGATATAGAACATACCATTATGCACCATGATATAAATACCATGGTGAAGATGGGTCAAATTCATAAAGGATTAAAGGTCACATGCAAGCATATGCCTGTAACACCATGATATGAAAGACCATGATGTCATTGTGGAAGGTATGTTTCAAGGACTAATACAAATACAAGACAAAATAATAACACAGAAGAAAATCAAGAAAGAATGCATAAAATGATATATATACAAACATGATGTTGTCACTTGTGAAACTGAAAATAAATGATTGATTGATTGATGATGATAGTGTTGTTGATGTGGGAATGATATATCTTAATAACAATAAGAGGATGGTATTTTTATATGGTAATAATATATCCCAAGAACAACATGAGTATTACAAATGATATATCTCAATGATTGTGCTTGATTGGATTAATTTGAATAAGATTTTGCAGCAAGGTTGGGAACAAAACTATTGGATTTTATTAGGATGATTTGCTAGATTGTTGAGAAAGATGTGTGGATAAAGATTGCTTGTAGTGGATTAACTATTTTTGGATTGTATTGGATTGCTTGGGATGATTGTATTGAATTACTATTATATTATGGTATTGGATTTCTTTTGGATGGGAGTGATGTCTCCATATGATAATTAGTGACAAGGGAGCACCAAGTCTAGAAACAAGGATATGGGATAGGTTGATTTAGGATAAGTTGCTTAACGAATTGGATGGATGGGTTAAAGGATTTTTGAGTTGATGAAAATGAAAGATTAATGAATTAAGAGATTATAAATAATTAATAGGAATATAGTTGGGTTAAGGCATTAACAATAGTGGATGGAGATGAATGATGTGACCTCCAAGGAATATGTTGTAAAGGAATACATGCCTATATTTTTAAGATATCATTCAAGATATTAGACTAAAAGGCTACAAGGTATGGCATAAGTGATAACAATATGGGTATAGGATTCATTTCAGAAGGATATACTATATCAAGTTTTTATCCAAGCATTTAGATAAACATACCTTAATTCTTATCAAGATCAATCTTAAACAAGGTTGATGATGGGGGTTGATACCAAGGAGACATGAAGATGATGGATTAGGATGATAAGTAAAATAAGATTGGAATAGATGAGGAAACTTGCCTCCAAGTGTCAAGTATGTAGACAATCAATTTAGACATGACACATGTTTGCCAGGATTTCATCATGATACTTATCTAAGGCTCCATAAAAATGGTTTTCACCATTGGATAAATGATTTATTTTTACTTTTTTCATTTTTCATTTTTCATTTTTTATTTAATGTCATTGATATCTTGATATTCAAAGTGTCTTCACAAGTCCCTATCTATTTGAGATAGTTGATGGCCATGTGCTAGTCATTAAATTCCAATAATTTAATTCCTGAAGTAGTTGTTTTGTCAAGATTAAAGCACTCTTGTACAATCCTTTAAAAAATTAAATTGATCCCCATTGATAACTAAATTGGCCTTATCCAAACGTTTACGTGTCAACAAGGTACCATCATATCCCTTATGGTGAAGCCTTGCTACCACAACACAATGGATTTGAGCATTGAATTTTTTGGATTTTCAATGTGACTTCGGGTTTTTATGAGTGATTTTAGATGTGGAATTATGTAATCGTGATGTATTTATTTTGCATGGATAAACATACAATGTAGATTGGTTTGAGATAATTTTTACTTTCCAAACTTGGGATGGTGGATTATGGAATTTGGATTGGGATTATGAATTTTGAATGTAGAATTAGGATAGATATTAGGACCAACATTATTGTACAATTAGAAGATGGTGTACATTTATTATATGCAAGGTGTATCATTTGATGTACCTTCATACTTTGATATGGGAATTTTGTTTCATTTGATTTGAATGGGTCAATTTTTTTTGGGACTCATTTCTTTTTTATTCTTTACTTTATTTTTGTATTCATATGCTTTTGAAGTTTGATTTAAATCATTTTATTTATATACTCTATGATTTCATTGGTCCTAATTAGGAGGTGGAATATGCACAGGATAATTTTCACTGATAGGGATGATGGAAGTGGAAGGATTAATGGTAAAAAGGTTTTTGTAGGGGCTATGATGGTCTCTATCTTGATTCTCACATTGGATGAAGTTACCTTAATGATAATTGAAGTACCACTAGCATCATTAGCTTGTTCGGTAGAAGACGTGTATCCAATTCCTTGACCATTGTTAATATGTATTGAAATAGTCTCTATAATACATTTCTCATGAAGGACCAATCATTTTCCTTAATAGTTCACGCTTTTGAATATCTTGTGTGTAATAGGATACTTTCTTTAAAATAATTATGCTTGTTAATGGGTACATTATTGATGACAACTAGAACCTTTTATTGTCCCATTTGTGAGAAATTTTGACTTAATAAAGGTATTTGATCCTATTTGATAAGATTATGTCAATTATTTCATATTATGTACACTTACATCATGATAATTTAAATGCTTAATATTATCCATTGTGACAATCATACTCAAGATTGATGTGATTAAGGATTTGATGACCACTTTTCTCTTCAGGATTTTGTGTGATATGGTCATAATCATTTATTTGATTGTATATTTTTTCTTGGGGATTAAGTGTATCATCATAGGAGGTAGATCTTGTTAGATTATGTGTAACACCCCTCCGTTTTGCTTTCTGGACTGGACAATGTGTCCTTGTTTTGCTTTGATTTGTGTTTTTGGATATTCGGATACTATATCTTGTGTGTCTTATTTGATCGCTATTTATAGAGTGATAGACTATTTGATGTGATGTGGTTTATCTGATGCTTTATTTTACATGCTTTAATTGGAGTAATGTTGTTAGTAGAAATAACATGTGATTTCATATGAGATTATTGAGTATGATGGAAATGTCAGTTATGACAAGTGTATTGGTGAAGGGGACGGGTTCGCATCACTCGCTTGCGAGCGCCCTATGATTCCATGATTTCCTCTTCACGGTGTGTATTTTATGCTGTTTGTATTATATGTTGTTGTTTACTTGGTTTTCATGTTTGCAGGTACATGACATCGACTCCACCTGGTTTCACAGGTTTGAGCGTGTCGATCCAACGGTTAAGTTGAACGGGAGATAGTAGTTAGGTAACTTGTGTCAAGTCTACACCCTAGCCATAGTGTGTCGCCAGTCGTGTGTGTCGAGTCATTGTTTGCCATGTTTTAATGTTATTTAATTCTGAAGGGATTTTTTATTTGGAAATAAATATTTAAAATTATTGCATTAAATTATGCTGATGGTTATTTAATTTAAAATTGAAATTGTGGATATAAGTTTATATTTAAATTAATTAATTAAATTAAGTTTATTTAATTAATTAAATTTAATCCATGGGGTTGAATTTAGTTATTAAATAATTAAATTAATTAATTAATGAGATGTTAAGTAAATTAAAAGAAAGAAAATAATTTAATTCATTTTGAAATTTTATTTCAATTAGTGGGAATTAAATTAGAATTTGGAATTAAATTTGTATTTGGGAAATTAGTTTTCAATTTTTGAAATTAATTTATTATTTGGAATTATTAAATGAAATCAATATTAGATTTGGTTGTTGAAGATATTTTCAATTATGCCAACATGAGTAAGTTTAATTAATTAGAAGAGTTTGTTGCAAATTGATTCACGAAGAGAATTTTGGAGAGGAAAAAGATTCTTCACAAGTGTGGGGATATTTTTTGGAAAAAATACACAGAGGATTGTTTTTGAGAAATTCTTGGCTGTAGAATTGCATTGGAGTTATTTTGGTAAATTTTGTTGTGTTTATTGGTTGCTTTCTTGGTTGGAATCACTGGATTGTTGGATAGAAGTTGTGGAAGCTTTGGAGGAGGCTCTATATCAAATTTCCATTTCCTAAAGCTTCTTGACTCAGGTTTTCTTCTATGTTTTTGTATTGTTCTTGGTTTGCTTTTAAGATAGTAGTGATTAAAGATTTGTTTGTTAAATCTATTTAGGAAAAGAATTTGTTGTTAGAATACAGAAAATAAATAAATAAATTTAGAAGCTTCTGTTGTTCCTGTGAAATTTCTTCAGGGAAATTATGAAACTTTTGTGGAATTTAGTTTATTTGAGGAAATTGTTAGTTTTGTTATTAAATCAAACTTATGGGTAAAATAACACATTTAGATTTGTTTTAGAAGATTTAATTCACTGTAGAAATGAATTTATTTCTAAAACCTCTGTGGAAATTGCGGTGGAAAAATCTAGAGGATTTGAAAGCTTCTGGATGTAACCTAGATTCCTCTTAGTTTCTTGTTCTTTTGTTGTCTTTGAATTTGGAGAAAATTGATTAAAATGATTTAGTTTTAAACCTCTGTGAATTTTGGATTGTTCTTTGGAAAATTTCATAATTTCACCTGTAGGTGAATGTTTTCACAAAATTTCCCCAATTTGTTTATTATGTTAAATCCGTTTATATATATATATATATATATATATAGTTTTTATGTTAATAATATATTGGTTAAAATGTTATTTTCGCCATCCATATGGCATCCATGGTTAAGGGTTTGAGACAACTGAAATTTTTAATTAAATTTTTCCATCGGATTGGGAGGTGCTACCTCCATAGCCACCCCCATGAGGGGATGACTGTGGAGGGAGACCTCTGCAGCCCTCTCCCCAACCTTTCAAACAGGGCAACCTATTGGAGAGGGTCGGTGGGATAGCCGCCCCCTCCCCACAAAACTATGAGGCCGACGTAAGCTCATTTCGTTCGCCCCTCCCCAATGTAAATACATTGGGGTTAATTCGACTCGCCTTCGAACAAATCAAAACAACGATTCTTGTAAATTCGCTTACTTCTCTTGTATTCGAATTCGATTTCAATTTCAATGGAAATTCTATTATATTTTGAAATCCGGATGTTATTCTGATTTGTGTTGGGTGTAATATATAATGTATATATATAAACAAAATTTTTATATTGTGTATATATATCTTTACAGTATATATGTAGTATATATTGATATTGCATATTATTTCAATATGATTAATTTGGTAAAATATATTTATATATATATATATATTTAATGTTGTTATGGATTACATGTGCATTTAAATTTATAGATAAAGTTGTATATTTAATGTGTCTTATTAAATAATTATTTGCATGCAATGAAAGATATAAGAAAGAATAATTGAAGAAAATTTTGAGATGTATATATTACATGCAATATATACATTAGAATGTATCTTTAATGATTTGAGTAATTGGATGCATGCAATAAAAGTTTGGAAGGGTAAACTATTAAATGAAATGGAGATTGTGTGTAGTTGGAAAACTAGAAGAAATATAGGATTTGGTTGGAAAATTGAAAAGATTTACTTGCAGAGGACCTATGTTGGTTTTAAAAGTAAACAATGAATTTGATTTAAATTATTTGAACTAGTCTATCTTTTATTTGTAAATTAAAGGCATTTATTTAATTATTTCAACTATTTTGAAAGGGCAATAGTTTTATTTTTTTATGAGTAGAATTTGAAAGCGATATGGATTTAGAATATCCAAAGATAGTAATTTCCTCGTGATTTCCTTTTAGATTTATTTTCTTTGTATTTCGCAAAGGGAGGTGAGGTTAAATTGTTTAAGATTTATATAATGGAAGAGGAAATAGGGTTGTGTGACTATTTGAGTTAACCCAATTATTGTGTCTTTGATTTTGTCAATGTTACCTATTGATTGAGGATGGATTTAAGAAATCCAAATATTAGATTTGATTAATGACTTGAATGATTTTTGTAACTTCTTCTTCAAGTTGTATTTTGGGATATGGGATTAAGTGTTAGTCCAAAATTTTAAGTCTTCTAGAAGATTTTAGAGGATGAGGGTTGTTGATTCTTTATGTCAACCAGTTGTTTTCCTTGGGTAGTGCATGGTGTCTTTTCAGTGATTTACCCAGTTTCCACGAATGGGGTTGTTTTGTGCCTCCTGTGAAAGGAGTGGACTATGTGCTTGTTGCCTCCAAGACGTTTGGAGTGAGTTCTATTATTTGTTTCCTCCTCGAGATGGAATGGTTATGATACCTAGGTTGTATGCACTTGTGATTCCCTTGGTGATTAGTTTGTTTGTGTGTTGTCAAGTAGAAGAGTGGCTTCCATTAGGGGTCGGAGCCCAAAAAGGTAAGACTTGGCAACCCTTGGAAGTAGTTTAATTAAGTGATAACTAAACTAATGTACTTAGATGATTAGGATGCATTTCACACTAATCAAGATAATTTAGCCTCACTCATAGACACAAGGGCTCATTTAGACTTGGGATGAGTGGGAAGGCCTGAAATGGCATGATCATCTATCTTGTCCTTACGAGAGGTATTTGATTTTGCATGAGTGAGCATGAGGGCCGGGGTTCAGTTGAGGTCACCAGGATATTCAAAGCCTATGAAGAATGCCCAGAGGAGATCTCATGACTAACTATGCGATGACACTCTGTCTAGGACAACTGTTGTTAATTGTTTTATGTGTATGGTTCTCTGAACATACTTGATCTATTTTATGTCTGGAAGCAATGTGACCTATGTCAGTTATGTGAAAGTTGTACTTGAGTTGTACTTGTGTTGTGCATTTATTTGATTATGTTAGTATGAGTCAATATGAGTCTGCTTATGGTTAGAGGTTGTAGATCTTTGTCCATATTATGTTGTTACTATCTCCTAGCATGGGGGTGGGCCTTCGGGTACCACTTGGTTGGGTGGAACATGCACCATACACCGGTGGGTCCCCCTTTATCTTTAGTACTTGGTGGCGAGACATCCAGTTGGACAACTCGTGGTTCTTGTTTTTAATTCAAGCATTGTATTATTTAAAAATTGTAATAAGTTATTTTACCCCTCATGTATTTACGAGGTGGAATTATGTAATTGTAATAATTTTGTACTATTGCCTCATTCTGGGAATGAGTGATGTAACCAGTGGTTTAAGATATGAATTTATGTAATGGATGTTTATCTTCTTATCTTATGTTGTTTATGTATGTAGAGTTAATGCTTACTACATGAGTAATTAAATGCAATAGTTTTAATGATGTATGTGTGGGTTTAAGTAATCCCAACCTTGTAGCCTTAGAGGTTATTGTTAATTAGTAAGTGAATGTGTATGTTAGCTACACTTTTTAAAAAAAAAATTGGTTCGCTTAATTCATTAATTACAACTTCCTTTAGGGTTACTTGGCGGGGAATTACATTATGGATGGGATTATTTTGGATCTCTTGATTGTGGATAGAATAAAGTTGGTGTATCATAAATGTGTGAGAAAAAATCTAATATAATGATATGTAAGAGATATGCTCATCACAAGAGAAAATGTTGTTGCATGTGTTGTAATTAATGTTAACAAAGTGGTATTATGGAAGATTGCATGTGATGCAAACAGAGTTGTGATCAAAAGTGTTATGAGAAGAAGGACACGGTGATGAATGCCATGAGCATGTTGTACATAGTTGCACCATATCCTTTATTGTTCATGAGTAGGTATAAGTTAATATGATGAAGTGTATGCTAATATGAAGAATTTATGGTTTCTTGCTGAAAATATTTGTAATTGATATCTATGGTAATGTGAGTGTTGTATTCTATGTCCCTTGATGTAAAGTGTTGATGAAAGAAAGTATGTAAGGTTTCATGTAGTCAAATACATAGGAATTTATACTAGATAATCTTGGGAAAATGTTCCACATTCCTTCGGATTTGAAGATATGGCCTTTTTATTTGGAATTTAGATAGAGAAAAGTGTGAAGTATGTATGTTCCTAATTTTAGAGCATAGAAGTTACTACAAAAGTTTATAGATCTAGCAGAGTGAAGAAGTCTTGTTGCAGTCAGGAAGAGTTAGAGGAATACTCCGCATTTCTTTGCATTTAATGATGTGATCATATGGCTTGAGGGATAAGTTTAGATTGTCTCTATATGTTTTCATATTTCAAGTTTCAGGTGTTGAGGAGTACAACAAGCCTAATTTTCATTGTTCTATTTCAAGTCTATGTTTCCAAGGTTTGAAAGTGATGTTGAGTTCAATATCTATTTTTTGTGCCAGTATGATGTAGAATGAAGTTGTGAAAGGAGTGTATGAGAATATTTTTGTATGTAATATAATAATTGTAAAGTGATTTGTATAGTGTTATTTGGTCTCTCTAGTACTACTTTAGGTTTGGAGCTAATGCATGGAAGGTTAAGTGTTTGCAGGGCTGACTTGGTATGTTACGATGATTCTGCTAGGTGTTTGGAAGTGTGTGTCAGTATGGAGATGTGTGCTAAGGTGAAATAGGTCTTGATTATCTCTTGGTTTGAGCCGCAATTAATTTGTATTTACCATAGATGTCTTGGGAGCTGACTTGTTGTGTTTGTTGCACGTTTCATCTTGGCCAACAAAGGAGAGAATATTTGAAGCTTGTGAAGGATATAAATAAAAGATAAAGTTTGTTGAAATTTTTTGTGTAAGTTTGTGAGTATGTGAGGAGGTATGTGCGATTATATGTGTGTGGAAGTGTGTTTAATATAGAAAATATTGTTGAGTGGAGTTGTTGAAGATATATGTTAGTGTGAAGGGTGTTGTAGCTACAAAGGTGATTGAACAACAAATTTTGTGAATTATTTTGTACAAAAGTTGTAGCCTCTTTCTATAAATGTTGTATTATGTAGGAAGTTGTAGGTTCCTTTGGTTGAAGCCATAAAAACTATTTTTAGGGAGTTGAAGCTTCCCTTGGGTTGTAGACCATAAAAATTGTTGTAAATATTGTTTTTATTTGTGAGAATGGATTTAGATAGTAGATCCAAGCAACTTGCTCATCATGGTTTTTCCCTTCTAGGTTCCATGTAAATAAGGTATTATGGTTATGTGGTTATGATTTGAATTGTATAGTTAGATTCTTTATCTATTTTAAGACAGTAGGAAGTTTTGGTTGACAAAGTTAAATTGGATTAATTTGTGGGATATACTGATTCACCCCCCTCTCAGTATATAAGTGTGTTCTAACAATTGATATTAGAGTTAAGTTCCTTGGTGCAATCTGGGTGATCCCACAATAGTGGTTTACAATTTTTGGGCAAACTGGACACTGCAATTATTATTTTTAACTAAATCTTCACTTTTGGGCTCTTGTAGCGGCTAAACTGTGAGGAATTTGAAAATGATGCAAAATAGAGTCTCATCAAATTTTGTCTGTAGATTCTAAAAATATTTTTTTGAAATTTTTTGGAATCAGATTGCACTATTTTTTCCATCTCCCACAAAAACTAGTTTTTTTCAGAAATCAACATTTTTAAAAAGTGACACTCATTGTATACAACACAATTTTTTTTGTATGAAGGATAAAATTCTATTTTTTTTGAATTTAGATTTGTAACTACGATATCTAGCACTTGCATTTGGTCTCATAATTTTTTATTGAATATTTTTTCCTTAATCAAGTTTCAAAGTCAAACCAATTGCAATTCAGACATATATGGACTGTATACAACATAACTTTTTCTGTATGAATCGAAATTCATTTTTTTTTTTTTAATGGATCAAGGACATCAATACCCAGCCTCAGCATATTTTTAAAATTTTTATTTTGATAATCTGTTATTTTTCCACATGTGCAGACCAGAGATTTTGATTTTTAGTGAAAAACCTATGTTTAATAAAACTAAAAAATAAAATACATAATAAAAGAAAATCATATTAAAACTATATTTGACGGATAGCTCATTCCGAGGAATATCATTATCTAGTTGGGTTTCTGAAATTTTCTACATTTTAAAATTCAAATTGAGCTTTGACGACAATTTTTCACCAAAAAAAACTATTTTTTGAGAAGCTAGGCTAAAACTATGTTCGACCGAACCTCTTAAAGGGGTTCGGCCGAACCTAGATAATTAAAAATAATGAAAAAATTCACGGGGTCCAGGAAAATGATGGGATTTAAAAAAAAAAAAAACCCTATTAAGGGGGTTTGACCGAACTCTAGTTTGCTCGAACCCCTTTATTTTAATATTTCCGCTCACATGAAAAAGGGGTTCGAGCGAACAATTTGGTTCGGCCGAACCCCTTCACTTTGTGTAGAGGGAAAAAATGACTTTTCCCTTCCTCCACAAAAGTGTTCACCACTTATGTGGGTTCAACCATCTAATAGATGAAGGTAGATCTTGGAATAGAACACATGGCTTAGAAAGATTCCTCTTCTAAAGCACAAATATTTGACAGAAGCAACTATGATTTTTTGAGTGTAAGGATAAAATCCTATCTCACCTTGTTAGGGTATGATTTTTGGAGAGTTGCAAAGGATGATTATACCAAACCTAATCATCCAATTACATATGCTAATGTGAAGAAGGCCAATGTAAAAGCAAAGAATTATATCTTAAGTGGTTTAAAAAAATCAAATTCTGTCAAGGTAAATGCAAATAACCAAGGAGATATGGGATAAACTCAAGAATCTCTATGAAGGATATGATAGTGTAAAGTAAGAAAAATTACAATATTATAGAATAATGTTTGAGAATTTAAGGATGAAAGAAGAGGAAAATAATGCTAGTTGTCTACTCCAATGGTAAGAATAGAGGTAATCAAAATGTTTCTTGCATTTGCAGTTCACAAGGACTTTAAGGTATATCAATTATTGGATGTCAAATCTTCTTTCTTGAATGGTGAATTAGAAGAATTTTACATAGAGCAGCCCAATGGATGCAAACTTATATGAAAACTTGAGAAGGCTTTATATGGTCTCAAACAAGCCCCTAGGGCTTGGTATGCAAGGTTGGACAAGTACTTACTCCAGCAGGGCTTCAAGAAAAGTACGACAAATAGCAATCTTTACATCAAAATTGAGGATGAACGAATTTGTAAAGAGCGAAACTCTTTAATCCAAAACATCGACAATAATTTAAATAAGTTCATTTATATTCAAAAGAAAGTCGAAACTTCATTCTTTAGACTTCATAAAATCCAAACGATTTCAAAACAATGACTTAAACTCGACAAATAAGATTCATAATACTTCCAATTAAATTCATACACGTCTCATCTTACATGACATTGATAATAATACAAAATTATTTGTAACATAAGTTTACAATTCGAGACTTAGGCATTATGTCGCCTTAAGCTCTACAATACATAATTCAAGAAATAAATAACACATAAATGAAGAAAACATCCTTTGATCTTCAATCCAATAACTTATCTTCAACATGAAGACGAGAACAAGAATCAAGCGCTTTTTCCGCCCATCCTCGAAGCTTACGCTTCCCTGGAATTCCTTAGTCATTCAAAGAATACTCGACCCTGCACGAATCGCTTAGCAAAAAGCAGTCGACAAGCAAGATGGAATCTGGTGCATGCCTAGAATAACTAGTAAAACCACAAGCATTTTCATTTTTCTAATTCATTTAAGAAACAAGCAAGTTCGATACTAGGATATGATAGAGATTTAATTCATTCCATCTATTTCAATGGTCCTTAAGTTACTTGGCCAAGTAAAATGTCATGCACGACAAATAAAAGCAGTTTTGGAAAAGCAAAACTATACTCTCTATAAACCCATATTTGGCACCCGTCCTAGAAGGTAACTTTCCAAACACATGTCATGCACATTCATTTATCAAGCATACATGGTTCCATTCAAAAATAAAAATGATCTTTCACAACATCTTAATTGCAATCTTGTTTCAAGAAAAAATGGTTCTAATGCAGTGTTTTCATTGTTTTAATTCATAAGTAACATTAAATTAATATTTAGATCAAATAATAAAAATAACAAAAAGAAGGTGTATCTCAAGTATGTAATCTAAGTACATATTTAAATAGGAATAAATGAGCACACATTCTTTCGATTCATTTACTCAATAGTTTATTTTCATTATGAAATACTCCTATTCTAATTCGTTTTGTTTCCAAGTAGTTTATATTTTTAATTTAAATAATTTTCTTTCTGTTTTTTCACATTTCCAGAAAATAAAATAATAACCTTTCAAAAACATGTTTAACAACTCATTTTTACTTTTGTTTCGTAGTAATTTTCAGTTTCATTTCCATAGATTTATCTAATTTCATTCTTACTCTTTGAGCATGAATCTTTGCACAAAATTATTTAATCTTATATTCTGGAAAATATTTCAATTTTGTTTAATTTAATAACATGATCTTTTATGTTTCTTTTGGTTTGATAATTTTGTCTCTCTCTGGCAGTTTGATTGTTGAATCTACAAAAACAAAATTTACTAAACAACAAACTCTACTATCTCTTAATTGTTTTCAATTCAAAATTGTTCTACAATTTTCTGTTTCTAATTGTTCAATGGTTTTCTAGAAAAATCAAGGTTTGGTGTATGAAATTTCTTTATAATTTAATAGAAATAGTGATAATTTTCAATAGATAATATTCAAGAAACAAAAGGAATGATTCAATTTAAACATACTACCATCATGAATTTACTAAATAATGTTTATTTGATCCTACTTGATAATTCTTGAATCTGGAAATGATTATTTGTTTTGCTTCCTCTGTCAATTTTCTGTTCACCTCCTCCTCTTTGCTTATTTCTGTATTTGGAGAATCTTGTTCTCCCTTTTTCCTAGGTGCCTCTCTTTCGTCTTACCTCTATTCTCACTATCCTCCCTTTGGCTGCACCCTTCCTTTTGTATTCTCCACATACCTCTCCCTTCTCCCTTCCACCCTGCTGCTTGTGTTTTATTTTATGTTTCCCCCCTCCTTGTTGGCTAGCGTGTACTCCTCCCTACTTCCACTTTTACCCACACACCTACCTGGTGATTTCCTCCTTATCCCTTAGCTTCTCCCTGCGTACCTAAGACTTTTCTCCCTCTGCTGATTGCGTGTCTCTTCACTTGCTCCTCTTTGTTGGCCATGCATGGGGTGTTAGCTAGCAACTCCAAACAAAAAAAAAATATTGGTCTCCTGGCCGTGCGTGGGAATATGAGCAGTGAGTAGATTTTTGTTAAAGAAAATTAACAGTCCTCCTCCTGTTTGGTGTACATTAAATGTAAAGAACATAAACTCTTTTCTCCTCTCCCCTCTACCTCTGGTGCATATGTTAGAAAATGAGATGATTCTAATCAAAATATCAATAATCCTCTTTGTTTTCTGTCCAACTCCAAAAAAGGATTTTCACTCCTCTTTTCCATTCGAATTTTCTTCCTCTATTTTTTCTCATGCAAAAGATGGAGTTATTTACAAAGCCAAATCCACTTTCTTAGCTTTTATCTCCAGTCAAAATTTATCAAAACTCCAAGTTTAATTTTTTGATTGCATTCAAATTGATTGAAAGATATTTTCTCTCAATTTGTAAACTGTTGTTTGAATTCCATTTCAAATTTTGAACGTAATGCTTGTTTTGATTTGTTTTCAATAACTTAGTTTAATATATTTAATTATTTAAACATTTATATCTCCTCTCTCATTTATTAAATGAGAAGATATCAAATAAATCAATAACACTATTTTACCTCTTTTATATTTCCGAATTAGAAGTTTATTCCAAAAATTTAGAATAAAAACATTATTATTTTTAAATAATAATAAAATATTGACACAAGGAATTTAATTATTTAAATAAAATCAATTTCCTCACAAAAATAATCAAATCGCTATTTAAAATAAACATATTCTTTTCACATATATTTAAGAAATCAATTAAACTTAATTTAAATTTGCAAATATATAATCATCACGAAAATATATTAAAATAATAACTATGTGGTGTGTGAGATTCCATCATCCTCATAAACGTCTAATGGCTAAAATGAATCTACCTGATCGATGTTCTCACCTTCATTCTCATTCACCTGTTCCTGCATTCACTTGCACTCGAATTTTCATCAGCAATGACAAACCCCAAATTTAACAATAATGCATTTCAAATCATTTCATTTGCATTTCAATTTTAAATAATCATCTAACATAATAATTAAAAATATCATGATTAATAATTGCTTTTAAATAATCGACAAAATCAGTATGTGACATCCTTCCCCTCTTGGAAGAGACATTGTCTTGATGTCTTATTAATCATTCAATAAGCATAGCATCTCAATCAATAAAAAATAGTATCTCAATCATAATGAAATAATAACTAACATCATACTTCTCAAAAACATAAGCATAAACAAATCATAGTAGCATCCACACTATCAAAGTTCACAACATGTGAATCAAAAACCAGAGTATCAAGTATCTCCGTATAAAGAAAATACTAATCTAAGAAAGCAAATGAGGAAAATGACGGTCAATCATCTCAGAATCCTCCCATGTAGCACTATCCTCAGTATACTAGTCCTACTAGACCTTGTACTATGTATTATCCCTGTTACGTAGCTTAATGCTACGCCTGTCTAGGATTCAGATGGGCTCCACTAGGACCACCCCTAGATCCTGTACCTGTAATGAACACCAATCAACAATATGAGATGCATCACGATGGTATGGTTTCAATAAAGAAACATGGAATACATTATGGAGTCGAGCTAGAGCAGGTGGTAATGCTAATCTATAAGCAATTGGATTAATAACTTCCATTACATCAAAGGGTCCCACAAATCTTGGAGCCAACTTTGATGATTTCCCAAATGAGATAGAGCTCTTATGAGGCTTAACCCTCAAAAAGACTTTATCTCCCACACCAAACTGTCTAAAAGTCCTGTTCCTATCAGCATAGCTCTTCTATCTATCGGTTGCTTCCTTCAACCTACCCTTGATCAACTTCATTTGCTCATCCATTTCCTTGAGCATATCCGGACCAATGATGATCCTATCTTCCATCCCGTCCCAACTAATTGGTGTGCAAAATCTCCCTCCATAAAGTGCCTCAAAAGGTGCCATACCCAAAGATGCATGAAATGAGTTGTAAGAAAACTCAACCAATGGAAAATATTCCTCCCACTTGTACTACTGATCCATGTAGTACATCCTCAGTAAATCCTCAACAACCTGATTGACCCTTTCTATTTGGCCATCAGTTTGTGGGTGATATGTAGAACTAAAATTCAATTTAGTTCCTAAAGCTGCATTCAGTGTAGTCCAAAACCTAGATGTCATCCTGGTATCCTTAACAGAAATAATGGTCTCTGGTACACCATGCAATCAGAATATCTCTTGCACAAATTTCTTCACAAGAGTCAATGATCCATCCTTCATATTTTCAAGTATGAAATGTGAAACCTTCGTTAGCTTATCAATGAGTACTAAGATGGTATCATGCCTATTCTTGCTCAAAGGTAATCCTTGGATAAAATCCATACTGATTACTTGCCACTTATACTCAGTTATGTCGTGGGGATACAAAAGTCTTGTTGGATGCACATGCTCAACTTTGAATCGCTGGCATTCCAAACATCTAGCCACATACTCCATAACATCTTTCTTGAGCTTAGGCCAAGAATACAAAGCCTTCAACTCTGCTACCATCTTCGTAACTCCTAGATGCCTTGAGTAAGGTGTATCATGTACTTCCTCAAGAATCAACTTCCTCAAGTCTCCAACCTTAGGGATATACATCCTTCCCTGATATCTCACAATACCATCATACTCCATCACATATCCATCAAATCTATGATCTGAAGGATCTGCCTCTAAGGCTAGCTTGACCCTATCATAATGCTCGTTTGCTGGAAGATACTGCAACACTTGTCTCAAATTTGAACTTGTGGTCAACATAGCAGAGAGATGTCATCTCTTGCTAAGAGCATCTACAACTCTATTTTCCTTTCCCTTGATATACTCAATACCAAAATCATACTCACTTAGGAACTCAAGCCACCTCATCTGTCTCGCATTGAGGTTTGGCTATGTGAAGATGTACTTAAGTCCTAAATGATCTATCTTTAGTTCAAATGGTTTCCCTAGGAGATAATGTCTCTACATCTGCAATGCATGAACAATAGTTGCAAGTTCAAGATCATGTGGTGCATAATTCAATTCATATTGTTTCAATTTCCTAGACTCATATGCAACCACTTTCCCTTCCTGCATCAACACAGCTCCTACACCTTCGCCTGAAGCATATGTAATCACTATGAAGTGCCCATTAGGATCTGGTATAGTCAAAACTGGTGCCGATGTCAACTTCTATTTAAGAATTTGAAATGCTTCCTCGCACTTCTCAGTCCACTCAAATTTCCTTCCCTTCTTCTGAAGAGAAGTAATAGGCACTGCTATCCTGGAAAACCCTTCCACATATTTCTTGTAGTATCCTGCAAGTCCCATGAAACTACAAGCTTCACTAACACTCTGCGGTGTTGGCCAATCCACAATTGCCTCTGTCTTCATAGGATCAACTGAGATTCCCTCAGCAGATATGACATGTCCCAAGTAGTGAACCTTCTTCTGAAAGAAATTACACTTTGAAAACTTACCAAAAAGCTTTCGATCTCTTCGTCGTTGCAAGACTATTCTCAAGTGCTTCTCATGCTCCTCTTTTGTCTTAGAGTAAATCAAAATATCATCTATGAATATAAGGACAAAATCATCTAAACAATCTCTAAAGATGTTGTTCATAAGGTTCATGAATGTCGCTGGAGCATTCGTTAGACCAAAAGGTACCACTATGAACTTGTAATGTCCATACTGAGTTCAGAAGGTTATCTTTGGAATATCCTCATCCTTAATCCTTAGCTGGTGGTAACCTGATCTAAGATCAATCTTAGAAAATATTGTAGCCCCTTTCATCTGATCAAATAACTCATCTATCCTAGGTAGAGGATACCTATTCTTAATGGTAACCTTTTTCAACATTTTGTAATCAATACACAATCTCAAGGTCCCATCCTTCTTCTTCATGAAGATTACTGGTGCACCCCATGGAGATACACTTGGTCTAATAAATCCCTACTTCAGTAACTCCTATGATTGAATCTTCAGCTCATATAACTCTGTAGTAGTCATTCTGTATGGAGCCTTGGATTGAGACTCCGTTCCAGGTAAAATTTCAATCGAGAAATCAAATTCTCTCTTCGGTGGTAACTCAGTAAGTTCTTCAGGAAAGATATCCAAGAACTCCCTGAGAACTAGATAGCCCTCTGGACTTTGTTGGACATTATCCAAGTCACTCACCAATATAGCATATATGGAACATCCTTTCCAATGTGCTTTCTTTAGCTGCATGGCTGAGATATGTCTCAACTGGATGTCCAAAATCATCCAAACAACTCACAACCTTATCTTCACAGTTCACTATGGCTTTATGCTCAATTAAGCAATTAATAGGATCACATCATATGAACCCAATGGTGCTACATATAGGTTAACTTGGGTTTGGAAATTACGTAGCTCTAAATCACTGCATGATAGACGTGAATCACCACCATTTGGCTATTGCAATTATTTTTCTAATCGTTGGTCATATGTATAGGACCAATTGGAGTATTGGTCATAACCTCAAATAAATTTTGGAAGCTCATAAAGGTCCATTTACAGGAGAAGGGCATAGAGGTCTTTACGAGATCTTAACTACTTCATGGCATGCTCCCTCTTCTCTGCTCAATTTTCGTACTGAACCATCCATGCATGTGACATATAACCAGGTCTAATAGGTAATTTAGCAACTACTCTAGGATCAATAAAGCATTTAGTAGCTCCTGTATCTATCAAAATAGAAACTAATTGACCAAAAAGCTTACCCGTCATCTGAATAGGTGAAGCTTGAAAGTCTGCTTAACGGTTGTTAGCCGCTGCATGAATTTGGTGTTGTGGTGCTCGCCAATCATTCCCACCTCACTGACCTCCTGTACGCTGAGTGCAATTAGAGGCATAGTGATCTCCTCCACAATTGTAACATCCACCTCGTGGCCTTGGGTGACCACCTTTCCTATTCTTGGTATTGGAGAAGTTGGTGTTATTATTATTCACTTTCTTGTTTCCACCATAGCTTCCTTCTCCTTTATCCTGAGAGTTTGTTGCTCTCTTCAGGTTCCTTATCTACTGATTATTATTACCCCTCTGGTTATTATTATTATTATTATTTTGAAACTTCCTGTTTCCAAATCTAGGTTTAGAATTCACACTCTTTCTATAGTTTTCCACTTGTTGCAACTTTTGTTCCTATTTTATGGCCTTCTCAAAGACCTCATCCATAGTCAATGGATTATGAATATCCACATCAACTCCAATCTGTGGCCTCAATCCTAGGATGAATTTCTAAATACAGAACTGCTCATCCATCTGATACTATGGTACGTACTTCAGGAGATTAGTGAACCTCTCCCAGTACTGAGTAACTGTCAAACCACCCCAAGTCAGATTCTGAAACTCTATCATTTTCCTATCAAAGAATAGTTGTGGAATCCATGTCTTCCTGAAAAGTTGCAAGAATACTTCCCAAGTAGTCCCACCTGGTAGTAGCTTCTTCTCAGTCTTCTCATTATCCCACCAAGTAGTAGCTTCTCCAGTAAGCTGATATGCAGCCCAAACTACCTTGGTCTCATTAGACATATTCCTAAGCTCAAAGTAATTTTCCATTTTAATTACCCAGGCTTCAACTCCATCACCTATGGTCTTACCATCAAACTTGGGTGGGGCTACCCTTTTTAAGTCTTTTGCCAACTCCCCTTCAATCCTAGCTTGCAGATTTGGTATTTCTTCAACCCTTGGATTCTCATTAGCAGGTTGCTCTTGATTTTTGGGAATTTCGTTCTGAGGGTTTTGTCCCTCTCTGACTCCTTGAAATTTCTATAATTTAAATTTGCAAATATATAATCATCACGAAAATATATTAAAATAATAACTATGTGGTGTGTGAGATTCCATCATCCTCATAAACATCTAATGGCTAAAATGACTCTACCTAATCGATGTTCTTGCCTTCATTCTCATTCACCTATTCCTACATTCACTTGCACTCGAATTTTCATCAACAATGACAAACCCCAAATTTAACAATAATGCATTTCAAACCATTTCATTTGCATTTGCATTTGAATTCAATTTCAATTTATCATCTAACATAATAATTAAAAATCTCATGATTAATAATTGCATTTAAATAATCGACAAAATCAGTACGTGACATAATTCTTAATAGTTATTGTATATGTTGATGGCATAGTCTTTGGTGGAAATGATGAAATGTGTAAGAAGTTTATAGAAGAGATTTAGAAGGAATTTGAAATGTCTATGATAGGTGAATTATCATTCTTTCTTAGACTCCAAATTTCTCAATTAGATGATGGTATTTTTATCTCTCAAGAAAATTATGTCAAGGAGATGTTGAAGAAGTTTGGTATGGAAGATTGCAAACTAGTGAGTACTCCTATAGTAATAGGTTGTCATTTGAGAAAAGATGATGAGTCACCTTGGGCTGATTAGAATTTGTATATGTCTATGATTGGGTACCTATTGTACTTAATGAAATCAAGGCCTAACATTATGCAAGTTGTCTATTTGGTTGCAAGGTTTCAAGTTGATCCAAGAGAAACTAATATGAAGGAAGCCAAAAGGATTTTCAAATATTTGAAGAGAACTCCATATTATAGATTGTGATATCAAAAATGTGATTTTTTTTCCCCTAAGTGTGTATATTGATGTAGACTGGGTTGGTTGTGTTGATGATAGAAGAAGTACCAATGGTAGAGCTTTCTTTTTGGGAGAAATATTAATCTCATGGTTTAGTAAGAAGCGTGATTCAATTTCCTTATCAACAACATAAGCATAGTATATAGCTATAACATCCTAGTGCTCTCAAGTGTTGTGGATGAAGCAAACATTGAAGGATATCAAGTTAATGTATGATGAGCCCATTCCTATTCTATGTGGAAATACAACTACCATCAATATTTAAAAGAACCAAGTGATGCATTCTAGAACCAAGCACATATCTATCAAGTATCACTTTTTAAGAGAAGATTGTAAATCAAGAAGTAAAATTGGAGTACATGCCTACAAAGGATCAAGTTGCAAAAAATTTTACAAAAGAACTTTCTAAAGACACATTTGAATATCTCCAATAAAATTTAGGGGTTTTTTCCCCTCCTTATTATAACTAGATTCATAGATGGCGCATCTGTCCAAGGATAGTAGTTCAAAACATATATTTATCTCTAGATTGATGGGGCTACCTCTTAGGGGGAGTAGGTAGAAAGAGAATAAGGAGGATGATAAGGTTTGTGTGGACAAGGGGAGCTTGTGTATTGTTTCAATCATGGAGTAAGACCACTAACATTTTCCTTAGATTCAAAGGGGGAGAAATTATGTATCACGTTACTGTTTCCATCAATGCCAAAGGGGGAGAAATTATGTATCACATTACTGTTTCCATCAATGCCAAAGGGGGAGAAATTATGTATCACGTTACTATTTCCATCAATGCCAAAGGAGGAGATTATTGCATGTGTTGCCATTGATGCCAATAGAGTGGTATTATGGAAGAATGCATGTGATACAAATAAAGTGGTGATCAAAAGTGTTATGAGAAGAAAGAAATGGTGATGAATGTCATGAGCATGTTGTACACGATTATACCATATCCTTTGTTGCTCATGGACAGGTGAAAGTTGACAAGATAAAGTGTATGTTGATATGAATAAGTTGTGGTTTCTTTCTGAAAAGAGGTGTAATTTTTTTCTATGGTAATGTCAATGATGTATTCTTTATCCCCTTATGTAAAGTGTTGATGAAAGAAAGTATGTAAAATTTCATGCAATTAAAGGCATATGAAGTTGTACTAAAGAAACTCAGTAGAATGCTCCACATTCCTCCGCATTTGAAGATATGGCCTTACAGTTTGGAAGTTAGATAGGGATAGGTCTGAAGTATGTTTTTTCTTGATTTCAGAGCATATAAGTTATCACAAAATTTTCTAGAGATAGAAGAGTGAAGAAGTCTTGTTGTAGTCAAGAAGAGTCAAAGTAATGATTCACATTTCTCCACATTTGACGATTTGATCGTATGACTTGGGGGATAATTTCATATTGTTTGTATTTTTTCTCATTTCAAGTTTTAGGTATTGAGGAGTACCACGAACCTAGTTTTCATTGTTCTATTTCAAGTCTATTTTTTCAAGGTTTGCAAGTGATGTTGAGTATTGTTTTTTTGTACCAACATGATGTAGCATGAAGTTGTGAAAGGAGTGTAGATGAAGATGTAATTGTGATTACAGGAGTAGAACATCGAGAAATTGTAGCCATTGATGAAATTGTAGTAGTAGATGATGTAGTTGCAACAATGGAGTGCTAGGAATTTGAAACGCAAGATGAAGAAAAGGATGATGGGATAGTGAAAGAGAAAGAGGTAAAGCTAAATTCTCTTGAATTTAGTGAAGAAGTTGCGTTGAAATTTCATATCGTTAAGGTGAATAAGGAGCCAGTGTAGCTAAATACTAAGAGATATTATGAAGTTGTAAATTGGTGTATGGATAAGTATTTGCATATAGAGGTTGTGGAGAATGACATAGGTGGAGCTTGGTGGAGGTGGTCAGTCTATGGTGGGATTGAACCCACAAATGAGAAGAGGAGAGTAGATTTATTTGGTGGAGGGTGATACATGGTGGATGTGAATCCATGAGAGAAGAGAAGAATGGTGAAAAGAGTTGCAGAAGGAGGATGGTGCTTGTACCAATGAAGTGGTGGAAGAAGAGGAAGAATAAATCATTTCATGTCCACTTTGGACAGCCATGGAGTTCGCTACAGATTGCTTGCAATATAAAAAAATGGTTCTACCATTCAAATCCACTTTTGTGAGCCTATGCTCATAAACTTTCTACCTAGTGTGTTTGATGTAGGAGCATCTAGGTGCACGAACAATACTGGACAACCAAAAAAAATTAAGTTTTTATGCTTGTATTTTGTTTCGATTTTTGGTTGTAGGCACAAATTATTAAAATTCTTAACTCCTCTAGCATAGTAGAATTTTGTGATGGATTGTGGGAAAATCAAATTATTTAACTGATTCATTTTTAAATTATTTTAAATTTTTTGAAAGATGTTAATTTTCCAGATAGGAAAATCCCACACCCAAGCTTGGAGTGGGCAATTAATATGCTTTGTAACTCTACTTTAAAAATTTGAATTTGTATTTTGTTGCAAGATTGGAATACAAGGCGTTGGGGGAAGTGGAGAGAGTGCATTGTGAGGAAGGAAGACCAATTTTGAATTAAAATTGAATACACATACCTGAAAGATGAAAAACCACATCCAGGAAGGAGTAATGAGCATTCTGGAGGTTTGGGTAGCGTTTTTGGGGAGAGGAAGATTTTCTGGGTCATAATTGTGAGACCTAGTCTTGGTAAACTAGGCATAACTTTCTCATATCATAAAAAAATAGAGAAATTAAAAATATTCCGAAAATTTGGGAAGGAGACACATAAAACCCAAAAACTGTTTTAAAAGATTTGTAAGAATGAAGGAGTAGTGATAGGCAGAAAGTGACAGGTTTTAAGAAGCTTTTAGTAGGGAAAATAGATGTAGGGAATGTGAGAAAATGGTGATTGTTTTGAAGGAAGGAGGATTTGATGTCAATTGATGTTGGTATTTTTGGATTGCCATAGTATGAGAATGTGGAAGTTATTGTACATCATTGTTGTTGCAAGCATATTGGAATGAAATAAAACTTTAGGTTTCTTAATTATCTGTAGTCTCAATTTGTGTGAGTAAATTTGATTTGGATCTTCAAGAACTTCATTTCATCATTTAAAGGTGATCTTTATCTATTTTTGAATGTGAGAAAGTGACTTGCTTTTTGAGGATTTTGACTATGAAAATCATAGGGTTATTGTTGGGAGAAAAATTATGAACTATTTATTTTTGTGTAGATGAATGTGGGGGCTTTCATTTTCCAAGTTTTCAGTTGAAAAGGCATTGGTTTGATGGTTCAAAATAATTTTCAAAAAGAGCTCTTCCATGAGTTTGAGTATGTAACACCTTGCTGCAAGACCCTAGAGGACAACAACCAACTACACATAAAAACGGTATAATTTCTTTTTTGAAATTAGTAAATTTAAAATCACCAGTGCAAATGCAACACTTAACATAGGTCTAAGCTAAGTCCTCTAAGGTCCACGACAATGTTAACATAATTCCCATAAACAATTTTCTCAAATATGAATCCATGATAATAAATTCAATCAACAAATAATAGGAATCATCCATTACATAACAAGGATAACAAATAAAATATCATCAATTTCATTAACAACGCTATAGTCAATGAGAATCCTATCATTAAATTAACAAGAGAATGTATTTCACCAGAATGATATCCATGATCAAATTCACAGAAGATCCAAGATTAAGAACACAAATCACCTCCAGTACCAATAGAATAAGTCAGTATCTCATGATGAGATATCCTGAGTAGTGACTCCCTAAGATAATGAAACCCCGAGAAGTCACTCCCCAAGATATCAAATCTGGAGTACTTCACACTACTTAAGAGGCTCATCAGAAACACTACACTAACCATAAAGCTTTTTTGAAATGGAAGATATATCACAAAATGCTAATCTCAAGTAACGTTAAGCAATATAATGAATTCTCCATAGAATTCATTCAAAACTATGTCAATTACTCATTCAATTACAATAGTAGAAAACTTCCAATGCATTTCAAGATAATGTGATTACATCTAGAGTAGTAATTTCTCCATGAAAACAACAGTAGAGTACATCTCGTAGTTACAATGAGATACACAAAATCATAATATAATACAAGATCAAGAGTGATAATCCATACGAATTGGTACCCTGCAAGGTTAATCAACCCAGAAGAAGTCATCACGAACATGGATAAGAGAGGAAACCTAATGGATAACAAGGCACGTTCCACCCAACCATGTGGTACCCAAATTCCCAACCCCTCGTGCAAGGAGATAGTGAACGGGTCCCACAACAAGGGCAACAAGGCGATGAAACACAATATACAAGGCTAACAAAATAGGCACATAAAGTATGTCACAACATCGCACAAATGAGTAACAGCAACAAGAGACGTACAAAATAACATAAGAAAACACCCAAAATGACATAACAAGTTTGTAGTACATGAGAGAGTGTCATCGCATGGTTCAACATGGGTTGTCTTGACAGTCCATTACTTGACGCCAACCCCCATCTATGGTTGTCTTGATGGCCATACATATGGCGTTGGCCCCATAGGGTTACACATGCGGGACCAATTATCCTTTCATGGTGACAAGGATATTGGTCTTTTCGACCAGGCCTTCTCTTCCTTCCTTAGCCTGAACAAGCACTAATGATACAAAAGAGGCATTCAATTATCTTATTAAATGATCCTCTACCCAACCCCTAAATAGTTTGTTAAATTTTCACTTGATTAGAAAACTCTTATATGGGTTGTCATTGACGCCACTTTGTGTGATGGTCCCCACTGAGAGCCACTCCCCCCCTCTACAATACAAACCAACATGACAATAGGGTGACTTGCTACACACAACATTTTAAGCAAGTGATCATACCCTAAGGCGAGTCATGAATCATCCCATACAAATGTTTACCATGGAACAAGGAAGTAACACTAGAATCTTTTCCCACCATCACGTAGTACAATTTCCGCTATCTAACACCCAAATACAAGACATACACTAATTCAATAACAAATTTCCATACAAGGTCAAGGGACCCGACTATAAGGCACAACTAACACTTTAATAAAAAAATCCTCAATCAAAGACATATTAAAGGACTGCTAGCATTTGCAAAGAACTCTACAAGACATTCCTAGCTTCTTTTATAACTAAGTAATTAAATTCCCCTACTTGTTAAACTCAATTCCTCCTCTAGTTGATTCCATCACTTAAATTTAAAATAAAGAAATAATCATTCCAATGATAACGGCTTCCTAAGTTTCATAGTACCATATTGCTATATTATCATTTAACTAATTTAATTGTATGATTACATCACCTTAATATCATCTTATTGCATTATCCTATTATCTTATCATATCCTATTATCATCCTATCCTTTTATTATCATATCCTATTAATGTATTATCATTATAAAAGAACATATGATTGGGTACCATTACAAATATATTAGTAAATATATATAAATTTATGTTTAGGGAGCATACACATATTTACCTTAACAAGTATCACTAAATGCGTATATATATCTTTTACTACAATTGCCTTAAGAAAGACACAGATAAGCCTAAAAGTGGGTATGGTGGAGAGCGTTCAAATGCAAATTCAAAGTTGTGCTATTGTTGAACCAAGAGAAATCAACATAAACATACTTGGTGGATGTTAACAAGGTCAGAAAAGATGTTTTGGCTTCTTATTCCTATATTTTTTTTCTACACAACTTTGATTGTATTGAAGGCCATCATACAAGCTGAATGCATGCATATAGAAAAATATTCTATTATATTACTAAGAAAATACAGATTATATCTATATATATGTTACATACAAATGCATGCATATTTTCAGTTGATGTGACATTTGTATGTTTCTAGTTATATATATATATATATATTTGCGTACACTAAAGAGGACTCTATATTTCCCAACAAAAGAGATTATGCACAGACTATAAGTTCATCCTATTAATTGGAGTATAAATACGTTGATAACAAGAACTCTACCAAGTCTCTTCTTTTGAACACAGAGTTTAATTAAAAGTAAAAGTTGTTGGTAACAAAATATTAATTCTAACAGAATTATCCACAGTGCAACGATGACTGGCACACCGTTAAAGGATATTGATATGCATCAAAAGATACGCTACAATGAACCTCAAGATTTCTATAAAAGTGAAAGCACACATGCAATAAAAATAAACGCCTTGATCAACGCAAGGATTTCATGCTATGCTCGTACGATTATGCTAATAAGGTTTAGCGAACTATATGAGAGGACAAAACACAATATATATTTAATACAAACATTAGCTATGGTTTGTTGAGATGTCTTCGGCGCTGTCAAAGATCATATTTTTCTCTAGCAACGGAAAAATGAACGCCGGACTGAGTGATGGCGAATAGAGGGAAACACTAGCAGCTTGAGAAACATAATTTGATACTAAACATTTATAAACATTTAGTTAGTTTGAGAAAATAAAACAAGAAGACAATTATTTTGTAAGCGGACGATTGAGAAGAAATTCGAAAGTGAAGCCAACGTTCACAGTCGGTTACGAGTATACTCTCTGTCGTGCCAATATGACATTCAAAATCAAACTCACAGGTAGACAACAGATAATTTGAAGAAACACAGATAGGACACGTGCACTAATGACAGGGTATTTCAATGAAAAAGATAATATCTCCAGGATTGCAAGATAGGGGTGAGAGGCAAAGAAAAGGTTGAAAAATTGTAAGATTTAGTCTAAAGGACCTCTCAAGACAGTTATCCTCAGGACTCCATGATTACGGCATAGGTACGAATGGATTGATTGAAAGATTAAAGAAAATTCGGCATGATGTAAGGACAAACGTGGAGCCAAGACTCCCATCAACACCTGGCTTATTCAACCAGCATAGAGAAGGTAATAACAGGTCGTCATAATAAGTGAGGTATGAGCATACAACAGTCATAAAGGATAGAAATTTTCCACGCCATACACAATGGATAATCAATACAATTTTAACAGAATAAGCAAAGGCAACAGTCAATCGTTCATTTACAGATGTCTCATTCATTAATAATTTCAATTCAAGATTTAAGCAGGAGTAATAGTCAACAACAAAGGAACTTGGTATTTTCTACCTCTCAGTGTGAGAATTTGATGTCGATCTCTCCCTTCCAAATCGCTACTCCAACCCAGCTTCCAAACTCTTTTAGGAAATCTACCCCCAAATTTCCAATTCACTGTATTCAATTTTCAAGCAACAGAGAACAAAACAGAATGCTCCCGTACCGAATGCAAGATTCTATTTTCCCAATATAGTCCCATTTCCCCTCCTTTAATAACTAACACTAAATAATTATTGCCTTTTACTTTTTCTGTAACTATTTCCCACTTTTCATTTATTAGTTTTAATTTTTGTTTTCAAATTTTATCTTCTCTTATTTATTATTGTATAACTTCCACATGATAAAGTTTGAGAATAAAACACAATCTAAACATAAGATATTTAAATTTAACAATTAATCTTTTATTTAATGTTGCATGTATCTTAAGTTATTTAATGTTTATTTTACTAATTTATTTCCTTAAAAAATAATTTTAACTTCTTCAAATTATGCATAAGTCAATAGCAATTTATTTATTATGACTATAATTTATATCTATTATCTATTTAAATTACCTAATACCTTTTAAATGGAATCTCATAAATAAAGCTAAATCTATCAAGACATCAAATAGACGAATACACCAAAGATTGGATACCCAAATACCTAAGCATTAAACGAAACGGGAGATAAATGAACCACACACATCATCGTCAAGGGCGATGGAACGACATGGGGAACCCACTGCTATCTTTGAAACAACAACTTCCATTGGGTATGAGGCATGCTCTAACCTAACAATTTAGGTGGAGTCAATGCCTGGCACCTACAAGTTGCAGCAAAACCATGATCAAACATGTGCATGTAGAAGACAGTCATTCACACCGTGAAGGGAAAATCGCAGCATCCCAAAGCACTCGTGAGCGCCGATGCGACCCTATTCCCCTTCACCCATACATCGACATATACTAACTGATAACCAAACTCGATAGGGAACACATCACATTCATATACATGATATCTCATATGAACAGATAAGAAAATTAAATAACATGAGCTCGCCATAGCATCACACAAAATAGTGTCATCATAACCAAGCATCAAGGAGTTATAATCAACTAAATAACATCAGCAATATCATCAAAATAGGATAATAAAGTCTAAGTGTATCCAAGAACTGTCCCAAAACAAAATAAACTAAGGGGCACTACATCCTCCCCCCCTAGGATCAAGCTTACTCCTGGAAGCCTACAAACAGATATGGATAAAGTTCTCTCATCCTAGAAGCATCCTCCCAAGTAGTAGAGGACTCATTGTTCAGATCCCACTAGACCCTAACCTGCTCTATGTCTCATCCCTTGAGAGTGCATCGTCTGTGTTGAATGATGCCCATGGGCTCCAAAGCCAACTGCTCGTCCTCTACCTGTAATGCATTCCAATCAAGCACATGAGATATATCAGGATAATAGGGTCTAAGAACTGAAACGTGAAACACATCGTGTATGTGTGAGAGACTAGGCGGAAAACAATAAGCTACTGGACCAATCTTCTCCAACACGTCAAAAGGCCCAATGAAGCGTGGTGTGAGCTTAGAGCCTTTTCCATATCAGATCAGACTCTTTTGTGGTCGCACCCGCAAAAAACACTCGATCACCAACTAAGAACTGGTGATCCACCATGCGAGCATCGACATATTTCTTCTATCTATCCTGAGCTGCCACTAGATGCTCCCTAATGCAAAATACCTGTTGTTCCATCTCCTACTGGACCAAAAAGACTTCTGTCCTCCAAATTATCCCAACTCAATGGAGTCCAACAAGGATGACCATATAACGCCTGGAAGGGAGGCATTCCAATGGAGCTATGAAAACTGTTATTGTAAGAAAACTACACCAAATGCAGGTAATCCTCCTAATGTGACTCTTGATCCATGACGTGCATACAAAGCATATCCTCGAGGATCTGATTGACCCTCTCGATCTACCCATTAGTCTTTGGGTGATAAGATGAACTGAAGTTCAACGAGGTCCCAAAAGCATGTTGCAGGGACATCCACAAAGTTGAAGTAAACACAAGATCTCTATTCGATATAATCTAGTGAGGAATACCATGAAGTTTGACAATATCCTCCATGAAAACTCTGGCCACCAAAGAAGCATTGTATGAGGATCGTATAGGAGAGAAGTGAGCCCCCTTCATCAACCTATCCACAGTGACCATAATGGCATCATGACAACGAGAAGAGTTGGGTAAACCAACAATGAAATCCAAAGAGATAATGTCCCATTTCCACTCTTGAACCAAATGAGGCTATAAAAGGCCTACAGGATGCTGGTGTTATGCCTTCACTCTCTAACACTCTAGACATATCGACACAAAATTGACGATATCCCTCTTCATTCCGGCCCAAAAATATAGTTGTCAAAAATTGGCATGCATCTTCTTAACACCTGGATGAGCTGAATAGGGTGTCTGATGAGCCTCTGTCATGATCAAAGTACATACAAAAATCTCTAGAGGAAGGGACATAAATACGGCCCAAGTGTCTCAAAAGACCATCTAACTCAAGGGTGTATCCTGCAAATCTACCCTCAAGTGCTCTACCTGACTCCACCTTAATTCACACCTCCTAATACCAGCTATCTGAAGGGAGTGCGAAAAGGATTTGACTCCTCAAGTCCACACCAAGTGTCACTGCCAATAGCTCATGTCTTTGTCTACTAAGTGCATCCACAACCATATTCTCCTTTCCCTGAATGAATTTCACCTCAAAATCATATTCACGAAGGAACTCCATCCATCTCCTTTGACTCACATTCAGATTAGGCTGTGTAAAAATGTATTGCAAGCTACGATGATCAGTGTGTAGCTCAAATCGATGCCCCAACAGAAAGTGTCTCCACCTTGTCAAATCATGTACCACAACGACCAACTCTAAATCATGAGTTGGATAATTCAATTCATGATCCTTGAGTTTGCAAGACTCATAGGCAATCACTTAACCCTGCATCAACATCTCTCTTAAACCCTCCAAGGACACATTTGTACAAACCATAAAATCCCTAGTAGGATCAGGAACAACCAATATAGGTGCACTGGTCAATATCTCCTTAAGAGTCTGGAATGTTGCCTGGCACTGCTCTGACCAAATAAATTTATTTCTTTTCATTTGTAATGAAGTGATGGGATGGGCTATCCTCAAAAAAACCTACACAAAACAATGGTAGTAACCTACCAACCCCATGAAACTGTGAACCTCTACCACATTAGTGGGTGCAGGCCAATCTATTAAAAGCATGAATCTTTGAAGGGTCCACTATAATTCCCTCACCAGAGATGACATGACCTAGATATTTGACTTTTTATTGGAAAAACTCACATTTCGATAAATTGGCATACAACTGGTTCTCTCTCAAACACTACAACACCTGCCTCAAGTGCTCCTCATGCTCCTTCATGGTTATCGAATAGATCAAGATGTTATCCAGAAACACCAGAACAAATCTATCAAGGTAAGTAAAAAATACACCATTCATTAAACTCATGAACACTGAAGGCGCATTCGTTAACCCAAAGGACATCACTGTGAACTCATAATTTTCGTATCGAGTATGAAATATGGTCTTATGGATATCTTCCTTGAAGATGCATAACTGATGATATCCTGACTTAAGATCTATCTTCGAAAACACCCTAGCACCCTTGATCTAATCAAATAGATCATCGATTCTCAGCAACAAATACCCATTTCTCACTGTGACCTTGTTCAATGAACAGAAATCGATGCATAATCGAAGGGATACATCCTTTCTGACAAAAATCACTGGTGCTCCCCAAGGAGAGACACTAGGACAAATAAATCCCTTCGCCAACAACTCCTCAAGTTGTAACCTAAGCTCCTTAATCTCCTACATGGTCATCCAGTATGGAGCTCATGAAATAAGTTCAGCTCTAGGAACAAGGTCTATTTTAAAGTCAATATCATGCTTAGGTGGCATCCCTAGAATATCACTAGGAAAAACATCTGCATACTGTCTTAGGATAGGGTACCTATCAAGAGATACCTCCTCTTGACTCTCTCCTAGCAACAAGTCATTAACTGTCACTGCAAATAGTTGACAACCCTGCCGCAAACACCTCCTCAACTGCATAGTTGAGATCATCCTCAAGGAGATCAGCCTCTGAATCCCGACTACCTCTACCTCACCGCCAGAGTTATCAATACACTGAACTGACTTATGATGACAATCTATGACTACCCTGTGAGCCTCTAACCAATCCATACCCAATACAATATCATAAGAATCAAGGGAAATGATACGAAGGTCAACTGTGGTGCAAAGAAGTCTAATCTTCAAATTGCAACCACGAACGAGAGACTCAGTTGCGATCTTAGCACCGAAGGCTAACTTGACCTACCACCTATTGTCCTACTTCACTACCACTAGTCTACATTGCACTACTATTAAAGGAGATATAATGGAATCTAAGGAACCTGAATCAAATAGAATAGAGACTCAACTGCCCTACAACTCACTTGAAGTCTCAACCACAGTGCCCTGGTGCTTGGCCTAGTGGTTATCAACCGCAGCAAAAACTCGATGTGATTTGCCTGCATCCCCCACTATCAGCTCTAAAGTTGCCAGTCTCTGTCTGAATCTAGATGTGCCCTTTTGAGGACACTAACGATCAATATGACCCTGTTTTCCACACGAGAAACACCCTATACCTCTGCCAAAACCTCTACCCCTTGAAGGTGCACTCGACTGATGAAAACTACCTCTGCCAACTACAGACTGTGAACTCTAAGTCAGTTGATCAGGACAATAATGTTGAGCTTGCTACCAACTCTGATTCCTCCTAGACTGAAATCTATCACCCTGACAATTTTGGGAACTCTTATGTTTTAACTACGAGTGTTGTTGATGTTGCTGCTGCTAACCACCCTTACTATGTGTATGGTGGCTCCTAGAAGGTCCTGCTAACTGAGACTGACCACCCCGAGTGCTGATACCTTCAAGAGGTGCACTGCCAATCTGCACCCCTATATGACCACCTAGAGCCAAGGTCAAATTCTCCTCAACTAACTAAGCTTTCTCCACATCTACCTCCATAGATTTCGTCTCAAATACTCGAACACCTCCACTGATACAGGCGTTCAAGCCCCTAATAAAATGTTGTACTAGCATACTCTTGTCATCAACTACACCTGCATACTGCTTGAGCTCATAAAATCTCCTCTCGTACTGCTCAACCAACATTATCATCTACCTTAGCTCATGGAACTCATCCACGTGATGATGTTGCCAATGGTTAGACAAGAACCAAGCTCTGAATCGCTCAAGAAACATCTCCCATGAAACTGATTCTATCTCCTCCAAACGCCACCACATGGAAGAAAAACCTTGGAGATGCATGATAGCACACCTAGCCTTGGTATTGCTACCATATGGGTGAATGGTGAAACACCTATTTAGATCAATCAACCATCTCTCATCCTCCAAACCATTGCCAATCCCATCAAATGTAGGAGGATGAGCTATCAACAAATCTCTCATATGCCCTACTAAAATTGCCTCATGTTCTGTAGTAACCTCCTTTCTCCTGGGAGATCTCTCCCATTCCCTAACTATCAACTGCTCACCCTACAGTCTCGGACCAAGACGACCCAAAATATCCTCAAGTAATTGACGCAACTATGCACCCTCCAATCTCGGCTAACCCGGGTTTTGATCACCACCACCCTGATTATTTTGTGAGCTTTGATGTTCCTCACGGTTAGATTCATGGGAACTCTGAGGAGGAGAGTCCTGGTGATTGGCCCCATGGCCTCTATCGCATCCTCGACCTCAGTCCCTACCTCTAGCCATTTTCCTACATAGACACCATGAAAGAAAATTTTAAGTATTAGACGAGCTCGAGAAATGAATTCATAAACTTTCAAATTCTACACATCTACTACACTTAATTGGCTCATGAATATACCTAGAGTACCCAATGTTTGAACTTGGGCTCTAATACCATGTGTAACGCTCCACCACAAGACCCTAGAGGACAACAACCAACTACACATAAAAATGGTAAATTTTTTTTTTTGAAATTAGTAAATTTAAACTCACCAGTGCAAATACAACACTTAACACAGGTCTAAGCTAATTCCTCAAAGGTTTGCGACAACATTAACATAATTCCCATAATAGTTTTCTCAAATATGAATCATTAATAATAAATTCAATCAACTGATCATAGGAATCATCCATTACATAACAAGGATAATAAATAAAAGATCATCAATTTCGCTAACAACGCTATAGTTGATGAGAATCCTATCATTAAATTAACAAGAGAATGTATTTCACCATAATTATATCCATGATCAAATTTGTAGAAGATCCAAGATTAAGAACATGAATCACCTCAAGTACCAATAGAATAATTTAGAATCTCAAGATGAGATATCTGGAGTAGTGACTCCCTAAGATAATGAAAACCCAGGAAGTCACTCCCCAAGATATCAAATCTGGAGTACTTCACACTATTCAAGAGGCTCATCAGAAACACTACACTAACCACAAAGCTTGTCTAAAATGGAACATATATCACAACATACTAATCTCAAGTAACGTTAATCAATATAATGAATTCTCCATAGAAGTCATTCAAAAATATGTCAATTACTCATTTAATTACAATAGTAGAAAACTTTCAATGAATTACAAGATAATGTGATTACATCCAAAGTAGTAATTTCTCCATGAATACAATAGTAGAGTACATCTCATAGTTACAATGAGATACACTAAATCATAATATAATACAAGATCAAGAGTGATAATCCATATGAACTGGTACCCTGCAAGGTTCATCAACTTAGAAGAAGTCATCATGAGCATGGATAAGAGAGGAAACCCAATGGGTAACAAGGCATATTCCACCCAACCATGTGGTACCCATAGGCCCACCCCCCATGCAAGGAGATAGCGAACGGGTCCCACAATAAGGGCAACAAGGTGATGAAACACAACATACAAGGCTAACGAAAAAGGCACATAAAGTATGTCACAACATCAAACAAGTAAGTAATAGTAACAAGAGACGTATAGAATAACACAAGGAAACACCCAAAACGACATAACAAGTTTGTAGTACAGGGAGAGTGTCATCGCATGGTTCAACATGGGTTGTCCTGACAGTCCATTACTTGACATCAGCCCCCATCTACGGTTGTCCTGACGGTCGTACATACGATGTCGGCCCCATAGGGTTATACATGCAAGACCAATTATCCTTTCGTGGTGACAATAATATTGTCTTGCAGACCAAGCCTTCTCTTCCGTCCTTAGCTTGAATGAGCGCTAATGATACAAAAGAGGCATTCAATTATCTTATTAAATGATACTCTATCCAACCCCTAAATAGTTTGTTAATTTTTCACTTGATTAGAAAACTCTCATATGGGTTGTCATTGACACTACTTCGTGTGTCGGCCCCCATTGAGAGCCACTCCCCCCCTCTACAATACAAACCAACATGACAATAGGGTGACCCGCTACACACAACATTATAAGCACATGATCATACCCTAAGGCGAGGCATGAATCATCCCATACAAATGTTTACCGTGGAACAAGGAAGTAAAACTAGAATCTTTTCCCACCATCACGTAGTACAATTTCCATTATCTAACACCCAAATACAAGACATACACTAATTAAATAACAACTTTCCACACAAGGTCAAGGGACCCAACTATAAGACACAACTAACACTTTAAAAAAAAATCCTCAATCAAAGACATATAAAGCAGTGCTAGCATTTGCAAACAACTCTACAAGACATTCCTAGCTTCTTTTATAACTAAGTAATTAAATGCCCCTACTTGTTAAATTCAATTCCTCCTCTTGCTGATTCCCTCACTTAAATTTAAAATAAAGAAATAATCATTCCAATGATAACAACTTCCTAAGTTTCGTAGTACTATATTGCTATATTATCATTTAACTAGTTTAATCATATGATTACATTATCGTCTTATTGCATTATCGTTTTATCTTATCATATCCTATTATCATACTATCCTTTTATTATCATATCCTATTAATGTATTATCATTATAAAAGAACATAATCTGTAATTAAAGAACACATGATTGGATACCATTACAAATATACTAGTAAATATATATATATATAAATCTATATTTATGGAACATACACATATTTACCTTAACAAGTATCACTAAATGCATATATATGTATATATATGTATATATATATCTTTTACTGCAATTGGCTTAAGAAAGATACAGATAGGCCTAAAAGTGGGTCCGGTGGAGAGTGTTCAGATGCAACTTCAAAGTCGTGCTATTTTTGACCCAAGAGAAATCAGCATAAAACATACTTGGTAGAGGTTAACAAGGTCAGAAAAGATTTCCTTTTCATGCCAATGAAAAGGTGTTGCAGCTTCTTATTCTTATATTTTTTTCTACATGACTTTGATAGTATTGAAGGCCATCATACAAGCTGAATGTATGCATATAGAAAAATATTTTATTATATTACTAAGAGCGTATAGATTATATCTATATATATGTTGCATACAGATGCATGCATGTTTTCGATGTGACATTTGTATGTTTCTAGTTATATATATTCTTGCGTACACTTAAGAGGACTTTGTATTCCCCCCGAGTTAATGACGCGTTGTATGTAAAGACTCTTAGATCCAACAAAAGAGATAACACATAGACTATAAGTTCATCCTATTTACTGGAGTGTAAGTATGCTGATAGCAAGAACTCTACCAAGTCTCTTCTTTTGAACACAGAGTTTAATTAAAAGTAAAAGCTGCTAGTAACAAAATATTAATTCTAATGGAATTACCCATAGTGCAATGCCGACTGGCACACCATTAAAGGATATTGATATGCATCAAAAGATACTCTACACCGAACCTCAATATTTCTATAAAAGAAAAAACACGCATGAAATAAAAATAAATGCCTTGATCAAGCAATAGAGAACAAAACAGAATGCTCCAATACCGAATGCAAGATTATCTTTTCCCATTATAGTCCAATTTCCCCTCTTTTAGATAACTAACACTAAATAATTATTGCCTTTTACTTTTTCTGTAACTATTTCCCACTTTTCATTTATTAGTTTTAATTTTTGTTTACAAATTTTATCTTCTGTTATTTATTATTGTATAATTTCTACATGATAAAGTTTGAGAATAAAACACAATCTAAACATAAGATATCTATAATTTAACAATTAATATTTTATTTAATATTGCATGTATTTTAAGTTATTTAATGTTTATTTTATTAATTTATTTCCTTAAAACATAATTTTAATTTTTTTTAAATTGTGCATAAGTCAATAGCAATTTATTTATTATGACTATAATTTATATTTGTTATCTATTTAAATTACCCAATACCTTTTAAACGCAATCTCATAAATAAAGCTAAATCTATCAAGACATCAAACAAACAAATACACCAAAGATTGGATACCCAAATACCTGAGCACTGAACGAAACGGGAGACAAACGACGGAAACAACGAAGAAAATGACATAGACGGACCACATGAACGGGAAACAACAAATGGCCACACACAACATCATCAAGGACGATGGAACGACATGGGGAACTTGATTCTATCTCTAGAACAACAACTTCCATTAGGTATGAGGCACACTTTAACCTAACAATTCAAGTGGAGTCAATGCCTGGTACCTGCAACTTGCAACAAAACCATGGTCGAACATGTGCATGTAGAAGATAGTCATTGACACCGTGAAAGGAAAATCACAGCGTCACAGGGCACTCATGAGCAAGTGATGCGACCCTATTCCTCGTCATCCATACATCAACATATACTAACTGATAACCAAACTCGATAGGGAACACATCACATTCATATACATGATATCTCATATGAACAGATAAACAAATTAAATAACATGATCTCGCCATAGCATCACATAAAACAGTGTCATAATAACCAAGCATCAAGGAGTTATAATCGACTAAATAGCATCAATAGTATCATCAAAATAGGATAATAAATTTTAAGCGTATCTAAGAACTATCCCAAAACAAAATAAATTGAGGGGCACTATAGAGTACAGTTTCAAGGTTTGAATTTAAATTTATGGTTTTTTATATCTATCTCTTATTTTTGGTGTCCTAAGGTAGTTTTATTGCATCATAATTCAAGGATTAGCAATTATAATCAAAAAAATTAGATCAAAATCATTTACAAATGCACTCGACGCAATAAATTTGAGAAGGAAAATTCATTGTTTTTTATTGATAAAAAAGAGTTTTTACTTATACAATCTTGAAGAATACTGAAAAGAAAACTAAGTTGCTACTCTATTAATCTTAAAATCTGAGTTGCAATATCTTTCTTTTGCATAAGGAAAAAAGAAAGCAAAGAAAGAACTAACTCTAAAAGAGTTGAAAGCTTTTTTTTATTAAAAACTCTTTCCAAAAGAGGTTGCACCTCATGGAAGACATTGAACATGCAAGGAGAGTTGAACTAGATGTGAACTCCAGAGTTGAGAGTTGATTCAAACTCTTTGACTTGTGTATGCTTCTCAAAGTGTGCTTCAACTAAACTGGGATTGAACCTTCAATAAAAGCATGAAGATGATTGAAAAAGATGAGTTTAAACCCCTTGCATGAGCTCTTCAAGGCACTTGGCATATAAGGAAAAAAATCTTATATTTTAGGGACCCAAACTTCACCAAAATGTATAATTTTAGGCTCAAACTCCTCCTAACTTTAGTTGTGACCATGATAACCCCTCAAGTAAACTTAAATTGTGTGTAAGTGCCACTAAATTGAGCATTTAGCCATTCAACTTGTGAAAGATTATGTATGACAATAGGTAGGTGAATTGTCTAAAGATGTTTAATGGTCATATCATTTCTTAACAAGTTCAAAGCCTACTATTTACCATCCTTAACACTAAAGTAGTTTATCTTTCATGAGTGGAAAAAGTATCATCCCCTTTCTCTTATGAACCCTTTAGATGCATGCTTTGTCCTTGCAGTTATGGTAGTGTTTCACTCTTGAGTTGAATACCTACTTTGTTTGCTGCCATTAGCTCATGAAATCTATCCCTTTGCACTTTAAATGAATTTCATACTTATGATTTCCTTCTATATTACCATGAATCCTCATCACACTACTTCCCTTCATCATGATGTTTATTTTCATGTCCTATCCTAAGAGTTATGATTGTCCCATCACCTGAAAACCTTGACTATCATCCTTTTTCCTATGCACTATTTAAATATTTGAAACAATATTTAATGGTTTCACAGTTATGCATTTATAGGACTATATATTGACTATCCTTTATTGAAATTTATCTTTGTCCTCTTCCATCATTGCACTTATAATTTTACCTATCATTTCAATTTGATAACCTTAATCATGAAGACCGTCATTGAATTACTTCACTAGCATACAATTGCTATATGTGATATGCAAACTGTCTTTCCTTTTCAAAGTCACCTTTTCATGACTACCTTGTTTTATATTCTTTCCTTTCATTATTCTAATTCATAGGTCTAATTCAAAACATAAGGAAGATAAACTACAACATGGATGTGAAGTTTTCTTCATGTTTATTGTTATAAGCATACTTCATTACAAAAATACTCACTTTTCATAACCTTTCTTTTACCATTCTCTTCTACTTTTATACATATCATACCATGGATTTCTTTCATACATACTGTCCAGATACCATAAGTTTCTCACATAACTCTTGGTCATAAACCTCACTTATTGTTCTTTCATTTTGCATATCTTCACTTACTTTGAATGATTGTCATGAAAGGAACAGATGGAAAATAGTAGTTTGGATGCATATGGCTGTCCTTTAACAAAATCAAAGGACTACCCCTTTATTTGCATTTGTGACTTCCCATTTATGTAATATTTTTTTGCACTTTCATGTCATTTTTTTGCACTTTTATGTCATATTTTGTTGCACATTATCTATCATAATTTTTGTGCACTTTCATGTCATATTTTGTTGCACACTCTCTATCATTTTTACTACACATTCTCTATCAATTTTTTCTCATGGTTTGCACAGTCCTTTAGGCATAAGTATTTCCTTTATGATAGTAGACTCCCTATAGCACGTATCTCACTGTCAACCTTAAAAGACTACCCTCTTTGATATTATTATGTAGCATTGTGGACTACCATGTGACTATCTTGAGGCTTCCAATGATTGTCTTTTGAATTTTATAAATCTATCCTTTGTGACTTTGTCACCTCCTCATTAGTGTACCTTATGAAATTTATCATATCTTGATCTGTCACTTTTGCACATAATTTGTGTACACATATTGAGGATGTGGCTCCTCTTCACTATTATTTCATACTCATTGCCTCATTTTCATCATGTTTATTTAACATTTCTTGAGGTTTTATTCCTTATAAATGACTATTATCATGTTGCAAATGACTATATAACTATGCTCTTGTCTTTTGACTACATTTCAAGGTTTTTCCAATTTTCCATGATTTTGTTAGATTTATGAGGGAATACATCCTAATAAGGTCTACGTTTGCATACCTTTGTTTCCATAGTCATAGACCACTTTATTACAAAATAGGGTCACCTTTTTAGTGGCTCTTCCAACTCTTTGAATCCTTCAAAGGTGGTTTTCATACTCACCCTTGAATGCCAATTATCACTACCCTGAAGGACCTCATAAAAAAATTCACTTTAAAGTCCTTTATCTCATGCTTGTGATTGTGCCTATTGTATGGTACTCTATGAGATGAAGAAAGGTAACTTTCTTAATGCAATCAAGAAAATCATTCAAATTTACCTTCTTCGTGACACCTCTATGCTTTGGAGTGTTATGACTGATACCTTTTCCTCTTAAAAACTCTCTTAACTTGCCTAAACATGTATCTGTCTATATCCAACTCCTAAAATAAAGACTACAAGCATCTTGTTTGATATAAAAAAAGAAAGGAAAGGTTACAATAATAGACCTACCTTCATTTTCTCCATTCATTACTTCTTCAATATTGCATGCTTCATTCTTACTACCTGTCATCTATCTCCTACATGCATCCATTACTCATGAACTGAAGATAATGAATAGATACACCCATTGCATGCACTACATGGTCAAGTATTCATTATGGCCACCAAAATAGCCTTGCAAATGTTATGTGCATAGGGTTTAAACAACCTGAAAACCCTAGATGCTTGGCTTCACATGATGTTCCTCCTTCAGGTTTTATTTTCTCCTTCAATGCTTGTCATTTAGACTTTAGTTCCAATTCATTTCATTTACTTTTCATACAATTCCATGCTTTGTCTTCAATTTTTGGCATGAAACTTCAAGTTGCTCTTATCTTTTCTTTTTTAATGGCATAAAAACTTCATATTTTTTATTTTAACATTACATGCAATGTCAGTCTCTTTGATTTTTCACATGGAAAAGGCTTGAATCTTCACTAAAATATCTAAAAGGCCTTTTTAAATAAAACCTTTGAAATGATTTCTTTTTTAAAACAAAAGAACAACCTTCACCTTTAAAAAAATCAAAGACCTAGGATCAAATTAGATTATTTAAATAAAACATTTAAATAATCCATGTTTACAAAAATGGATTATATTCTTGGTGACCTCAAGGGTGTTTTACCTGCCAAAAAAAATTGACCATTATCCTTGCATATCCATTGGGTAATAGAGTTGTTTATGCTTGAAAAGGAACTTAGAAAACTCATAATATAGTTGAGAGATCCATATATTAGCAACAAACTAAGACTAAGCAACCTAAAACTAGACCCAAACTATCCTCTAAAAGGACAAAACCAATTATGCATCAACATTTATTTGAAAGGAACTGATGCAAAATCTCTCTAATAGGACAACAAACTGTGCATCAACACTTAGAGAAAAGCAAAAGACAAAGAAAACTATGCAACATCACTTATTGACCCAGAAAACCTATCCTAATATGATAAATTGTAGATCAATACCTTAATAGAAATGCTTGAGGTGAACCCCATTAACTTGGATTAGTAGCTCTTCTCCATCAAGTTTGGATAGCTAAAAAGCATTGTACATCTTGCAACCTATGATCATGAAAGGACCACTCTTCATGGTATCAAACTTGGTGTGCTTTCCAGACTTTCTCTTCAACTCATCCCATTTTAGAACCAAATATCCTTCATTAAAAACTCTTGGAACTGCTCCTTTGTAAAAAACATTCTTCATTTGTGCTTGGTGGAACTCCAAATTATGTATTACTTTCTTTCTTGTTTCTTCCAACTCAATAAGCTCTACAATTCTTACTTCCATTGGCACTTTTTCCATCAATTACAACTCCTCCATTAGGCTAAGTGTTGGTAATTCAATTGAATAAGGCAACCACAACTCTTTTCCATACACAAGAACATAAGGTAAATTACATGTAGACCTTTTCGGATTTATCCTATCAACCCATAAAGTTGATTTCAATTTTCTATGCTAAGCTCTTTGATCATCTTCTATTATTCTTTTGATGGTCCTAATTATATTCTTATTTGTAGATTCAACTTGACCATTACCCTGTGGGTAATAGTTGGATGAAACACTCAAGAATATGTTATTTTAACAACTCAATCAATAATTTTTATGCCAAAAAAATCTAATGCATTATCCAAAATAATGGATTTAGGAGTCCCAAACCTTGCAACCAAATCTTCATAGAATTTTAGGATTGATTTTTTGTTTCTTTCTTTCAATGCTACTCCTTCTATCCATTTGGTAAAGTAATCTATTTTAGTGAGTATCCACTTGTGTCTTGAACTAGATGGTGGATTTATGAGCCCAATAAAATCAATACTGCTAATGGTAAGATTGCTAATCTTTGTTTTCTATCAAATTAAGCACACTTTATGCACTTTCTTACCCATGCAAGTGGATCCTTATACAAATTAGGCCAAGAGTAACCTGCTTTCCTTATTTTAAGGGTTGTTGTTCTTGGTGCAAAATGACCACCTATTGTCCCATCATGGAATTCTTCAAGAATTCTATCAATTTGATCAACTTCAATACATCTTAATAAAACTCCACTAAAATCCCTTCTAAACAAGATGTCATCTACAATCACAAAAGGAATTACTTGTAATTTGAAATACCTTCTTTTTGCATTATTTAGGCCTTTAGGACAATCACCTATTTATAGATAATACATCATTTCATGCACACAACTTGAAGGAGAAGTTGGGATAGCGGCTTGGTATCCATTAGTAAGCACTTGGACCGCCTCTTCTTCAAGTTCTTCATTATTTTCTAACTAACCAACCAGTTGTTCAAATAAAATTTTGCCTCTTACCAGCTTAGTAACTTTGATTTCAACATCATATTCCATGACTTTTTTAATCCAACCAGCTCCCTTATCATTCAAATCTTTGTTTAACAAAAATTCTTTAACACTTGGGTGAGAAACCATCAAATTAATCTTGTTATTTGAAACCAAGTTCCTAAAAATTTTTAGACTTCTAATCATAGCTAAAACATTTTTTTCAACAAAGAATATGTTTCTTCATACTCTTTCAATCCTTGGCTGAAGAATGCAATTGGTTGCTCCAAACCTTCTTCATTTTGTTGCACTAGCATAGTTGAGATTGTATCCATGCTTGTAAAAGCATGTAATATGAAATCCTTTGAGAAGTTAGGATTAATAAGTGTAGGTACAGATGCTAAAGCTTCCTTCATATTCTCAAAACCTCTCTTTCCTTCTTTTTACTAGCTAAAACAAACAATCTTCTTCAACATGGTTGTTAATGGCTTCAAAAAGTAAGCTATATCAGGTATAAATCTTCTCACAAAATTTATCCTACCAAGAAAAATTTGCAAACCTTTCTTGTGACTTGGAAAAGGCAAAACTAATATGACACTTATTCTCTCAAGATCAATGGAAATTCCATCTTTTGACACTACATAACCAAGAAATTTACCTTTATGAACAACAAAAATACTTTTCTTTAAATTAAGTGAGACTCCATATTCTCTACACTTGTCAAATATTTTCCTAAGATGAATGAAATGTTCATTAGCATCATTAGAAAAAATAATTATATCATCAAGATGAATCAAAACAAACTTTTTAATCAACCCTTAAAAATTCATATCCATTTCCCTTTGGAAGGTTGCCCTAGCATTGGAAAATCCAAAAGGCATCCTTCTATATGCCACTATACCCTATTTAGTAGTGAAAACAATTTTATATTGGTCTTCCTCTTTGACTAGAAATTAATTATAACCGAAAAAATCATCTAACAATGAAAACCTCTCAAAATTGGATACAACCTACAAGATTTATTCCATAAAGGGCAGCAAATAGTGATTTTTGAAAGATGCTTTGTTTAGGACCCTAAAATCAAAACATAGTCTTATTTCTTCATTTTTCTTCCTAACTGGAACTAGATTAGAGACCCAAGAGGTACGTTTTATTGGAAAGATAATGTTGCCCTCAATCAATTTTCTCAACTCCATTTTCATGAGTGGATCTGATTTTGGGTTCAATGTCTTTTGCTTTTGTCTTACAAGTTTGGCATTAGCTTCAAGATCAATAGTGTGTTGGACAAGCTTGGGGTCAAACCCCTTCAAATCATTGTACTTCCATGCAAAAGTATCATCATATTCTTGACATAACTAAATAAAAGTATCCTTTTCTTCAATTGTACATACTTTTCCCAACTTTAAAAGTGTGTCTTTGAAAATGCTTACCTATTCATAGTGATCTTCTTTGATTTTCATGATTACTTTATTCTTTTTTCCTTGATCATAAGAACTGAAAACTGATTTCATTGAGAACAAACCTTTTGGAAACTTGTTAGTTTTCAGCTATATAATTTGCTCACCATATTACTGCTACAAATTTTCTTGGTTAGTGTTGACGCCTAAAATTGCTAGGCAAACAACCTTATGGGAAACTTAGTTTTATGGGCAACCAATTGCGCTAAATTGAGAAACCCTTGAGATTTTTAAAGAAGTTGACTCTACCTATAATTGGGGGTTTTGAAATGGAAAAGGAAGCAAATATAAAACAAAACTAATCTAAGGTGATGCACCAGAATTTAAATGCTTAGGCACGAGAAACCTTCCTTTCGGATATGGTTTGAGGGCTGTTCAACAATCTTCTATGTTCGAGAATAACAGAAATAGAGATGAAAATATTAAGTAATTTATCAAATGACATAGTATAATTTCAGCATACATCTACTGATCAAGAAGAGTCTGAGACGTGATCCAAACAATGAATTTCTGTTGAAATCATAAAAGTTGTAGATAAATACTTAATACAACAAAACAACACAATATTATGTCTTATATCGACTAAGAAATAGAGGGGCCGAACAATGGGCACAGTCTGTAAATCTCAATACAATAATAAGAAAGACTACAAAAGCTTAGAGATTTTAGTCTTTTTTTTCTGTAAATTTTGAACCCTTTCTTAGATTACTATAGCAGTATATATAGACTTTTCCCATCGCCTGAAAAGACTGCACAAGCACACACCGCCTTCTCATTGAATGAATCAAAGAAAAATCACAACCAAAAGATATTTTATTTTCTTGAATAGAACGCACTTTGCAGCAATGATGAATGTGGTCCCGAGGGTGAAGCAACAACATCCTTAGAAAGACACGTTCCTAACTGCTTGAAGAGTTATATAGGACACATGTTAGAGAAATAGAGCCTTTTCCTTAACACTCACTCTCTTATGATCAAAACTTCCGCTGAGGTGAGACGTGGAGAAGTGGCGGGGGTTTGATATCTATCCTTCGGTTACTTGGGATGCAATCCCTGTGAAGATGACATGTGGCATGGTGTCAGCCTGAGTTGCCTTCAGTGGGGCCTGTCAAAAAGTGTCTGAAGGTTTATGCAACATGGGACATGGGTGGGACTCAAAGAGAAAACAATGGGGAGAAGCATTTCAAAAGCATGTGCTACTGACATGTGGCAAAGTGAATGAAAGCACGATCAAAAAGTAGCTCGGGGCAAATCAAGAAATACAGTGTGTGCAGAAAAGGATTTTGCAAAGCCGAATACAGAATAACCTAAAGGGAGCTTCATGGATGATTTGATCCACAACTTTTAGTGACTATTAGGGGCATTTTTCTTGTAGAATAAGGATCCAAAATCCTAGTTCATGGACCAGAGCCTTATCCATTAAGCAAACATTTAGATCCTAGCAAGGGCAGTCTATAGAGGCAGCCAATCAACCTTCGATGACATAGATAAGGCATGCAAACTCTTCTATACCTCATGTAGATCGATGATCTCTTTGAAAGGTAGCTCCATAGAAGTTCCAATCCTAAAATCAAGCTGGAAAAGAAGCCATGCAACTTCATGAATAATGCTTTCAATGTTTGTTGTTGTGGGAGGTTGGCCAAATGATTGGAAAGCAAATAGATCCTGCTACTTCTCCTCAATTCTTGATGTGATATGATCCGTCGTGGCAATCGAATTATCAGAGAGGAAAGGAGAAGGAAAACCCAACTGAGTTAAGTGTGAGAATTGCACTTGCAGATTATTCATTGTGAGACTTAGGGATGCCAAACAACTCCTGGCCTGGAAGATCGTCACATGGTAATAGATGAATTATTTTGCCTTCTTGGTAGCTAACCTTCAGTCCTTAATCCCCTCTCTTATCAATTCAACATCGATTACCTTGTACAATTTTCCCAACAATTGCTTGGCCTTGGGAACCCTCTCAGCAATGGATAGTGGAATTTTCTCGATGGTCCCACACACTTCCCTGGTCAAACTTTTTGCATCCGCCATTAATTGGAGCACTGGCTATAGGGATAAACATGAGGACTTGACCTTCCCCCAGTAGGAGACGTATAGTTTCTAAGCCACCAGAAGGGAATCAAATTGAGGAATAGGGGCCTCAATCAGAATTTTTGAAAGACTTAGCTCAACTTATTTCACCCTGATTTCCTCTATCAGTTCATCAATCCTCCTGTCAGATGCATTGAGTTGTTCTTGTAGAGTTGTCAGTTTTATTTCCTTGCTCCTCAATAGTTCCTCCTCTTGACCTTGGGAACCTGATTCCATTTCCAATGACACTTGTAACCTTTCAATCTCTTTTTCAAATTGACCCTGCTGGTTCTGAAACTCTTGAGCCTTTTCCTGCGCTTCCGTTTCCATTTGAGATAAACGTTCTTGAATCTCTTGGTTCATTTGTTGTAAATTGGAAACCAAGTTGGAATCCTAGGATTGGAACTTCACAAGTTCCTCTTGGAGTGTCCACACATGTTGAGATAGGAATGACAACTAAACCTCTCTGCTCTTCTCCTTCTTCTAAAGGACATCCACTCATTCCTTGACATTCTAGAGCTCCTTCTCTCTTTTCTTTAGCTATCGACTATGCTTCAAAAATTCATTCATCACAACTCTTTGGATCTCCTCCATTAGCTCAACTTTATCTTGGGGTTGAGCTATGTTTAGATTGAACCCTATAGCATGGATCATATAGTCTTTAGGTTGCATCTCCCTTTGAGATTTGATGACATTGGTGTCATAGTTGCAAATGTTATTGATCCCTATTGCTCATTATAAAGAGTCTACACACATGGCTTGGTAGGCTTTATAGCATCCTTTTCTTTCCTTTTCTGAATCCTTAGGGCCTGCACAAACTTAGTCATGGTATTTTGTGCAAAAAATAAATTTGGTGATCTAATATTTTTGCCGGCAAAGGGTTCACCAGGAGGGAGAGAAAAAAGGAATGAGATCATGGAAGACTTGGATGATATTTTCTTTGGCAGAGTCACTATCAATGGGGAGAAAGGGGGAACATTATACCAGGTTCCAGTCCCAAGAGTGGTGGAAGGGTGTCATGCCCATAATTTTTCACTAGAAAAACCCTATAATTTTTTTTTTTAATTAATTAAGCTAATTAACACTCTTAGGTGTTTATGACATTATGCTAAACATGATAAATGTTAGCTTCTTCTTTTTTTGTTTGAAGTTGACAATATCACTTTATGCATTAACTCATCTCTCCAAAAACCATGATGACATTATCCTTTAGCAAAAATTCAGTAATGATAATAATGATATTTAATTAAATACATTACAATGTTATTTCTAATATCAAAATAATAAACCAATAGCAAGCTTACAATTTAGCCATCATAATATAGCTTTCTCAATTCTCAATTTAACATTAATACAATTATTTTATCTAACCAAGATAATACCAATAATATTTACTCCTAATTATAATAGTAATTTTAATATTATTTAATTAATTAACAATAACGTCTTTTATTTATAAAATAAGATCACAGAAATAATGTGTACCATTAGTTGTATTCTATTACTATACTATCCTTTTAGTATTCATAATTTACCAATTTTACCACTACTATTATTATTAATTATTTTTATAATACTATTATTTTAGTCAAAATCCAAACATTCTTTAATACCAATTTTTAGCATTGGATGTAGTTTAATATTGATTTTCATATTAGTTTCACCTTAAATTGAGAATGCCTGTGCACACATTGAAGACATCAAATGTTCCCTTTGGCTTAGAGAGAGAGAGTTTAATACATATGTCATTAATTAATTGAAAAACTTACAAGATAGAGAGAATTTCTCTTAACTTGATGATGTAGCTACCTAATCAAGTAAGGACTTGAAACAAATATTATATTATTATACAATCTCCACCCCATTATTAGTAATGTGAAGGTGATTCCTCCTATTAAATTTAGTATTATTATAAATATTAGTTATATAACATGCACATCCTCTACTATCTACCTACCTTACTATCCTCTATTTTCGTTGATAAAAAAATATGCTGATAATACCACCATTTTCTTACAATTCATGTTACCATATATTGCCATGTTCACACTAGTCTTAGTCATCCTTTAAACATGATGATGAGTATTGGCTTCTTGGAGATAATGATGGTATCGGGTAGTCAAAAGTTACCATTTGTTGAGTAGATTGAGCAAGGGTCGATGCGACGGAAGAAAAAGGGTTTTCAATAGCAAATGAAAATTGGGCCTGGACAAATGGTGGCAATGTTTGTGGTAGAGTAAAATCCACCCGTTCTCTTGCAAAGAAGGGAGCTTGGTGGGAAATCCCCATGAATGCAGAAATAGAAAACTGAAGATGGACACTCGAGGTGATCGGAGTAGTGGACACAAGAGGAAAGGCTAAATACTGAGATGAGAGAGAGGAAGGAGAGAGTTGTACCTGAGATGTCGAAGACTCTGACCTGTGGCTCATTGTCATAGCCACTTGCAAACTCTCTCCTTAGATTGTGTCAATATGCTACCTCTTCTGAGGTGGAGAATCGTCCACATCTATGATTTCTTCAAACTGTTGAGGCATTCTAGATCTCTTAATAGCCCACAATTTTGGTAGTTTGACCTTCACATGAGATGTAGTTGCTTGTATATCTGGGGGACCTTTGGCATGTTGTTCCCTAGCTTCATCACCTTCAATTTCCTCCTCCTCAACTTCCTCAACACTATCATCACTATCATCGTGACTCTTGTTCTAGAGATCATCAAATGTGTCATCCATGTTGGGGGCCTGGAACGGGGCATCAAGACATCTGATCTCTTGATGATAGATCCAGAAGGCAGCAATTTTCTCTTGAATCCAATTGTAATTTTTGGACAATTCATTGAAAAGGGTGGCCAATATCTTGCTTTTGTTGCTGGCATTGGCTGAAGGGAAATAGAAGGAATGTCATGGAAGCCTCCAATCTTCAGTGGGAATATAGGCTAGGTCTACTAGTACCTTCATGTGCTCTGACTGTGGATTCTGACGTTCCTCCCAGTAGGGTCAAGGGCTGTGTTTAACTTTAACCTTTATGTCTGCTAAATCATTGTAAGGATTGTAATATCATTTGTCCTTAGTTAACACTAGCCCCAAATGAGAAATTTTTGCTAATAGGAGATCATGTGTCTGCTTTCTTTGCATTATAACTGGGAATTTTCTTAAAGGGCACTTGAAGAAGCCCTTCTTATTCTTTCCTCCACAGAATATTTTATCAATAAGTTCCAATTGTCTAAATACCTCAATAGCCAACACCCTGGCAATGACACATAACGATAGTCGGCAGGGCTCCTCAGTGAAACGATGCAACTGGACAAATGAAAAATCCTCACCAAGAAACCAATTACAGGGTGTACAAAAAGTTTGCATCCATCCCACCTATTGAGAAAAAAAATGATAACACCTGACCTATCTATCCACATCAAAACCTTGCAATATTAGAAACAAGAACTCAAAAAATGCATAATATTCATAGGTTGCAGAAAGGAGAGGGGTCCACACAGAAACTAGCCTATGGGCCCCACTTTCATCAAGGACAAATAAATTCATATCTTCGGAAGAAATTAGGTTTTGATGTAAGAGAATCTGAGCAAGAAAAGAAGAGAATCTGAACTTACTTTGCATTTGATATTCCCTGAATTGATCCAACATCTCCTTACAAATGATCTCCAGGTAGTCATACCAAAATAGGGAATGTCATTTTCTTAACTAGAAACCCAAACCCATTTGGAATTCGTATACATATTGGGTACTATTCATGCTGCAAATGAAAGCCACCATAGAAAAGATGTGTTGCAAGTCTTGGTTGAAGGCATTGAGTGTGACTGGAAACTACAGCAAGCACTTATCATCTTTGTACCTTTTCATTTCTATGTTGTAAAACTATAGGGCTTGCTTCATGCCTCTCTAGAATTTCTCCATGTTATCCATAATGAACCTCTCATATGCCTCTTTTCCTTGCAAGGTACAGATACATAGCATATCCCTAATAGCATTAGCATTGATTACTACCCTTAATTCTCGGTCGGCAATGATGCTGGTATCCGAGTCAAAATTCTGCATGCACCGATGAATCAATTTCGGGCAATGGTGCACCAAGGGGACCATATGCTGTGGGAGAACATAGAACCATAGCCTATATGCCCTATTCCCTTCCTCTTCAGCCTTTTTCATTCTTCACAGGCCGCTTCCCTAAGATTCTTAAGGTCTATTTTGAGTTCGGGTTCGTAAATATTGTCCCATTCCTCTATTATCTGTATTTTGTTCCGGTGGGTTGTCTTTTCTATTGTCTGTGTATGGGGCGATCTTGGCTTCACTGGTATCCCTGGTGTGGTGTAAGAGATGTCACTGAAAAAATTTACCCATGGTGCCATCTTCATGGAGTTAGACAAGATTACACCTAGACCTTCATGTGGTGATGTTCCCAAATTTTGTGTCATTCTTCTGATGCTTGGCTCAATAGTGTCCCTTCCTCTTTACAAAATTACCCTTCTTCGAAACACACCAATATTGGATGAATGGAACTTAAATAAAAAACACCAATATAAGGCTTGTACTAAACACAAATTCAGATGGATTATTTCTCTTTGTTTAGGTTTGACTCATTCAAGCACAGTGCATCATTTAACAATTATTCCTCTGAACTTGGCTACTTTGATTATTTTTGTATCACACTTGGGTTTTTCACAAGCTATGTACTTATTTTTACTCTCAGTGATTTTCCTTTGCATGCAGCATTTTTTTTCTAAAATCAAAGTTAGAAACAATAGTTGCTTTTAGCAATAAATTTGACATGCAATCACCAACTCATTCGTCCATACAAAAATAATTCCTATCTCTTGAAAAGACAAATTCATACTAACGATTTAGCCACTATGTCCTATGATGCTATCTCCTGGGAAATTGAGCTAGGAATAAAGAGTGACATGAAATTTTTTGCATGCTTTTGTACTTAATAACCTTAGCCAAATGATTTAGCCAAAAGGTGTAATAATTACACCAAGAGATTTGAAATGATCGTTGGAGGATGAGAAACGTTTATAGTTAGACATCTAGTTTTAACCGTGAAAATTGACTTGCACCTGCCACAAGTTTTAGTCAATTGATTACCTTACTTAAATTTGCATGCAACAATTCTTTGGATGTGAATTTCAAGTGATCTCGATCAGCCTCATGTTTATCATATGCAACAAATACAACTTGGTGAGAACATTGAGCTTGTAACTCTAGTGGGTTTTCCCTATGTTTACAACTCAATCAATCATTATGCTTATCACACATTCTACC